>CM046840.1:10196948-10751948 GCA_025618425.1 Heliocidaris tuberculata
AAAAGAAGAAGAAGAAGAAGAAAGAAGAAGAAGATAGGCCTAGAAGAAGAAGAAGATGGAAGAAGAAGAATACCAAAGAAGCCTGAAGAAGATAGAAGAAGAAAAAGAAGAAAGAAGAAGAATAAGAAAGAAGAAGAAGAAAAAAAGAAAAAAAAGAAAAAAAAAGAAGAAAAAGGAGAAGAAGAACTTAGAAGAAGAAACCTGAAGAAGAAGAAAATCCCGAAGAAGAAGAAGAAGAGGAATTAAAGAAAATAGAAGAATAAAAACTGAAGACAGAAGAATTATAAGATAGAAGAAGGAGAAGAAGAATGAAGAAGACCGTAACGAAGAAGAAGAAAAGAAGAAAAAACTGAAGACAGAAGAATTAAAAGATAGAAGGAAGGAGAAGAAGAACGAAGAAGAAAAGAAGAAGAAAGAAGAAGAAGAGAAGAAGAAGAAGAAGAAGAAAGAAGAAGAAGAAAAAAAGAAAAAAAAAGAAGAAAAAGGAGAACTTAGAAGAAGATCACGAAGAAGAAGAGGAATTAAAGAAAATAGAAGAAAAAAAAACTGAAGACAGAAGAATTATAAGATAGAAGAAGGAGAAGAAGAACGAAGAAGAAGAAGAAGAGGAAGAAGAAGAAGAAGAAGAAGAAGAAGAAGAAGAAGAAGAAGAAGAAGAAGAAGAAGAAGAAGAAGAAGAAGAAGAAGAAGAAGAAGAAGAAGAAGAAGAAGAAGAAGAAGAAGAAGAAGAAGAAGAAGAAGAAGAAGAAGAAGAAGAAGAAGAAGAAGAAGAAGAAGAAGAAGAAGAAGAAGAAGAAGAAGAAGAAGAAGAAGAAGAAGAAGAAGAAGAAGAAGAAGAAGAAGAAGAAGAAGAAGAAGAAGAAGAAGAAGAAGAAGAAGAAGAAGAAGAAGAAGAAGAAGAAGAAGAAGAAGAAGAAGAAGAAGAAGAAGAAGAAGAAGAAGAAGAGCGCCATCTATCCTTCAGACCACACGGCTTTTATTTCTCTGAATTCTCTCTCGTTCAAAATCGAGAGTTGTTGTTGTCAAGTACTTGGCTCCTCTTTCCGGTTGGATCTCATTGGTAGAACAATTTGTTAGTGTTTGAACTGATTAAGTTTAGATATTACATATTAGTTGGTCCTCATACATTCATCATTTCATTTCCTCATATATCGCAGGTCGAAGCGAAGCTCTTTGTTAACTCTACACAATTTTGCACAATATTGTTTACAATAGCGGTCAGACATTTTTAAAAGGCTGATACTGTCGCTGTGTGAGACTGTGAGTGTGTGGGAGTTGGGGAATTTGATGCGACACTGACAAGAATGGCAGATTCTTCATTTACACCAAGTTCGAAACGTCGGGATATGTACAAGAAGACAACTCCATCCTGGAAAGATGCTTATAGAAAGGTAAATACATGCGATGAAGACAACAACACAATTTAGTTTCGCCCAACTTCACTGCGCCGTGCTCGCTCTGAAGTTTGAGTGATGTTGGGAGCAGCCATCGGATTTGGTAACCCATTTACGCCGCCTCCGTCCCGACGGGGAGGCTAGGCAAAGTAATGGGCACTGGTGCGAAAATATGTTGGTTGGCTAATGGTTGCCTTATTCTATTTCTTACCATAGCATGCGTAGAGATAAAGATAATGAAGGAATGGCCATATTGTGAACGAAGCCACTAGGGACCTCATCCAATACTAGACCGAAAAGTCTGTCTCTCGTTCGTTAGCCTCAGTCTTATTTGGGTAGGGTCGGCTCTTCACTTAGAGACAGAAACGCTCCTATCACCTGATCACTCTGCTGTGCAAACTTACAGATGGCCGACGAACAGTCGGCATGTAGTTATAAAAATCTGTATATTTCTAGTTTTAAAAATATTTTTATAAATTGAATAGATTAGGCCTAGGCTCTATACATAAATATATTCAACTTACCAATTTGACTGTTTTATTCCTTTTAATGCTCCTTTTTCAGGTAATTCGGGGTCCAAGGTATTCTCCGTTTGAAAATCTTGCAGCCGTACTCAAACTGTTATAGTGTGTAAGTCAATGTGTATTCGGTTTGCACAGCAGAGTGATACGACCGTTTCTGTCTCTAAGTGAAGAGCTAACGAACGAGAGACAGAATTTTCAATCTAATCCAATACCTGCCAACATTTGCAGACACATTTATTACCCAAAGGCCAAAGAAAATTATCTCCAATAACCTCACATAAGTGTGACTGTGAGTGGTCATTACCAAGAAATTAAGGCTTCAGTGATTTTCAAAGGATTCTGAGCAATGTCTTGTTTCTGATGCGAAACTCGCTACGGTATATCACACAGAGTCTGAAAGTAGGGACTTAATTTCACCACGCAAATTCCAATTGATACAACTATTTCTGGGGTGTTTCTCAAGACTGTCCTGAATAGTTCGCAATAATTAATTGTAACATATCCCCAACAAAGTACTGAAAAATTCATTGTGCAATTCTCTTCGCTTTGGTTATGACAAGGAGTTATCATAGAACTTGGTTATGTTTACAACATTGATCGTATAGAATGATAAGCCAATGTCATGTACAAGCCTACAGAGGTCGCTTTGTAGACCTCTGGACCAGTGCTGTACATGTATATAGATAGAGTCTGGCCAACTCGGTTTCAGTTGGGTAATAACATGCCGTATATTCCTTTGTTACAACCTTACCTAACAAAGGAATATGCGTCATGTTGTTCCCCAACTGGAGCCGAGTTGGCCAGACTCTATCTATATATGGCACTGCTCTGGACCTGACTTCTTCATGAATACACCTAATCTTTATATGACGAAATAAAGCAAAATGTGAGTGGGAACTCGAAATTCAAAATTTTTTTTTGAATAAAAGAAAATAACAAGCAAGAAAAATAATAGTTTGCTTTATTGCGTCATGCACATGCAAATGTTACTGGACAGCACTGGTTTAATCTTTTATGTGGCGGAATTCATTAAATACAATACCGAGTTCTAAATTCTAAATTCTATAAATTTGACAGAAATGAAGGTACATTGTAATTAACCTGTTTATTCCAACTACCCCTCATTTCCCTCCTCTTCAAGACCACTCTGCTACTTTCAGACAGTTACTGATTCTTGTAAATCTTAATGTCGGAAATATAATTCAAGTGTGGACTGTGTGTGCTGTCCACCATTTATTTGACAGAAATGAAGGTAATTAACCTGTTTATTCCATCTACCCCTCATTTCCCTCCTCTTCAGGACCATTCTGCCACTTTCAGACAATTACTGATTCTTGTAAATCTTAATTTCAAAAATATAATTCAAGTGTGGACTGTACGAACTGTCCACCATTTATTGGACAGAAATGAAGGTAATTAACCTGTTTATTCCATCTACCCCTCATTTCCCTTCTCTTCAAGACCATTCTGCCACTTTCAGACAATTACTGATTCTTGTAAATCTTAATTTCAAAAATATAATTCAAGTGTGGACTGTGCGAACTGTCCACTATTTATTGGACAGAAATGAAGGTAATTAACCTGTTTATTCCATCTACCCCTCATTTCCCTTCTCTTCAAGACCACTCTGACACTTTCAGACAGTTACCTTTTCTTGAATAGCATATTAAACAAGTCATATAATCTAATTAGAAATATCTAAAATTGATTTACAAAATGAGTGTTGACAACTTAATAAATCACTATACTTGGTCCTTAAATAAGCCACTACTGTGTACAAGCCTACATGTATGTAAAGGACTCCATACGTTTATACACAGTAGTGGCTTATTCCACGAACAAGTATAGTGTCACTGCAAACTACATGTAACGATTGGTTTCCAAAACCGTTATCTAGCCATAATGAATATAGCATGAAAGTCTATGTCATAATTGTCTGTAAAATAGCAGTGACAAAATGCTTTTGTACACCAGTGTACTATTTATTCTGTGCTATTTCAATTTTTATTATGACTCTTATACCCACACGCTGTGTGTCTGGACAGGTTAGTAATCCAGATAGGTTATTTTTAAACAGTAAATCAAACTTTTCATGCTAATTGTCATTGATCTTCCACATTTCATTAGCAAGGTTGACTGAAGTATGAATTAAAAATATTCACTGATTTTAGCGTTACCTGATGCATATTTTTTGTGAAATACTTCCAAAATTGACAGGTTGATTTTTTTTGAGTATCTGCATTCTGCACACTCAAGCCCCCCCCCCCCCCCCCCCCCCCACCATCATAATTAATATAACTCTCACTAACATGAAACTTAAAAGATAACAGTTTTCAAAATACATCCCCTGGCCTGGTGCAGTGAAAGTTAACGTGATGCCTTTGAAAGGAAGTCATCAGCTTCTTTAACCCCTCTTTCTTTCCAGAGGTGCTTTGATAGGCTCCGTGGGAGCAGGGAGAGTCTCCTGCAGAGGTTTCGAGGCACCTCACCGAGCTCCTCACCGTCTACCATGGGCCCATCGTGTAGGATTGGTAGTAACCCAGGCAGTCCCAGTCTCATGGTTGCAAGGGTTATGGAGGAAGAGTGGAGGCTACTCAAAAGGGAGGATCCATCTTTTGGGGTAGGTGCTATTTGTTTTATGAATTTCCCATACTGTGTAAACCATATTTGCCCCTCCCCCCCCCCCCCTGAAAAAAGAAAAGAAAAAAAAAAAGGGATAAGTGAAATGCTTCAGTCACTTATATAGTCAACTCTTCTCAAAATTTTAGAATTTGAACTGTCCAGGTATCATGTGGACTTGGTAAAGTTTCAGAGGTGCTATTTATTTTATGAACTTCCTGTACTTAGTAAACCTTATCCCCCCTCCTTCCCCCTGAAAAAACAATGAAATGCTTCAAGCACTTATCTGGTCAACTGTTATCATTAGAAAAACATAAACTTTCAGTTTCAGTGTTTAACTGATGCTGGTTGACTATTTCATTGAGCATTTGAAAAAAAGATTCTCAGGTGTTTTTTTTTATTGGGGGGGGGGGGGGGGGTGGGATGTGGGTCAAACTTCTTTCCTTTCTTTTTTACTGAATTACCAATTTAATAACTGATTGCTATCAGAAATCAATTTTGCTCATCTTGTCTAACATTTTGTAGCTTAATACTTTAGATTCGGTAGATGTTTATGCAGAAACCAGGGGTGGTATTCTGAGATTTATTTTATCTTGATTTTAGTGGAAAGATTTTAATTGTCATAACAAATTTCAAATTGCAACATTTCATTGGTGATTGCGCAGATGAATTCCACTTTGGCAGCCACTTTTGCGCAGTCATTAACCAATGATGCTCCATAAGCGTACATTTTGTTATGACAAAATCATTTCACTAAAATCAAGATAAAATAAATCTCAGAATACCACCCCGGATTGCTCAAAATGTAAAGTGTCTGAATGCACAAGAGGAAGAAGGGCCCAACTCCATCAAAACAGTTTTTTAGTTGTTAGGAAAAAATATTATTTTGAGATATGGGTAGTAAGTTTAAGAGACTGCATATTTTCATCTTAAGGAAACCTTTGATATCGGAACATGTTTTGTACGTAATTTTCACCCTGTAGCTGATAGAAGATGAATTGGACCTGAGGGAGGAACTTCAAGAAGAACTCATGAAAGAAGGTAAGAAATAATCCTAATCAAACATTGTTTTGTTTAAAGGGCAATCCAACCTTGGTAATAAGATGATTTGTGTGAAAGCAGAAAAATAAGAAAAACAGGATGGTGAAAGTTTGAAAGAAATCGGACAAGGAATAAGAAAGTTATGGATGTTTGAAAAATGAGATCACTACATCTATGCGAATCTCAAATTGGCAATTTGGTGATTCGATTGTGACATTTTTGTGGACAACTCTCCCATTTGTCGTACACAAAAATATCATTAATTTGCGGTTTTCTTCGAGGCGCTTTTACCCTCGGGGCAGTACTCAAAATATATTGGAGATAGCATATTGTTATAGGTCCTCATGAACAAAAAGATCCTCCTGAGTAATGCATTTTGAAAAAAGGTGACATTTTAGGCATTTTCAATTTGTGTGTTAGAGCGAATGGGGGAGTTGTCCACAGCTACATCATGGTGACATTACATGTACCTATTCGGCCAATTTGAAATTCCCATATGCATAGTGATTACAACTTTCAAAAATTTATTATTGAAACTTTCTTATTGCTTGTCCGATCTCGTTCAAACTTTCACCAATCTGCTTCTCTGATTTTTCCCCTTTCTTTCAAAGTAACTTGCTATTAAGGTTAGATTTCCCTTTAAAGAATGGCATGGTAAGACTTATTTTGGTTTGCTCAGAATTGTGAGCATCTGTAAAAAATGGCACTAGTCTGGAATGCTCCCCAGGGAGTGAAGAATGTGAATACATTGTGTGCAGGCAAGCCTGAATCCAATGACTGGGGTTATAATACATCTGTAAAGTGCTTAGAGACATATGAGATGTGCTAAGCACTTCATAAATCCAGAATATTTGTATTATTATTGTTATTATAATTATTAAAGGTTAGGATTTAAGTCTTATACCTACAAGATACACGCACAAACACATACAAAGAAACAAATTTTACCTAATAAGTGACTATGACCAACATTATCTTTAAAGATAAAGTTGAGTTCTGGTAATGCAATTACATTGCACAAGAACTGTCTCAAAACAATTTGGAAAGGTTGATTATATATAATACATAAGAATTGGTGTATGCTGTAAGGTTTTTGGAATCACCAAAATGAGAAGTAATTGACTCAGTCCTGCTGAGAGTCACATGCACTGCACACAGAAATGTGTATATGGGACTACACACACATATTCGGTGTGTGTATATATCTCTCGAGGTGCAGCTTGTCTCCTTCTTAGCTCAAGATATATCATGGGAAAATGTATTTGACACAACATATGTTGAGTTCACAAAAAGACAAGCAGCATCTTTAGAGATAATGGAGAAAATGTGAAATTTTGTGTACAAAACATATGGAGAGTTGTACTACTAAACCTGTCACTTTGAAGCAACATTGCCAATTTGAGGATCGCCATAGAATGTAAATTGACACTTTTCAAACTTTCATAACTTTTTCATTTCATAACCGATTTTGATGGAACTTTTTAAAAATTGCTTCTCTCTATCCTCTCTTTTCATTAAAATAGATATTTCCCCAGGGTTTCATTCTCCTTTAAGACCTGCTGGATAAAGTATTAGAAGGTAGAGTTAAATCTTAAATGATATGTAATTGTCCTTTACCCTTGTAGAGTTAAGCATCATAGCTGAGTATGAAACTAGTCTGAGGTTGGAGGAAGAGCAGCTTCAAGACACCGTCAATCATTTCACACCTGGCTCTGTCGTGTGCCCTCTCTGTCAAAGGTTTGTATAGAATCTTTCAAAACTTTCAAAACAAGTCGAGTTTAGCAACAAAGTGGTGTATGAAGCTAATCTGAAGGTGGAGGAAGAACAGTTATAAATTCTGATCGAATTCTACGAGAATGAGTTGATGTCTTTTAGAAGACTTAAAGGGAAAGTCGACCCTGATATAAAGTTGATTTTAAAAGAAGGAGAAAAATGAAAGAATCAGATCAATGAAAGTTTGAGCGAAATCTAATAAAAAATAAGAAAGTTATGAATTTTTGAAGTTGTATTCAATCAAACACAAATTGGCAACTATGTGACATATCTTGAGAGCTCCTCTCCCTTTGCCCAGTACAGGAAATTTCATAAATTTTCATTCTTTAAAAAGTTGCTGATGAAGGAATATATTTGTTTTGTACAGGTTTTGTGAAAAACATATTATGTGCATTGATTATATCTAGGATACATGTATGATTGAATATTTTCTTTAGGAAAAGTGTATATTAATGGTTTTTTAGTAAGGGCAAATGGCAGAGGACCTCATAAGATACGTCACCGAATTACCAATTTATCTTTCATTGATTATAACTTTGAAAATTCATAACTTTCTTATTTCTTATCAGATTTTGCTTAAACTTTCATTGATGTGTTTCTTTAATTTTTCTCCTTCTTTTAAAACCTACTTGATTATCAGGGTGGATGTTTCCTTTAAGACTAATTGTCACTTTCTAAGATACTTAATTTTCCTATCTATACATAGTTCTTCTGCATATTTCTTAAAGTGATTTGGTAACTTTGTAGAGACTTGATAAAATCTGAGCTGCCTGGCCTTACATGCTATCAGTGTATGTAATATGGTGTAGAAATGAAGCCCAGGAAAAAAAAAAAGCACTTCAAAATCATGTGTGCTTCACAAGAGTTAACATGTACAAGTGACCGGAAATGCCAGACTCATTTTCCCCCATAGACTGCAGTGTTAGACTAAAGCGTATGGCCATAAGCTTTCGTAAATGGCAGTATTCAGTCATAGATATCTTAATAATAGCATTGTATATTTGAAAACCTTTCTATGCCTGCCTATTTTATATTTATCCTTCTGAACATGATTAGACAGATATCAAAATTCAACAATTTATTAAATCAAGCCTCCACAAAGTTACCCATTCCCTTTAATTCTACCTCTTCACCGACTTATATGTTGTGTTCTTTTTACCCATCTAGAAACTGGTTGCTGATGAATAAAGGCATTGTCTTCTGTTCGTGTGGGCTGAGAATTGACACAGCTGTAAGTCTTCATCATAGATTTGGTTGTATACTCGAATACTTAAAAAAAAGAAAATATTTGTTAATCTTTTGTTACTACCACTCTCCTAAGTGAGGAAGCTGTTATTTTGAAGGGAGTTTTTTTGATAGCCTTCATATTCATTTTTCAGTAAACTCAATTAATTTATTTGTCCAATGTGGAAATGAAATTTGTTGCACTTAATGTTCAGCAAATAGTGTTTTGGGAGTTTTATTATACAAAATGATATTGCAGATAAAAAAAATTATTAATAAAATTATTCATGAAATTAATTAGAAAGTGCCATTATATTGAGTTTTGTAATGACAGAAATGATCACTTACTGAAAGTTATTAATGAAATTAATTAGAAAGTGCCATTATATTGAGTTTTGGTGATGACAGAAATGATTACTTACTGAAAATTATTAGTAAAATTAATTAGAAAGTGCCATTATATTGAGTTTTGGTAATGACAGAAATGATTAATTACAGATTTAGTCAAAATTATGCTGAAGTTTCAAGGCTAGAAATACATGATATCTCTCAAAAATTTTAGTAAGAAGTATGATTAGCTGAATGATGAACAACATAACAGAAGGAAGTCAAGTATTCCTGATCATGTGGTTTCATAATGTGCAAATGTGAGTTGCACTTTTTCATGGAACATGATTTTTGGTTTTCCTTGATTTTTTTGGTCCATGCAATCTATCTTCTGCATTAAAGGGTATCAATCACCAAAAATAATTTTGCTCTGTATGTTAGAGGTTTCATGTCGTTATACTATATTCAAAATATGGGCTTCACATATTAATTCTGTAAAGAGATATTGCAATTTCAATTGCACTCTCTATAAGTGTAAAATGCGACTTTAGAGTAGACTACTCAATGCACCCGTACGCGCTCGCCAAGATAAAGGCTCGCGCAGAGCCAAACTCGGAGTTCGGTTCCGCGCTAGCATTTTCATGTTATCCTTTATTTCCTTCATACTCATTAACTGTTGACATATAGAATTTCAGATAAAGTTCTTTGAGGTTAATTTAATACTTTCTAGCGGTATGCAAATTATTTTTTCAGGTGGTTGGTACACTTAAACAGTCCAGAATTACTTTAAACCAGTAATTGTCCGTCCGTCCGTGCGTCCGTCTGTCCGTGTGTGCTCAAATGTTAGAAAATGCTACTTCTCCGTCATTTCTTGGCCGATTTTGATTCTGATTGTTTTATCTGATAGGGCTTGGTGAGGGCTTCCAAACTTCTACACAGAATCGTGAAATTCATTAATTATGCAAATTCATGCAAATTTATTCAAAAGTGACGAAAAATGCTACGGATTTTGATTCCGATTGTTTTATCTGATAGGGCTGGGTGGGGGCTTCCAAACTTCTACACAGAATTTTGAAATTCATTAATTATGCAAATTTATGCAAATTTATTCAAAATTGACGAAAAATGCTACTTCTCCTCTATTTCACATCGGATTTTGATTCCGATTGTTTTATCTGATAGGGCTGGGTGGGGGCTTCCAAACTTCTACACAGAATTTTGAAATTCATTAATTATGCAAATTTATGCAAATTTATTCAAAATTGACGAAAAATGCTACTTCTCCTCTATTTCACATCGGATTTTGATTCCGATTGTTTTATCTGATAGGGCTGGGTGGGAGCTTCCAAACTTCTACACAGAATTTTGAAATTCATTAATTATGCAAATTTATGCAAATTTATTCAAAATTGACGAAAAATGCTACTTCTCCTCTATTTCACATCGGATTTTGATTCCGATTGTTTTATCTGATAGGGCTGGGTGGGGGCTTCCAAACTTCTACACAGAATTTTGAAATTCATTATTCATGCAAATTTATGCAAATTTATTCAAAATGGTTGAAGGTTCATAATGTTTTCATGTTTTATATTTCAGTTGTATACATGCATTGTTGGTATTCTCTTCTTTTGCATGCAGTAACATTATTATTTTATTCACTAAAGTTTTTCACTGAAGTTTTAAGGTTCAGGCTAGTTAATTTCCACAGATCTGCACTTCCGGCGGGGACATTTATTACGCATTGCGTAATTTACTCATTCACTTGTTTCTCTTGAAATACAATTCCATTCACAGAAAATCACAATTAGCTTTGATGACAAATTAGTTCAGAGATATGGTGGTTGAAAATATGAGATTGTTTGAATACGGTAAAATTATGATATACTGGTATTCAAGGATGGAGCATTGGGTTTGTGTTCTGCCACTCAATGAACATTGTTAAGTTCATGATTTAAGTGTTAACATTGCTATTGTGTTTGTTTATAGCAAGATGGAATGAATCTAGAGAACATCGGTCAAAGCCTTGAGTTAGGGGTCAGTCAACACAGTGCCCTCTGTCCAGTAACGCCAGTCTTCGCTCTGATGGAACTGGAGGATCTGCACAATCTTGTTATGTCTTGTGAGGTGAGTGTGTTTGAGGGTCCCTAGTAGCGCCAAGTCAAAACATTTAACCAACGTTTAAACAACCGTTGGACACAAAACCATTTACCACTTATGTAACACATTTGACTGTTTAAAAGAGAAAAAAAATAATTAATATTTGACAGCCAAATGATTCATTCTCAAAGGGAAGAATAATGTTGACAGGAGATTTTACAAGTGTATAATATGAAATTCTAGCAACTTTTCTGACACAAAAGGCTATTGCTCAGGTGAGATGTTGACCAACAAATGTGATGTACCAGTCAACAGAACAAAATTATGTCTGCAGTTTGACCAATCAACAGGCTAGAATGGTGATATGCAGTATATGATTTTGTTAATTTTTTCTCCCCTTTTCTTTCCTTTTCCTTTCTCCAGGCTTGCGGATTCCTCCATATTGTGATATAGCTCCTTGACAGGGATGAACATGTCGACCATTTGCAGCTATTGATAGTCTGCTGAGAGGTGGAAGGGCGTTAAAGGGCTGGTCATATTTGTCTGATAACGAGAATGATAATGAGATTTTCAGTTAACCCTTTCAGGACAGGAATTATTAAAGGACTTAAATGGATCACATTTTATTTTTTCAAATTGGCAACAATAATATTTTTCTTTTCTTGCTTCATGGTTCTAATAAAATGTAATGTCTTTGAAAATAACATACATGGTTGAGAACTTTGTCGAAAAGTTGAACAAATTGCCAATTTTGACAAAAAACAATGATTTTGAACCTCTCAATTTGTTTTCAATTTAAGGAGCTTAAAGCTTATTATCCTTTTTAAAATTCCTGGCATCAAATGCAATGTGGTCATGCAACAAAAATGGACACAGTGTGCGCAGAAATTTTTGCTCTTTCTACTCATGCCTCTGGTATATTTTTTAGAGCTCTGAATCAAAAGTTATTGAGCCAACCCACAAAATTTTGTCAGTTGTCTTGAAAGGGTTAAAGGTACACCCTACAATGATGTGCGTATGTGTGAGTATATTCGTGTATGTTAATGGTAGCACATGTGTAGGGTGGACCTTTGATTAAAAATCTTGTTATCATTATCGTTATCGGACAAATCTGACCAGCCCAACCCTTTCAGGACAGGAATTATTTCAGGGCTAAATTGATCACATTTTGTTCTTCAAATTGGCAACATTAAAATTTTTCTTTTAGTGCTACATGGCTCTAATAAGGTGTAATGTCTTTGAAAAAACGGACATGGTTAAGAATTTTGTTGAAAAGTTAACAAAATTGCCAATTTTGATAAAAACAGTGATTTTGAACCTCTCAACATGTTACCACTTTAAGGATTTTAAAGCTTATTTTTGTTTGTAAAATTCCTGACATCGAACGCAATATGGTCATGCAAAAATAATGGACACAGTGGCCCGAATTCACAAAGGTGGTAATAGATTTGTACCATGGTTTATGCAGATTTTGTGGTATAGGTGCGCTTGATTTCGCGTGTACACTTAGAATGTCCTCAACTGATTGAAATAAAATTTATTAGATCAGGGGCCTGTAACATAAAGAGATACAATCAATCTTACGATCAATTGTAACTCTTCAGTACATGGTTTGCCATAGACTTACAATTGATATCAATTGTAAGATTGATTTATCTCTTTATGTTACAGGCCCCCAGATGTTTTGCCTGGTATCATATGAAAACGTTTTTAAAAGCAATTTTCTTTCTTGTGTATGGGAGGTATGTATAGTTCTAGATAGGTTGAATACCCCTTTGAATATTTTGTTTGGTTTCGCGCAAATTTTATGCTAGTTGCCATGATTTAGACCATGGTTTATGTAAATTAATTGAAATAAACCATGGCAACTAGCGTAAAATTTGCACACTTTGCTAATCACGCGCGTTCATTATTGGATCTTTCTAAGTGTACGCGTGAAATCAAGCACACCTATACCACAAAATCTGCATAAACCATGGTACAAATCTATTACCACCTTTGTGAATTCGGGCCAATGTGTGCAAAAATTTTTGCTCTTTCTATGCACCTGGTATATTTTTTAGAGCTCTGAATCAAAAGTTATTGAGCCTACCCACAAAATTTGGTCGATTGTCTTGAAAGGGTTAAGTCATATAATTTAACACATAGTTAATGCCCTTTTGGCTCTCACCAGACTTGTAATTGTGTATACTTGTATATTTGTGAATAATGATTGGACTGACATAATATGTCACAGGTATTTGTATATATTAGCAATGTACTGTACTTGTTAGAAACGGTACTATAGAAAAGCATTGCTCACGATTCTTTGATTTGAGGCAGTATTGAATCTTTGCTAGTTAAGTCGATTTGCTCTATTGCAATGAGGAATGTACATCTTTATCTTCATTGATTATAAATGTTGGATAATGATGAGTTAGAAAGATAGTTACTTTGAAAGAAAATAGAAATCTTAGAGGAAAAGATGATTAAGAAAGAAGACTAGATATGATATTGTAATAGATGAGTCACTAGTCCCTTCCTTAGCTGATGTTGTCTGAATGTAGAATGCCTTCGTTATTGCATTGATATGTGTAGTATACACTCTACAATTTTTGCTTCCGTTCAAAATAGCCTGCAATACATTTTGAAATTCATTCAAGTCTTCCGTTATTAAGAGGTAAGAAAAATTGTGTGGCTGGACAAATGTGATCTCAATAGGACAGTGTTCTTAGCTGAGAAAATATTTATTTTGACATTTGTGTGTGTGTATGACTGTACATGGGAAGTAAAGCTCTCTTGTACATTACTTGGCTCTGAGCTATGGTGGAGGGACACTTCTCTTAACCCATAGCAGTTCAGAGTTTCCTTATGGTCTAAATTTATCAGTTTTCCCTCCTCAAATTGGCAACAATTATTCTTATTTTGCACTCATTCATGGTTTGAAATTTTAAAAAATGTTTATTAAATGAACCAGTGTGAATGAAAATTGCAAAATTGAATAGAAAAATTGCTAATTTGCACATGAAAAAAGTGATTATATATTTTCCATGGCTTTGCCAATTTAGAGACCCTAATGATTAGTTACAATTCTCCCTATCGCATATAGCCAATATCAGCTCCCGATGCCAATATCGGGGACAACGATGTTGGCACATATATTTCCAGTTCCAGTCTATAGCTATAGTGAGCATACACTGATATTTCCTTGCTTTTTTCGTGCGTGATTGTTCTGCTGAAAACACGTTTTGCATCTTCGGCTCAACATCCCACATTGGGTGGCTTCACAGAAGAATCCCATTTAAATATCAACTGTATAAAAACACGATTATTTGCTAGATTAGGAACAAAAGGGAGTTTTTGCTAAGCTGACTACGTCTTCTAACACATTGTCAATGACGCTCCAGCCGGACCCGGAAGCTCAGTTGCCAGCAATCACATGCCCAAAAATTAGAGCGCCGCATGCGTTCGGATTCGGAGAGCTATATGCGATACGGAGAATTAAATCGCTCTCATTCGTGAACAGCACAGTGTACTGCATTGGAAATAGACTCAAAATTTTCTGTGATTTTTGCTCTTTCTGCTCATGTATATTGTGTAATTCCTGGCATTCTGGGTCAAAAGATAATGCAAAAACGTCACCAAAAGGAGACACTGTACTGCTATGGGTTAACGAGAAAAAGGGTGAAGCCCAAATACGCGATCCTGATTGGTTAAAAATCAAGTTATGTTTAAATGCAACTTTTTATGCAAGAGGGCCCTGGATATTCAGTGGCCCGAATTCATGAAAGACGTTTATTTTAACCCATGCTCTAACCATGGTTGAAACCTTCGACGTGGTTAAATAAGCGTATATAAACGCATTATATGTCCGCCCATTGGACAAGATACATGCGCGTACTATGCTTACAGAGGTTTAAACTATGGTTTAAAATAAACCTCTTTTGTGATTTTGGGCCTATTTCTCCACTCTGTTATTGAAATGCAAATCATAGCAAGACTTTTCAATTTCTATCTGCCTCCTGTGCAACATACTTTCACAGACAGTTACTGTTATGATACCAGTGCATCAAGATTGTACTGACTACATTGTATTTTGTTAGTATTTATATTCCATGCAAAATGACCACACAAAGTCAGTGACAAACTCATGAAATTAATTACAAAAGCAGTGGACCAGAGATCTTTAAGATTGCAAATAAAAGTGCAAAATTGAACATGGATTAAGTATGTGTACAGTTTGAATACTGGAGTGCAATGTAGCACAGAAATTTGTTCAGATATTTTCAGGACTTGAATTATTTTATATTATTTTGTTTTTGTTGGTTAATGTACATAAAAACTTTCATTTCACTTGCCATTTCACTGTTTGTTATGCTCAAACAAGATTTCTGTGAACTACCTGTATCAAATATGTAGATTAGGGAAATTTAATGCATTTGTGGTGTGTTCAATCTTTCAGAGATATATCTGACAAAGTCATTGGCCGGAATTCACAAAGGTGGTTTCAATTCAGACCATGATGGTTTATGCAGATTTCTTGGTATAAATACGCTTGTGCCACAGTGCTAATCCCTGTTGTGCCAACAACTAATCCCCCCCTGTGCCGGGTTTAGTTTTGGGGCGCTTAAGCATGAACAAACAATGCGACTAAACATGTACGTATACAAACTGTACGGGGCAGCACTGCGGAGGCTACTATACAAGGTTGTGGCACGCAAGCATGGGCTAGTGCACATGTATGCGGCACTGCTACGTAGATCAGTACACATGGTTCTGGCATCGTATGGGTTAATAGTGCATGATATGCATGTGTTTTGAAGTCGTCCTTACAAGTTATATTAGGATCCTCCTTCGCAAGTAAAAATCAAAAAGCGAAAAATTATACATTCTTTATTAAATCAGTTCTACAATTTAATGAAATAGTCATTGTAGGAGGCAATAATCTTTGAGGAGTATATCAATTTATTTTTGTGTTTAAAAAAATAGACCTGTTTGATGATTTATGTGTTTACAACATTAGTAGACATGCTGTTACAGATCTGAAATCAATTTCGTTTATTTTGTTTGTACAAATTATGTGCCTGAAATTTTTTGTGTAATTAAAGAATATTTTTATAAATGGACAGTATCTTGTTCAACATGTATTATTACAATTTCTTAGAGATATTAAAGTGATTTGGTAACTTTGTAGAGGCTTGATTAAATCTGAGCTGCCTGGCCTTACATGCTATCAGTGTATGTAACATGGTGTAAAAATGAAGCCCAAGAAAAAAAAAGCACTTCAAAATCATCATGTGCTTCACAAAAGTAAGCATATGCAAGTGTCTGGAAATGCCAGACTCATTTTCCCCCATAGAGTCAGTGTTAGACTAAAGCGTATGGCCATACGCTTTCGTAAATGGGAGTGTTCAGTCATAGATATCTTAATAATAGCATTATATATTTGAAAACCTTTCTATACCTGGCTATTTATTTATCCTTCTGAAAATCATTATACAAGACAGATATCAAAATTCAACAATTTATTAAATCAAGCCTCCACAAAGTTAGCGAATCCCTTTAAGTCAGGAAACTGTAAATAATTAAAGGGTGAAATCTACATATGAAATTTTTAAAGTGACGCAAATCATTGAAAGGAAGGGAAGAATAAAGGTGAGGAAAACGGAAGGAAAGAGGGCAAGAGGGAGATTGAAAGGAATAATAAGTGAAAGATAGATCTGTATGTATATATATAGTAGGAGAGATAAAGATTGCAAGAGAATTATATGCATCATTAGATATTTATAGAGGGTGAGAGATTTAAAGAGAGGAATGAGAGAGAAATAGAGGAGAGAGATTAAAAGAGAAACATGAGTAAGAGATTTATATGATGGGTGAGAGACTGACAGAATTATGTGAGAAACATGACTATATAGAGTGGGTGGGAGGGATCGGTTTAGAGAGAGATTGTGAATGTGATATAAGACATTAAGAGGCTACAGTTAAGTTAATAATAACATAGACACATAAATACCTTACGTTAGAAACTGATTTATTTCTCATAATATCCTTTTATCTTTAATGTACATTTTCCTTTACATGTATTTCAAAATGAACATGAAATCAGATTTATGCAAACTGTAATTAAAAACTGCATTTTATAAATTTCCAAATCAATAAGAGATGTATTGCTGCTATAACTTCTTTATACATATTTTACATACTAAAGTTATTACAAAAATGTAATGCACATATCATATTTTACTTGTATTTCATGGCAACCTACATACAGCAGCTACTGGGTTAACAGCACAAAGTTGATACCCCATTCACACAAACGAGACTTGCGATAGAACAAAAGAAAATAGGTCAAATTTCACTTTGTTGGGACCTGGGCCCTGTTTCATAAAACTTGTCATCAATGACAAGTTGCAATAACTGTTATAAGCTACTGAAATCCTTGCATCTGATTGGCTGAGAGCAAATTTGTCAGTAAAAATCATTGACAAAGACATTTGATGAAATGCCCCCAGATGCATGCCGAACTGCCCTAGCATAGGCCCTGACAGATTCCTGACCTATTCATGACCAGCTCCCCCCCCCAAAAAAAAACAAACAAAAAAAACAAAACAAAAAAAAAAAAACAAAATCAGTGTAGGATCTTCTGAGCATGTTAAAATGATCAGAGTGTGACATATTCTCAAACCGAACCCAACCCCGTTAAAATGTTAACAATACCAATAACAGACCAACATAAAACCGCCATCATCATGGATGATGCAGCTTTTGTGGATTATATCCATCCATCAGTTTTGGGCTCGTTTGGCAGTGTAACTGGGCCATCAATTCTGTAACTTGCATTCCATGTAAATGTTACATGTTAAACATAAAATTAATCTCTCTGACAGCAAAGATTGCTGTGAAGGTGGGGATATAACATGCAAACAATAACAAATAACATACACATATTTCCTCTAGCCTCATAGGTTTACAATACAGCTGGTGTAATAATGATACAACTATTTCCCTTTTCAAACTTCAGGATGAAAGAAGATATACGATGATCGAGAATGGCTGACTAACTTCATAGAGAAATGGAGGAAATATATTTTCTCGTATTTTCACTTTAAATGGCAATTATGAGTGAATGAAAGAACTGTGTTAAGAAAGAGAAAGAGAAACCAAATCTTTGAGATAATCAACCTTGGATAATTCTTCCCTGGGCGAAACCAAACAAAATATTTAAAGGGGTATTCAACCTATCTAGAACTATACATACCTCCCATACACAAGAAAGAAAATTGCTTTTAAAAACGTTTTCATATGATACCAGGCAAAACATCTGGGGGCCTGTAACATAAAGAGATAAATCAATCTTACAATTGATATCAATTGTAAGTCTATGGCAAACCATGTACTGAAGAGTTACAATTGATCGTAAGATTGATTGTATCTCTTTATGTTACAGGCCCCTGATCTAATAAATTTTATTTCAATCAGTTGAGGACATTCACTTATTGCATGAAATGTAAAATCACAGCCCCCCCCCCCCATAATTTTGTTAACGCTACTGTGGAATTTCCCTTCAGTTCTCCTGCAAAGAAAATATTCTGAAGAATCATTGATTTCCCTTATGTCTTTTAAATTTGTAGGATGTTTTATAAATCAAATGAACTTTTCCCTCAAAGTATGATGAAAAGAAAACAGGATGTAGACACAACCTCTCTACCAGCGGCGTGGCTAGTGGGGGGAAAAATTTAGAAATTGAAAAGTTGATATTCAGGCAAAAGGCGTCCCCCTTTGGCAACAGGCTGCAGCCTGTTGCAGGCAACCACACTTCATATTCGGACAACGAGGTTCCCACATAATTATGTAACTTCTATATATTTTCACTAGAAAAATTTAGAAATTGAAAATTTGAAAAGGCGTCAGCCCCCTCTTGCAAAAATTGGCCCATATGATCAAGATCTCTACATCTGCGATTTTTTTAATTTATCATTTGTGGGGGGGGGGGGTTAGGGTGCAGCATTTTTGTCAGAAAATTTAGGAGTCATGCCCTTAAAAAATTTCGGCAACTTTGGGTGTCACACCCCCTCATTCAAAATGTTCTAGCAATGTCCCTGCTGTCTACATAAAAATATCAGAGAATGAATCAATGAGATAACATATGATAACATAACATAACACAAATACCTAAACAAACATATTATGAAGTATCATATTCATTAGTGATGCACTTTGGCTATACATGGAATTATACAAACAGTATATTAAATAAATGTGCAGATTATATTGCAAATGAAATACACAATGCTTCTGTCTCTGTACATACATGTAGATAACAATATAATACACCTAACATAAAACACACACATCTAGAGATGGCATTCTTTTTCATATTGAAATTCATGATTTTGTTTAGGAATGTCAAATAAAATGATTTTTATTATACATGGAGAGTGTTTTGTCCTTTTTGTATTACCCCAATGTTTTATCAAGATTTACTTTTGAATATATTTGTCATTGTTAAGTATTCATCTACATGTGTTCACTGTACATTACATGAAGAAGTATTATTCATATTGAAGCAGAACAAAAGACAATATATGGATAGCCATGTGACTTCTTTACAATAAAAGAATATATACTGAGTGAAATCAGAAATCTTACAACTTTCTCAGTTTCCAGCTGTAATGGTGCAACCTCTTTTCACAGAGTGAATTTATGAGAGATATCAATTTAAAACTGTAATTACCAAATACATAAATGTATACAGGCTGTTACAGTTTCAAAATATAACTTTGTTAGGACTAGGATTTTAAGAATCAGCTTTTCCTATTCAAATTATCAATATTGATGTTCATTTTTCACCAATATATTGACAAAATATAATGCTTCTTAATAAATGAAGATGTAAGACTAAATTTTACCAATAATGCAGCAAAAATACATCACTTTGTATGGTCGACTTTTCCATTTAACTACATTTTGCCAATATAAATATTTTGAGTATTTTCTTCGATTTAATGTAAGCATTACATTTAGAACTGCCACTAAATATTGACACAAATGGTGCAGTGACTTCTGATCTTTTTGCTCATGTACCTGTATGTTACATGTATGTAATGCATCTCATTAGATTAAAAAACAAACAAACAAACAAACATAAATTTTGTTCTTGTACTGGTGGATTAAGTACCTGAAGGATTAAGTAAAAAAAAAAGGTCATGAATAAAATGGCCAGCTTTATATGTTCCCTGTTATTGTACCGACACACACATTTAAACTTGAATCAAAGTGGAATAATAATCAACTTAATTTATCAATGATGATTGGCAAGAAAAGAAAATAACTTGCTGGTCAAACTGGTCTTGAAAAAGAAGTGCACATTTTTCCCCCTTCACACATCCCATTAGCATTGCACAGTTCCACATATAAGTCTCTGAGATGATGTCACTGGTGTTCGTTATACAATAAAAAAACATGAATAAATAGAATCTACACACTTCCATAGCCACATGCATCACAGGCAAAAATAATGAGCATTTGCCAGACTAAGACAACATATCTTCTATAAAATGAGGCTTGTTCACGTATGCCACAATAAACTGCAGCGTTTTTTTTTTTCTTTCAAACAATGACAGAAGCGTAACATGCTTCACATTTCTGTAACTTAATCCTTTCAGGACAGGGATTATTTAAGCGCTAAATTGATCACATTTTGTGCTTCAAATTGGCAACAATATTATTTATCTTTTTTTGCCACATGGTTCAAAAAAGGTGTAATGTCCTTGAAAAAAATATACATGGTTAGGAATTTTGTTGAAAAGTTGGAAGAATTGCCAATTTTGATGAAAAACAATGATTTTGAACCTTACAATGAGTTTCCAATTTAAGGATTTTAAAGCTTATTCTCATTTTTACAATTCCTGGCATCAAACGCAATATGGTTATGCAACAAAAATAGACATAGTGTGTGCAGAAATTTTTGCTCTTTCTACTCATGCATCTGGCATATTTTTTAAGGCTCTGAATCAAAAGTTATTGATCCAAACCTGGTCCACAAAATGTGGTCAATTGTCTTGGAAGGGTTAAAACACAGAGATATGCCAGTACCTTTAGGACCTTTGTTATGAGTAGCTCCTATTTTCATCCCCACTTGCCATTCACTTACACTGTTTTTAAAAAAGCCACTGCAGTATTAAAGTTGCCTTAAACTGAACCACCTAAATATCATCATCTTTAAACACGATTTGGAAAACCTCTGTTCGTCTCATTTTTCCATCAGGCACCATTCTCCCTTGCAGAAGCTTAAAATGCACTTGCAGCCAACATTCTATGTTTGCAAGTCAAAAGTAATAGTTTGAAATAAGCTCATTTTCATTTTCCAAGCGAGTTGTTAGTTAAAATTCCAAATAAGAATAAATAGGAATGACCTTAAGATTGCGCTGTTCAAATTCTACCAGTTTATAAGGCAACTTTAAAAACCACCAGTTTCCAACATCCCACGTGAATAAGCCTTTAGGGAGATTAATTTAATGACCTCTTGAAATGTTTTCCTATCCCAACAGACAAGTTTACTAAATGTATTCAAATATATAAAAGTTTTTTTCCAGTACCACTGGTATTACTCTATTCAATTCACATGTGTTATCTCTCAAGATAGATTCTAATCTGCATAAATTAGTTGTTGCTATGTTGGGGAAGCATCAGCAAGCTTTCACACTGTAAATAGTAACCGCTTCTATGAGAAGCATGGATAAACTTTGAATACCATGATAGTAAACTGCACCCATAATCGTATGACCTTGCTAGGCATAGTTGTCTACTTATCACTTGTACAAGAACATGAACATGCTGTAGAGGATGTATTTAGCCGCCATTTTAGTAAGGATTTAGAAATATGAGCCCTGAGCACGGTCTTATGAAGAGCTGCAATCGAGCTGAACCTATTGCAATTCAACTTGACATACATATCAATCACACCACTAAGAGATTGCTAATTTGCAACATTTTGACTGACTAAAGGATTTTCATACAATGGATTGGGATCAATTACAAGTCTTTGTAAAAGAAACCCCAAGGCCGTCTTACAAAGAATTGCGATTGATCTAGATTGACTGCAAGTCCTCCAATCGATCACAAACTTGCAAAATCTTATCTCTTTATTTAGAACAGAGTTGCAATTGATTTCAAATTACAATTGATTTGAATCAACCACAATTCTTTATGAAAAGAGCCCCAGATCTATTTTTTTCTGAATGACATATGCTCCCTCACATCCACAATGAATGCATCCTTCATTGACTAGACATTTCCCAGATAGGAATGCCTTCTAATCAACGGTTCCTTCTGCTTCACCAACATATTTTTGTGACATTACAGTCAAACAATTTACCAATCAATCTATTGTCTCTTTAGAAGCCAGATTATCATCATAAGTTTGCACAAAGGGTATGCAACTATGTATTGTGTTTGTGAGATTATGTAATCTCTACAGAAAAGTATCAACATACTGAATAAGACACAGCACCAGTTAAACTCTACAGTGTACATTACATTTGCACCATACAATGGCCAATTTGTTACCTTGCAAGAAATAATATGATTGTAATAGGAAAAAAAAGAATATATTTAGTCTTTAAATACTGTAGTATAAATATAAAGCAGAAGTATTAGAAATGATATTTCACAAAAGAAATTTTTTAGGCATTGGTTAGATACATGTATAAATATAGCCCAAGTGGAGCTTTCAAAGAAACATATATGTCCGATGTTTGGTATGAAATTAGAGAAAAAAAATAATAAAAAGTAACCCATTTTAATAATAGTATGACACAGATTATTTCCACTCCAGCAGACAAAGATTTGATTACTTTAACCCTTATCAGGGGGGGGGGGGGGGGGGGGGGGGCACAAGATAAAAAATAAAAATTAATTTATTTTATGCTGTTTATGATCGCAAAAGTGTCCCTGACAAATTTCATTTAAAAAAACAATAAAAAAAATAAAAGGTAAAAAAAACAAAGAAATACATAACAAATTTAAAATACAATAAAATACATAAGAAATCAATTTTGATACCAGATTTTTTTTATCAAGAACATTTGATAAGAATACTGCAAAGAGTGTCTAGACCAAAAATTAACATTTTTGGAGCTTTATTTAATGATTTAGAGCAAAATTCTGATTTCACGCATAAATTAGCATAATTAATGTGTAATTATTTCGCAGCAATTACATGTAACTACACAGTCTTGTAGATTAAGTTGTGGACAATGTGTGTGCCGATTTTCGGCACAATCGTGTGGTTGACGGCCGAGATCTCGGGGCAGGGCGGGAGGGAGGGGGGCAGAATCTGCTGTGGCATAGCCAATATATCCCGGCCTGATTAGGGTTAAGTGGACTGCTCATAATTTTACTTTAAATGGCAATTCCCTAATACTAGAACATGCCCTCAATGAAACGTGTTTGACTTAGTTTCCAAATACCAGCACACTGCACTTTAATTTGTCTTGCCCTGTATTGAAGTAACAAGAAAGTAAAGACTCAAATAAGTTTACAAATGACTGTGCATAGACTCTTCAATCGAACAAAAAAATGCTTTCACATGTACATGAGAATTTGAAAGAAAGTCTGATTTTCCCCACATATTGCAACAGAGTGATATATTGCTGGACCCTGTCTTATAAAGAGTTGCAATTAATCCAAATCAACAATTGCCTATTTCTTATGGTAGGAATTGCAATCAATATCAAACTCAAGTTTGATGGATTCGGATCAATCACATCTCTTTGTCAGAAATGACCCAGAGCTCCAAATTCAAACCAACATCTCGTAGAAGTTGTCTCTAAATCAAAATATGAACTTGCATAATGCCCAATCGTGCAATCCATTTCCAAGATCTCTAGTAGAGACCTCAAAATCAGGTACAGTCAAGCCTGCATTGGTGACCAGCTGTATAGAAAGATAACCCGTCTTTATCGCAAAGACCACATTTTTTTGTTTCCCTTGCAGTTTTTCTCATTGAAATGTGTACTAAAGGAACCTATTCATAAAGGACCACCTGCCAATAAAGATCACTTTTCTTGTCTTGCTTGAGTTGGCCTTTAATATACAGGTTTCCCTGAATCTTCTTAGGACCTGGTTTTGAATACATGTACATGTAGTTACATGTACCTTACCTCTCATTGTCAGACTATTGCCGAAACACCTTACTAACACAGAAGAGAGTTTGATCTGTTCAATCATTTAAATCTGAATCGAGATAGCAAGTAGGTAATCACTTCAAGTAAGAACAAGATGTCCAATCACACATGCAATATATCCAGGGCAAGATATGTCCCACTTTTCATGTAGCACACTTTTTAAGATCAAGCAACAATCCAATGACACTTCCCGGTACGAGTATCATACTGTTGTGCCGTAGTCAAAACTGTGGTAGTCTCTTGTAGGACCCTTCTTTGGCTTCTCACTGCGGCCTGTCTCCCTGTTTCCATTGTTCATCTGGGACAGCCCACCTTCGGGCTCCATCCCATTGGAGTAAGAATGAGGCACCCCGGTCCCACTCCACGGGTCTCGCGTCGTGATCTCGCCAATCGGCGTGTTTGGTTCCGAGCGGGGAGACATCCTCGGTCTTCTACGCTCACCCTCTTGTTCTCTGCTTCTTCTCTTCTCTTTCAACTCATCAAAGCTGGGTATCTCGGGCAAGGGACCGAGGTTGGCCAACCCGGCCCACTGGCTCTGGATGTCCTCCTCACTGTAGATCAAGCCCATTCTCTTCTCCGACCCTCGCTTAGAGTTTTCAGATGGCTGTCTCCATCTCTCTACAACTTCATAGTCACTCAGGTTAGCTGGCGAGGAGGTATTGCCATCACTCGCGTGCTCGTTACGTATCACACCATTCCCCTTGACTGCTTGCGTTTCCTTTTCTGACTCTTTATCCTTCTTTTTCTTTTCTTTCTTCTCCTTCTTCTTATCTTTCTTGGAGTAGGACTTAATTGATTCTGTATCTGCATGTGAATATTTATCCAAACTTTCATCATCTTTTCCTCTGACCATCCCTGGAAGATCAATCTCAACCTCTACATCTTTGCTTTTTGTCCTCTTCTTCTCCTTTTTCTTATCTTTCTTCTTGTCCTTCCCAACGCCATACATCAAATCATCAGGCATTGTCATGATACTGATTGCATCGTCAAACTTCTCCTCGCCCGATGACGCCTTCTCTTTACTTTTACCCCTTTTCTTTTTCTTATCCTTTTTCTTTTTCCTATCGATTGTGTCTGAAAGTCCATCAGGGGAGATCACCATGCTGGTGGCATCATCCCCTATGGAAACCACATCGTCTTTTCCTTTGCTCTTCTTTTTCTTATCTTTCTTCTTCTTCTTGCTACCCTGCGCCTCCAGCCCATCCTCACTGGTATAGTCTTTTTCCGAGTAGCCCGTAGTACTCCTACTCTTCACGCTCTTAGTAGGGCTTGCCGAGGAAGAACTTAACCTATCCACAATCTCGAATTCCCTTTCAATGTCCGGACTCTGTAAATCACCACTGTAGTTTCTGCTCATCGCTCCTTTCGTATCAATTGACAACTTATCTTTGCTCTTCTGCTTTTTGTCCTTCTTTTTCTTCTTCTTGTCATCTTTGCGTAACGTCCCATCACCTTCCACACCATTCCTAACCCCTTCTGGGTCCTCCTCTTCCAACATGTCCACGGAGTTAGGCATACTTATCACAGAATCTGTGTCCGTCTGCTTGATGCGTTCTTTCTCTTTCCTCTTCTTCTCCTTCTCCCACTCCTTGGCTGGATTCTTTGTCTTGGACGTCTTTTTCTTGACCTCGATGTCGCGTGCCATAGCGGCAGCCTTCTCTGATGACAGCTGCCTTTCTCGTATGGCCTTACGCCTGGCAAGGGACAGTGAGTGCTCTGCCTCAAGGTCTTTCTCAAAGACACGTACCTTCAGCATCTGCAATGGATGACAAGGGAATACACAACCACAAGCATTACATCACAGGCATAGGTAAGATTTGGATTGGTATAGAGGTACTGTAAAACAAGAAACTTTCACAACACAAAAATTTAGTGAATTGTTAGTAAGAGCCATTTTTTTGCAGCAAGAAACTTGAATGAATCTGTACCACGTGCACCTTCCTAGAAGGCATACTGTTTCTGATACAAGACGTTCTGAGTATTTGAGAGTAAGAACACCACTTTTTTAAAGGGAGGTAACACCAGACTGAGAAAATAGACAATAATGTTCATGTAGAAAGGGAGAAATTGTGAGAAATAGCCCTGCGACAGACATCCTCCCCCTCACCAAAACAATTGGAAACATTGGAATTTTACCCCATCCGAATTGGAAACATTGGAATTTTACCCCATCCGTTTGGAAGTGCCTAGACTCAGAAGATATAGATAGGGGAGAGTCAAAGCATCACTAATAGGAATAAAAACTATGAAATGATGACATGTGACCAGGCATTTATTTTTTGCTAACATGTTTACCAGTCATTACCACTTTCTAATGACCGGTCACTAGCATGTTTTTACATCAGGCCAGTTTTATCGTTTAAATCGAATGTTGAAAGTTCACTCTTGATCTATGGAATTAGGGATGAGGGCAATTTATCAAAGGACAAGAATCCTCCTCACTATTTTTTAAAACGAATACTACACATTATCTGTTCTCATGTTAGTATAATTATCCACCCTTGGTACCTTCAAAACAGTCCAAACACTCTAAGATATTGCCTTGGTTGTCAGACTGTTTCAAAGGTAGAGCTTGTGTGGATAATTCTAACTAATGCCCTCACTGATGTATATTATTTGTATACAGTCAATGTGAAACAACCACTAGTATTTGGATTCTTGGAGCAAATCAAGATTTACCTCTGAAGCGAGAAAGTCCTCCTGCACCACTGAGTCTGGAATGTGCTTGAGCTTCTCCATGGTCTCGTAGAGTCCAGGACTATCCGCTAGCTGCTGAGAGGTACCTAACGTATGCTTCAGCAGGACCAGGGCTACACGGAACAAGATCTTCACACCTGGTAGGACCAAATAAAATAGAAAGATAACAGTAATAACTGTTTATTAAGAAGCAATTTACCAGTTACACAGTAACCAACCAAAATCCCTGAGTCTAACTATGGGTCTACATAACTAAATTAAAATTATTGTAATTCTATCATGTATAATAAGAAACTAATTTATTGATTGAGTGCATTTCATTAATTGGAGTGGTCAAGAGCATGTATCATCAGACATTATCAACTGGAAATCCAGTAGATCTATCATCATCTCCTCAAACACATCTGAGTGTAAATGTAACACTTCATTTTTTATGTCTTGTTTCATGTTACAGGGTCATGGACAGCCACTACAAGCAGATGACAATGAGGAAAAAGTACTTTTAAAACATTATTAGACTGAATGACTGATATGAAATTGGCTGAGAACCATTCTTGTTTTGGTTGCGATTTTATCAACAAATTCATCAATATGCCGGAAGTGGTCCAAAGTCTAATAGCACCTTTGATTTTGAAGGGAAAAAAAAAATTATTTTATATGAAACTGTAAACATGTTGATGCATGCATGCCTAAAATTTCTCCTTTTGCTTTCATTTTGTCATCTCTTCATAAACAGATTACTATCAGTAATCATATCCTGTATATTCAACTAAGAAAGTGACTAAACTGCATATATGTGAAACAAATATTGGGCCTTTAACGGAAGAGTTGATCATAATGGAAATGATATGCCGAACTTGGTATTAGTCTAGGATATCTGTTTCCCATCTATCAAACACAAACTCTGGAACTCACCCAACAATCTGAGAGACAATCTAATCGGACTTCTCATCTGCATCACAAAAGTATTTTTAGAGATTTGTGTGTTGTTGAATATTGATGTGACATTAACATGTGTCATCAGCAGAGTGCTTTATCATGTACAAAAATGTACATTTACCCCCTGTTCTGTCACCTTTTGACCGTTGAAGCATGAAACATTGAAATGAAAGTAGGAAGGAATTGATGTCGATGGTGAAACCTCATATTCTTGAGCCATGTACATGTATGAATGGCAACCACTGAGAAAATACCGTGAAAGTCTAAATTTTAAAGTGAACTTCACACATTTTTACTATTGCCCACATGCTAGGCTCATGGGCAAGAAATTATAGTCAAACCTGCTATAGCGACCACCTGTCCATAAAGACCACAATTTTTGTTTCCCTTGAACAGTGTTTCTCATTGAAACATGTATTAAAGGAACTTATACATAAAGACCACCTGCTCATAAAGACTGCTTTTCTTATCTCCCTTGAGTGGCCTTTATATACAGGTTTCACCGTATAAACAAATATGTTCACGTTTTTATTTTCGCGCCAATTTCATGCTGCGTGAAATACATGAAAATTTCTACACCGCGAAATATTCCACGTTTACCGAAGTCCCAATCAGCTCATAAGCTTTCATGGTAGGGTGGTCTGCGCTTATCTGGAACAACAAAAAAAAATGTGCATATTGATAACAAGCTCACCTTCACAGAAGAACATATCCCAGACTCTGAGAACCGACGTCCAAGGTAACGTTCTAGAGAAGATACACATGAACCACTCTGTCATGTAGAGGATGGGCTCTATACGATGCTTCTTCTGTTAACGGTGATCAGACAGGTTGATGGAAAAAGAAAGAGAGAGAGAAGGGGGAATAAAAGAGAAACAGGGTGAAAGAAGACAATGATAATGAGATCATTCATACTGTAGGAAAAGATGCAAACAGGTACCCACTTTTCAACATCTGGATTTTGCTTGAACTTTCCATATTGATCTTTTCCAAAATTTTAAAATATATCGATGCATGATTAAACCCTAGCAAGAGATACCAAGGACCTTCAAGAAGAACAATATGCTGTCAAGAAAATTTATAATATATATGATGAATTGAGCACACACTTATAATAAATTTATACTTCCATTATTTCATAACTGTGTAGTTTTATTGGCTTCCATGAAAGTGCTGTTTTATGCACTGACAATCTAATTATCAATTTATAGTATCCCCATAAATTCACACTTGGCAAAACCCCAGTATTACTATTTATGCAATTTGACTGCACGGAGAGGGGGGGGGGGGGGGGGGGTGATAGATTATCTTTGCTAAAGATACCTCTCTATCAATCTCTAAAGGAAAAAAAACAACATACAACACCACCCTTCTATGATTCATTCTGAATCAGCCCTGGTATGGATTGAATTTCTTCTGATTCAAAACCGAGCAATAAGAGTATAATATGTCAGTTAGGAAAGCCCTCTGATTATTGTCAGAGTTTAACCCTTTCAGGACAGGAATTATTTAACGGCTAAATTGATCACATTTTGTTCATCAAATTAGCAATAATATTTTTCTTTCAGTGCTACATGGTTCTAATAAAATGTAATATCTTTGAACACAAGATACATGGTTATAAATTTTGTCGAAAAGTTGAAAAAAAATTGCCAATTTTGATTTAAAAAATGATGACTTTGAACTCTCAATGTGTTGCCAAATTAAACAATTTAAAGCTTATTCTCGTTTTTAAAATTTCTGGCATCAAACGCAATATGGGCATTCATCAAAAGTGGACATAGTGTGTGCAGAAATTTGCTCTTTCTACTCATGCATGTGGTATATTTTTTAGAGCTCTGAATCAAAAGTTATTGAGCCAAACCACAAAATGTGGTCGATTGTCTCAAAAGGGTTAAGTAACTATCCCCCATTCTTTTTGGTTCCTCTGCAAAGCCACATGAGGCAGTTTAAAACAACCCTGTATAAACAATATGGAATGACGTTAGCTAATTTTGATAATGAAAAAAAATAAAAAAATAGGGAAGTGCAGATAAGCACTAGAGATCCATTTGAAACTGACAAGTTGATCTGATATTTCCTGGATATGTAGATCAGAATCTGATGAACATGAAATCAACAGTTACATTACTATCTAGTGCAGTATACAAATTTGCTTAGTTCAAATAACTAGCCATAATATGTAAATTACTTGATGTAAAACATACACTGCAGAGTGATTCCACATAAGAAAAAATGGGACATTTTGAGAAAAAAAAATTCAAATGATCATCAGTGTGTCATCCTCATCGGTCACTTACAGCAATTATAATCATCATTATTCTTTTTTGTGTGTGTGTGTGTGTGTGTCAAATAAATTGAAATTAGACATATGTTACAGGAAATCCCCTTTGTCCTGTACAGCATAAGATTCCTTTCTGTTTATTTCATTAAAAAAAAAAAAAATCACTTTCTGTTTCTTCCGCATATCACTACATGTCTGTAATGACCACCATCCCCCCCCCTAACAATATTTTGTACTTGTGTCAGTACTCTAGATAATGTTGTCAACATGTTCTCTTTTCCGGTATACATGTAGAATCACCCTACAGCAGTCACAGGTTGTTTTGAGTTTTGACACTTACATGTATGATCAACATCTGCGACTAGAATACTACTTGCAGACTACCATGAGCTGTAATGCTTGTGCATCTACAATGTACATGGAATTGGTACAGATCTTAAAGAAGCTGTATATCTACATGCATCCATTAGAATAGAAACTGGTAATATAATAGCTCCTTGCAATAACAATGAAATTAAAGAGTTATAGCTTATAAGTACATTAAATGCACTTAAAAAGTGATACTCTCGGGTTGGTCAAGTTTTTAAGCAGGTTTCAAAGAACTCAATATCTGGTCCCTTGAACAGCAAGTGGTTTTACATAATCACATTCTAATTTACATGTTGCCTAAAAGTATATTTCTAAATGAATGATGATATAATGGTAGCTAAATAAGGTTAACCCATTCACTACTGAATTCCATCATTCCCATAGGCTTACTACAGGAACCATCCACTTCCCATAGGTAAAGGGTTAAAGTGTACCAACCACCTGAAAACAAAAATTGGTATACTGCTAGGAAGTAAAAAAATTAACCTCAAAGAACTTTATCTGAAATTGTCTAGGTCAACAGTTTAGAAGTATGAAGGAAATAAAGGATGACATGAAGGTGCTCGCGCGGAACCGAACCTCTGAGTTGGGTTCTGCGCGAGTCGCTTTTATGCTTATAGAGAGTATAATTAAACTTGTAATATCTCTTTATAGAAGTGATATTCAAAGCCCATATTCGGAATGTAGTAGAATGACATGGAATCAAACATACAAAGTAACATATTTTTTGGTGATTGGTACCCTTTAACCCTTTCAAGACAATTGACCAGAGCTCTAAAATATTTACCAGATGCATGAGTAGAAAGAGCAAAAATTTATGGGCGCGCTATGTCCATTTTTGTTGCGTGACCATACTGCGTTTGATGCCAGGAAATTAAAAAACAAGAATAAGCTTTAAAATCCTTAAATTAGCAACACATTAAGAGGTTCAAAATTATTGTTTATCAAAATTGGCGATTTTCTCAATTTTTCGACAAAATTACCATGTACATGTATTTTGTTTTCAAAGACATTAAACCTTATCAGAACCATGTAGCACTAAAAGAAAAATACTATTGTTGCCAATTTAAAGAACAAAATGTGATCAATTCAGCCCTTTAATTAATTTTAATAATTCCTGTCCTGAAAGGGTTAACATGTCTTTAGTTTCAGACAAGCTGTTCTAATGATGTGAAGAAATAAAATCGATAAACCCGAATATCAGACATCATAAAAGTAGAATAAAAACCATTTTTCTACTCGGTTTCTATTTGTAATTAGAGAAAGTATGTGGGTGGAAATATTCTTAATGATTTTCTAATACATAGGAGGAGACACACACAGATTCTAGGTCGAGATCAAAACAATCCAGGTCTTTACTAAGATGTTGGAAACTTGTTTTGCATCTGTCTGACAGTAGCAATTCACTTTGCCTCAGTGACAATATTAGACCTACATGTTAGCACAAAAAGGATGTAAGTCACAGATAAACAGAAAAAGGTACAAAATCAATACCTATTAGCTGAAAGGTTCAGAGACTTCAAATCAGTAAACTTGTAAATAGCATGATATCAGAATTTAACCAAGTTTTCTTCAGTTAGGGTTCATGCTACATACATGTATTTGTAAATGTCCTGGTTATGAGAAAAACTGTATTTTTCCCAAACCTATTCATTTTGTGATCCTTTTCAAATTCAAATTCACAAAATTCTAAGTAAGAGTATTTTGGAAAGTAAATTAGTAAATGAAAGTTCAAAATTCAGAAGTTCAAAAACATTTTGATGACAACGCTTTTGGATTAAGTGTAAACTAATCGAGCTGTGTAATAGTCTGCAGTCACAGAGTCTATTTTCGACACCTCCATAAACCTTGGGCTGAAATTTGTCAGTCTCTGGTTGTGGAAATAATAGGACAGGGCCTATGGTAGTCTTACCGTTCAGACACTCTTATTTGGTGCTACAACTAAGAAAGGGTAGGCATTATTTAACCAGTTGTAGAGGCACGTTATGAAAAAAAAAAAAATTACTAAGGTAATGTAGATAAGGTAGCTAATTTGCATACTATTTGCATACAGACACAAAGGCCGGAATTCACAAAGGTGGTTTCAATTCAGACCATGGTTTATGCAGATTTCGTGTTATAAATACACTTGATTTAGCGCATACACTTAAAAAGATCCAATAATGGACGCGCGCCGGTCGCGCGTGATTGGCAAAAGAGCTAAATTCACGCTAGTTGCCATGGTTCAGACCATGGTTTATTTAAATTAATTTAAATAAATTAATTTAAATATACCATGGTCTGCATTTACATAAACCATGGTCTAAACCATGGCAACTAGCGTGAATTTAGCACTTTTGCCAATCACGCGCGACCGGCGCGCGTTCATTATCGGATCTTTTTAAGTGTATGCGCTAAATCAACTGTATTTATACCACAAAATCTGCATAAACCATGGTCTGAATAGAAACCACCTTCGTGAATTCCGGCCAAATAGTATGCAACCCTAATCCTAACCCTAACCCTAATCCTAACCTTTACCCTAATCCTAATCCTAACCTGTAACAGAAAGAATGAAAATGTCTATTTTTAGAAACATGCCTCTATGACTGGTCAAATAATGCCTACCCTATTAAAGAAAGGTTTGTATCTGCAAACTACCTGCTTCTCAACTCTGTGGGGCCTTCTACTCACCATATGTTTGTGTGTTGAAGGTAGAACTTTCTTGATAAGACCAAACAAGACTTCGCCATCCACCTGTACAGCCTCCAACCCAGGGCTGTAGTACCCCGTCAGATAGCGCTCACATATCTGCACCATGCACCAAAATGCCTCCTATGAAGACGAAAAGTTTGAAAAAGACAGAACCGGTTAAAATGTGGGAGCAATTCATACTCACATGCATCATAGGGGAAGTCCAAGTCATTTTGTCCCATACACTGCCGGTTACATTTAGTCACTTATTGTCTGATTACATTTAGTAATTTAGAAATTCAGTAATTACGTTAAGTAATTTAGAATATGATGATAGCCCTACTACAGTTTGGATCAGACCCAATATCAAGGAAAAGGATACTTCCAATATTACATGTAGGTATATTCCTTATATGGGTAATTTCAGGTTGACAGACGGGACATCCAACCCTCACTATTTGATGTTTTTACTTGATATTTTATATTTCATGTAAAAGTGAAGCTTATTTTAATGTAGAGATGTGATCGATCCGGTTTGGTCAACAAAATGGGGGATTTTTTTTTTTCTAGCCCTGCCCACAAACTGTGGGCGGGGCTTCAAGTTCAGCGTGACAGACGGAACATGAATTTACCAAGCCATTTCTGCTTCGATACTTTTCGACTCATCAACTCTCCTCATTGGAAAATCTTGAAACAAAATATGAGTATTCATTTATTACTTGTTGGTACCTCTTTGAAAACTGCTAGTATAAATTTGAAATTTCATCTTGCTTTTGGGGGAAAATGCCAAAAAGTGAGCGTGACAGATGGGACAATAAAAACGTGACAGACGGGACACATTGAGATTGTACCCAAAATATAATTTTTAAAGACAACAAAATTTCCAGCATTACAAAGGGAAATTCAACCTTAATAGCAAGTTGCTTTGAAAGAAAGAGGAAAAATCAGAGAAGCAGATTGGTGAAAATTTGAACGAAATCGGACAAGCAATAAGAAAGTTATGGATTTTCGAAAGTTGTAATCACTATACATATGGGAATTTCAAATTGGTCGAATAGATAATGTCACTGTGATGTAGCTGTGGACAACTCCCCCATTCACTCCAACACACAAAATGACTAAAATGTCACTTTTTTCAAAATGTATTTCTTAGTAGGATCTCTTTCTTTCATGAGGACCTATAACAATATGCTATCTCCAATATATTTTGACTACTGCCCCGAGAGTAAAAGCACCTCGAAGAAAACCGCAAATTAATGATATTTCTGTGTATGACAAATGGGAGAGTTGTCCACAAACATGTCACAATATCACCAAATTGCCAATTTGAGATTCGCATAGATGTAGTGATCTCATTTTTCAAACATCCATAACTTTTTTATTCCTTGTCCGATTTCTTTCAAACTTTTACCATCCAGTTTTTCTTATTTTTATGCCTTCACACAAATCATCTCATTACCAAGGTTGGATTGCCTTTTAAATACCTTACTTTCATGTTCTGGGTTAAAGGGTCATCATGAAACATAATAGTAAAAGGATTTCAATTTTTTGATCTAAAGATCATGATACTTGGTAATGTATTGGACTCAAAATGACCAGTTATTTTGGACTTGTACTGTTACCAAATATAAGATGTGAAATATTCATAATTCTTGTGTGTACAATCACCCATGAAGTTTCAGTTCAAGCCAAATGGGTATTCAGACTGAGACATTTACTCACTAAACCTTCATTTTAATTCCATACATACACACCGTTCTTTGAAATGATGTAAAGTATGTGCAGCAGTCAGAAAGAGTTCACAATGAAGGGAAGAATACAGAATAGGAAAAAAAAGAGGGATTGGTAAGATAGGATTTGCAAGAATATGTATATTACCTATAATGTTCATCCTTGGTACATACATGTATGAAAATTTAGGCCCAAAAGTTTACATACACCTGTGAGAAAAGCAACTTCACTCATTCCTATTAGGAGTCATATACATGTATACATGGTAAAAGTACATGAAAGTCTCAGGGATTTTTACTTGATGCACATACTACATGTTTACATTAAGCAGAGACCAAGCTTGTCTGTCCTCCCGAGGAGAAAAGTTTGCAGTAATGAGTGAAGTTGCGAAAATGTATACTGTATATCTACCAGGTGTACATGTATATAAACTTTTGAGCCAAACTGTATGAAACTGTAGATTTATCAAAGTCGTGAAATTTTAGACAACACAGTAGAGGTCTTCAAGAGTACCCACCATGCAGCCATCTGCTGAGAGCCAGAAGGGCGTTAACTCCCATCATAACTCTTAACCATTAATTACTTTCAATTTTCAAGGAAATGCATGTCAAATCATGGATCCACCAAAATAGCTTGAATGTTAAAATGATAAAGAACACAAGAGGAGAAAGAAACCAGATTTGTTTGAACACTCCAGCTTGCATCATAAAATAATCCCTATTATCAAATAGACTGAATTAAGTTTCACAAAGGATATCGCTACTCATTTTAATGACCAATAATATGCAATTTAATCTGACATAGCTTTCTATGCTCACCAATTAAATACTCTGTATACGCATATTTTCAAAAAAAAATCTACAGATGGTACTTATATTAAAATATACAATATAACTACTTGTCTACTGGCATGATTTGGCAAGCAAAGCAAGTGAATAAGAAGAACATTCTACAAAACATAAATGATATTTTGAGAAAAAGTCTTCTTATTTGTTTAGGACTGAATCCAAATTGTGATGACTTTGTGACCTCTGAGTATTTCAGGTAAGGGAGTCAGTTCCACTGTATTCCAAATCAAAGGCCTGCATTTTTGGTCTGTGCGACACTCTAAAATTTCACCCAAGCCACAAGAGTACAAGTAGCTTATCATGGCCAGCATACATGTAATACACATGCATTTATGGCTTGCAGTTTGAAAAATAAACCCTCTAAAATATTTTCCTTTTTCTGAAATTCTACACTTTATTTAAGACAGTGAAGTTGTGAGTATCAACTTTTATAGAGTCCAGCAGGGCCCCTTTGCATAAAACTAATATCAACGGTAACTTTGCCATCAATGGTAACTCCCATGGAAACCTTGATTTTGATTGGCTGTTGAGTGATGTTACCATGGTAGTTACCATTGATAGCAGAGTTACCATTAATAGTAAGTTTTATGCAACAGGGGGAGGGGCCCTGTTTATATCTGGAAAATAGCTTCACATGTTGCAGCTGGTGCTATAAAATGTATTTACTCTCAAAAGATTGTTAAAATAAACAAACATGGAAACCTACATGTGATTCACACAAGATAGGTTTCTCATGCTCTTCCTACTCCTGTCAAAGAGCATGCACTCTCCTGGAAAGAACTTCTTTCCCTTTTCAGGGCCCTGTTTCATAAAACTTGTCAGCAATGACCAGTTGCAATAACTGTTATAAGCTACTGAAATCCTTGCATCTGATTGGCTGAGAGCAAATTTGTCGATAAAAATCACTAACAAGACACTTGATGAAAATGCCCCTCAGGGGTCAGAATGTCAACAAGTCCAACCATATCAAATCATTTCTCTCTCTCCTAGTTTGGCAGGAATTAATAATTTCCTTGTTGAATTTCCACTCCAAATTTAACATCCACTTTCACCATCTACAGTGCTATATGAGGTAAAGCAAGTCAGCGATGTGGAGAGGTCATGCTGAGGTGATAGCCCTTTGCATCTCTACATGTACTTGATAGTCTTGGGGAGTAACAGTGCAAAGTTTACATGGAGAAGAGAGAATACTGGCATTCTTTATCGGATTTCTGTTGATATAGTTGATGTAAAAAATATACTAGAGTAATCTTGTCTTAATATGGCGGGGGGGGGGGGGGGGATGTCTCATTGAGACCTGTACATCATCTGCATAAATCACTTTCTGAAAAGCACCCTAAACGGGGATGCAGTAGGAGTAGTTTTGATACCTTAAACAGGGAAACCCGTTCAACATCTCCAGTTTTTATACCCTTAACGGCGATTTCTGCGGATCTTTTTCTTATCACCTCTAAATTTGATACCCTTTTTCTTGATTTTTGCTGTTTTTGATACCCTAAATGCGTAACCTGGGTTACCCGCCTAATGCTAAAAAGGTACCCTTTTATCCGTTTTCGTGTACGCGGATGATATACAGGTCTTAATGAGACATGTCCCAACCCCCCAACCCCCCACCCCGTGTGATATTGAGGTCATTGATTTCAGTGTAACTTTATCTGATAAATAATTATCGTAATCCTGTAACATATCATCACATTTATTCATTACAATATTCATTACAATATTCATTACACTACTCATGAATAATTCGACATCATAATAATTATGATTTTGTAGGACATAAATGGGACTAAACAATTGTTTAGTTTAGATTAACTGTGTTCTTGAATGACTTTTGGATGACAAAAAATATTTAAAACGCATTATGTGTACTTCATTCACATGCTGTAGGCACACATCCCTTTAATATTGCACATCCGACAAAAAAGTAATTACATGTATATGAAATCAATAATCATGCACGTATGGCTAAATTTATTATTCAGCCGCTTCCCACAGGCAACATGCATTACCATAAATAGAAACCCTATACTACAAATAGTGGAAGTGGGCCTACATCTATATGTACTGTACATGTACTTGTATCATAATGGTTTCATTGTGGTAATACTTAGTAATACATTGTATATCTGAGTCACTTTCCTTGATAATGTTAATTATAGTAATATCTTAATTATTCTTTGAATGCTTTCTTAAATCAATCCTTATATTTCAAAATCACCCAAGTCTACTGAATAGGTAATTCATTCAAACCAAATTACTAAAATGTACTTGAGTATTATCATATATGCCACAGTAAAAATATTAGCCTCCATTTCCAGTCATATTTTCCCCAAGGAAAATTGAAATTCTATTACAAGGAATTCTTTTACCCTGGTTGAGAGGAGAATATATGCAAAGTTTTTATTGCAAACCAATATCTCGCCATAGGACATTAGTGAGCTATATAGAAGCTAGAACCCATAACCTTTGCATGCCCAGTCAAGAGTTTAAACCACAGGACTATGGTACCTCTAGCAATGGTGGATTTAGAGGGAGGGGGGCACTTCCGGCCAGTGTCCCCCCCCCCCCTTTTGAAAGAAAAGTATACATTGTGCCCCCCTTTTAGAACTGATAACATTTTTTTTTCCTATCAGAGAATTTGGAAGGATGAAGAGAGAGCCCGAAATATGTGATAACATTATTTTTTTTTTTGCTTGTCAGAATTTTTTTTTCAGATTTGTGCCCCCCACCCTCCTTTTACTAAATCCTGGATCCTCCCCTGCCTCTAGACATATTTAGGAGAGGACCACACTGAGTTGAAACATGTATAACAATGAAAATATCACATTTCTAGTGGATAGGATTATGAAATATACATGTTGTCTATATGCACACAGTCTAGTGATGTAAAGTTGAGTTCTGGGCCTCGTTGCATAAAACTTACCATTAATGGTAACTTTGCCATCAATGGTAACTCCCATGGAAACCTTGATTTTGATTGGCTGTTGAGTGATGTTACCATGGTAGTTACCATTGATAGCAGAGTTACCATTAATGGTAAGTTTTATGCAACAGGGCCCTGGTCATGCGATTACTTTTTAAATGAAACTGTATCAAATCAATTGGAAAAGGTTGATCACGTCGACCTAAGAATAAGTGTATACTGTGAGGATTTGGAATCATCAATATGATAAGAAATTGACCCCATCTCACCAAAAATCACATGCACTGCACACAGAAATAGGTATATGGGACTGCTCACATATGTAGCATAAATGTTCTGCTCAAAAATGTTTCAGCTATTTCTCATAATATTTCAAATATGAGGGCTTCTGAGGAGCAATCCTTTTCAGGAGACATTTCTACTATGATGTTCTTCCAAACTGACATAAAAGGGATGAGAAAGCTCACAAATTATTTTTTACCTTTTCCAGAATTCAACCTTCTCTTTAAGCCAACAATTATAAATTGGTATGTAGAGTTCACTTCAAACTGTCAAGAGTAGACAATGATCAAAGCTGCCCATATTTGGTATGTGCAAATGAACTACTGTCTTGAGCCAGTTTCATTACACCCACTCAGATTGGTGCATCAACTTGCTTTCTTCTTTTTTAAACTGTAATCCACACTTTTAAAAAGTAGAACACAAATGACTAATAGTTGCTTTCAAAACAAAACATTGTTCACTGAATTAAATTTAACACAGTCGTCAAAACCATTTGATGTTTTCTGTATGAAGGAACATATGCATTAAGTTTAGACATGCATGTAACATAATATAAATGTCCATCAGAGTTAAAACTGCAGAACAGTATTACAGAAACAGCTACATGTGTATATACTACAAATAATGTGGGTTCCCCCCCCCCCCACTATTTCCCCACAAACTTTCAGAAAATGAAACACCATTCAATTGTTCAATGAAATAAATTTTCCACGTATCCATGTGATATTCTTTGTACAGTGATATACATATACATGTAGTCAAGAAATTACATTACATACCCGGTATACAAACTGTACTTAATAAAAAAATGAAAAAGCTACATGAAAGGTACAAATAATTAATAGGGATAATAGCTGTAACTAAAACGAGCATTACCGGTATACACGTACAATCTACAAGTACAGTAACTAGGTATGGATGAATTGTAAGCTCTATATGAACTCTGCCCATCATTCAGGCTGCATTCTTGTTAATTGAGGTTGCCATGATCAAGGTTCTGGTGGGGGTAATATTAAAAGCATGATCATGTTTGCACTCTCTGGTGTAGCATACACCGTCCAGCTGGAGAGACGATCAGGTAATTCTACCCCATTCACACCAATAAAATTTTATGATATACCCTGTAAATAAGAAAATCATACAGTTCTATATTATTCATAATTTTCTCGTCTGAATGTCATACATTGAACTGTCAGAAAGTGGAATGCAGCTTTGAGAATCAGTTCAGACAACTATCCAGGTACTCGACAAACAATCAGGTTCCTTTGCCCATGGGAAAATCGCACTGAATGAAAATCTTTATAAACACATATATCATATGTTACTACATTGTAGGTAGGGTTTAGTGTGACCACGCAATGATATAAACAGCCAGGCGAGCCAGCTGTAATTTTTTAGACTTGACTCTTGAGCAAAGTTCTTGATGTAAACTGACACTAAAAGTAATGTGAGCTGACCTCATCAAAGTTTCTTCATATGATGTTCATTCATACAATATTATTACCCTGTGTAGACACCCCTTTCGCTATACGATGATTCTTCATGGAACAATTCTTTATACAAATCTTGTTTCATATAAATTTCCTCCAGTGTGAATGCAGTGTTAATCGTCCCCCTCTCCACGATGATGAGGACGATGAATGAGTGATGAGGCTGTCAGGTCACGTTTATCTTCTACCCGTTCTCCTACATGACACTGGCAAGGGGCTGCATCATTAATTTAGCTATGTCATGGGATGAGTTGCCTGTGGCAACAATATCAACATCACTCTACTTTACTTGGTCCAAATGCAGAATGAGGAATTTGTAATTATTCTATATTTGTATAACTGGTGAAAATATTAATAAACATCGCAGTAGTAGTCTGTAGTAGTAGTAGTTGTAGTAGTAGTAGTAGCAGTAGTAGTATAGTCATGGATTGTATTACCGAACAGCATTGTATTACCGAACGCGTACAGTTAAGCATTTAAAATGGCTTTCATTAGCGTGGGACTACGTGTATGTTCTTCACACTATTTGACACACAGAACACAGGGCAAAAGATCATAAAATGAGGCAAAAAACATAATATCTTATAACCTGCTCTCTCGTCACCTCCAGTCTTCATCCCGTTGGCCCCAAATCGGAGTAGGTTGTGTCTTTTTCCCAGAGGTGGCTCACGTTCGGTAATACAATACCTTTTTCAAGGGACCAAAACGCCGCATCGTTGGGAAGGGGTTCGCTTGGAAGGGAATATTGTATTAAATCTACGTTGTCTTTTTCAAATTCCACCAACTTCTTTTTCTGTAGGACTTTAAGCATTCATTATGTAAGTTTGACAGATATTCGTTTGATATTTTATTTGCTATCGTTGATTTTCTGAAAAGTGTTCGATAATAGGATCCACTACCATAGTAGTAGTAGTAGCATCAGCAGCAGCAGCAGCAGTAGTAGTAGTAGCAGAAGTAGAAGTATTAGTAGTGGTGGTGATACACATGTAGTAATAGTAGTAGTTTAATTTCACCTTCACTTAAATTATTCTAACATGCAGAAATCCCCTCCCTGTATCCCATATGTCAGGTCAACCTTTACTATGAGTGATGATTTGCTTGATTTCAGCCCCGTGCTCAACCGCTGCCAATTTGGGATCTTCCCTTCTGATGTAGTTTACTGATTACGACTGGTAACCACGCGTCATTCAGCATGTGTGTTGATTTAACCTTTAATGTGCATGGATATGTCTACGTGACATTTGAAGAATACCACCAAAGAAATCAAGATGTGTTGCTAATAATCAAGCTATTGCAGGCCTTTAGGACTCCCGCCACTACATGCACCTCTGTAACTGTTATATTGTGTAATTACACTTAAAGAAGAATGAAACCCTGGGGAAAAATCACTTTTAATGAAAAGAGAGGATAGATAGAAGCAATTTTTAACAAGTTCCATCAAAATCAATTACGAAATGAGAAAGTTATGAAAGTTTGAAAAGTGTCAATCTACTTTCTATGGCGATCCTCAAATTGGCAATGTTGCTTCAAAGTGACAGGTTTAGTAGTACAACTCTCCATATGTTTTGTACACAAAATTTATATTTTCCCCATTATCTCTCAGGACGCAGCTGGTCTCCTTAGCTCAAGAAATATCATGGGAAAATGTATTTGTTTCAACATATGTTAAGTTCATAAAAAGACAAGCAGCATCTTTAGAGATAATGCAGAAAATATGAAATTTTGTGTACAAAACATATTGAGAGTTGTACTACTAAACCTGCCATTTTGAAGCAACATTGCCAATTTGAGGATCGCCATAGAAAGTAAATTGAGACTTTTCAAACTTTCATAACTTTTTCATTTTGTAACCGATTTTGATGGAACTTTTTAAAAATTGCTTCTCTCTGTCCTCTCTTTTCATTAAAATGGATATTTCCCCAGGGTTTCATTCTCCTTTAATTAGATTTTGCTGGACTGAACCTTTTACAACACAGATAAAATCAGAGGCAAAGCATTACAGTTATGATAAACAAACTTGTAAATCAACTATTTTGTTCAAGACGATAAAAAGTTAATAGCTATCTGGGAAAGGGCAAGATCTGAACCACTTGATCGAGAGTCAAGTGAAGAAAGTTTAGAAACCCCTTTACCACCACAGTGCCCCTACATTTCCCATCTATAGTCATGGGATATGACAGGCAAGATTTCTAATAATCTTAGTTACAATCTTGCAGACTGAAGAGTACACGTATATTTTGTTTACATTTCAATGGGAGACGACACACACATGAAAGCGACTCGGCTTCAATATTGAATATGGATTTCTCTTGGCACAGAAAGCATCTAGAGTGATACATTCTGACTAAGATGTCTATACAACAAAGCTGACATCTTCCCTATGTTACACATTAACTAAAACCCTGAACATCACAAAGAAGTCCCTTGAAAACATTTTATCTACAGTTCACTGCATGAACTCAGGTGTAGTAAATCCTACAAAACTGGTAGGATATATTCTATAATTCTAAGTAATGTACATACGTGTATGCAATAACTCCACCAGGAGATAAAGTTAGCTGTAAGGGTAGTAATTATAAAAGAACATGCATGTATCATCATTTCATGCACTACTCAAAAACATATTGGATAATAATTGACACGATGAGTCTATCCACCATGTACGTACATTGTACATGTACATGCACTCCATCTTATGACACAAAATTTCTAATCGTCTTCGCTACAATGATGGAGAATATTTTGTTGACATTCAGTTATTAAAGAGCGGACATATACAGCGGAGACTTTGATTCTAAGACGGAATCATCTTGGCACAGACTATCTTGGGTCTGAGTGATACATCCTGACTCATAATGCTGTACTTAGAGCTCCAAGCCATTAGCACAGCCAACATTCACCCAAAACAAATGGACTGCTGCTCCTTACACATTATATATTCACCATAAAATTCAATATACTGGTTCAGCCGTGTGAAACTATGACATTGGAAAGTGGCAAATATTCAAGAAGCAGCAAATCCTTGAGCCATGAGCAATGTATACATGCATTCCATATTTTCTGTTCCCAATTATTTCAATATGCAGCTGATGGCATTTTCAAACACGACGAGCCAACATTTTAATGAAATTGACTGTTACATACTAAGATCTGTATTTATGCAATTCCTTCGAAATTAAGATAAATCATCAAGGTACATATTTTCAAGTAAATTTGCTTATTATCTGAAATTTGGAGAGTGTACACCCCCCCCCCCCCCCCCCATGATATATTTCAGGTACTTAACTGGCTAAGAAAACACTTAAAGGGGAAGTTCACCCTGAAGATTACTTGAGTTTAAAAAATGCAGAAAAAATATTGGCGAAGGTTTGATGAAAATCGGTCAAATAATAAAAGAGTTATGAGTATTTAAAGTTTTGGATTCGTGACGTCTCATGCGAGCAGCTGCCCATTGGTCATGTAATAAATATTCCATATATTCGCATTTTTTTTTACGTTCCACGATAAATTAATATTGTTTCTTTTCAGAATCTAGTATTGAATAACATTTCTGACAATTACAAATGCACAGACGAAAATATCCTACATTTTCCGAGAAAACTGTATTTTATGCAATATTTATCACATTACATAATGGAGGAGCTGCTCGCATGTGACGTCACAAAATCAAAACTTCAAAAGTCCATAACTCCGTTATTCTTTAACGGATTTTGTCCAAACTTTCGCCAATATTTTTCTTTATTTTTTCTGCATTTTTTTAAACTCAAGTAATCTTCGGGGTGAACTTCCCCTACACTTAATAATGTACTAACATGCTAACAGGGCTCTAACTAAACTTTTTATTTGTGTTGCCACACCAGCTGGGCAACCTACACGATTTACTAACTTTTGGTGGTAATTAATGATGAAATATATGAAATCAGTCATAATAGTGATAACAGTGAAGATTTTTGGCTGCCACCCAGGCCACAAAGATACTTTTAAGTTTGCCTGGTAGGATATCAGATGGTCAATAGCACCTGGGCAACTGCTAATTTCAAGTCCTGCTAAGATCATGTATATCCCAGTGTTTTATAGCGAAAAATCTTGAACTCCTCCAGCGAATCCTTACAGGATGATTCACTATCCCTGCACAAACACATTAAGACGCTAATCCGAGGCAATTGTTCTTGTTTTCTTACATTGCCATGTAAATTGGTGAATTAAGGTGAAGGAGCCTGTAAATTGTGGCATCCTGTTTTTGTTGCTAGCTTCCCCCGCTACTGTCCCTTCAACACTCGGGCCGCTGAAAGAAATTGCCAAACATTTGCGCAGCAAGAATCCCCAAGACATGAAAGACATGGAGAGAGTTTCGTAGCAACAGGGTCGAACAGAATGGGAGGGGGATTCCCTAGGCCTAGGCCTATTCCCTACATGATTTTTCTTCTCCTTCTGTTTTTCCTCGGGGGGGGGGGGGGGGGGGGGGAGGGAGTGCAGCTGTTACACCCCTCCCCCTGGACCTACACTGTACACTGTACCTAATCTTGTAAACATACATTAGAAACAAGTACATGTATAGTAATACCCTACATGGAGAGAGGCAAGGTGCTCAAATACATTATGTATATGTACATGCACAAGTATTAAAAAAATCTTGAGTCTAACAAGTCAAATACGGTAATCTAGCAACAATTGTACCTGGAGATGACAGCACTTTTTGACCAGTTTGAGAGAGAAATTACATATTTTTGTAAACAAGCAAAATTATATAATTATAATTCTCAATGCACAGCAGAAAAGGATTTTGATCTAAAACATATTTCTTTAATTTCTTTCATATTATGTTTCATTTGCAGAAAATAGAAACCTGTGAATACTTGCCAGGAGGTGGATTCATGTTTATAACATTGCACAAAAGGCATTTCACAGGATGGAAAGAATTCATTTTCTTTCATTCGTCTTTTGGCAACCTGGCTGCACTCCTGAAATAGCGGGATTCATTTCCCCTCCTAACGAGGTCCAATTAGGGCTAGAAATTAGGATAGTGTCATCATGTGAGTGCATCTCAGCCAAGAATGTTACAAGAGAAAGACACACCAATGATGAGAAGATGAACTTTAACATTTCCCTGACAAATAGACAGAGAACATTCATTAGCATTCGGCAACTATCGTGGGGCCAGGACGATGTTGTTTTTCCTCCTTAAAGATAATCTTCAGTTCGGGTAAAGTACATGTACATGTACTTGTACACATTTCGAGAGAAAGTGGCATAGAGTAATTCTGAATAGTTTATGGAGAAGATGGGTTGTTTAGACCAGGAAAATATGCCCAAACAATGAAAATTTGCTTGAAATTTACATTCATCTAAATGCACATAAGACCATGTGTTGTGGATGTGGGTCAGAATTACTCACACAACGAGCTTGATTTTCTGATCTTTCGTTGATCATTACTCGGCTGTGATTCATATTCTACCAATACATGTATCATTACACAGATATCACTTATTTGCATTCTTGAACATTCAGTTTAGTTGTAATTCTGTGAGAATTTTTTTCCTTTGTCATTACAAAATCTCCAGATATCCTTTAAGATTGCCTTTAGGCTGCACACACTGATACATGAAATCTAGGATGAGGGAACATAGACACACAAATGGGCATAAAGCTACTGAATCTTTCGTCTGTCGTATATCATTTATGAGGCTGAGACATGCTCTGCTCTGAGTCAGTAGAGCTACTAAAAATAACACAAGATTTATGGGAATTAGCCTTTGGTAATGGTGCTTACAGCCATTTCAGGATCTTAATTGGCTATTTCCATAAAGTTGGCAGCAAAAGCTAGTATTCTTTGGGTAGTATTACACAGAATTTTTATAAACGAGATCTTAATACCTTTAAGGCTTTAAGTAAGTGCCATGAAGAAATTGTGAGGATTCTAGAAATTTCCAAGTACATGTATAAATATCAATATATTTCCAAAGTCGTGTAGATGTCATTTCCAAGGTATTTGGTTATTTTGTGTCCCATATACATGTACATGTATATTACCAAGCATCATGCAACAATTAACATGACATCAGATTCAGAAGAATAATTTTCCTTCCTATCGGGTCTGATCACATTTCCAATATATATCCATCAATCATTACATTCATCAGGTACATACATGTACTGTAATATCAAAATCTTGTTAATATGGAATAAAACACCTTGACCGTGTCCTATAACATGTCAAAAAGCTGGCATGGAAAAAAATCTTGATCAATATACAATTAATGCATGTTTGCGAGTGCATTAGTGAATATGTACAGCACGAATGTTAAGTCACAATGGGATAATAAATGAGACTTGTCGAGTTCATTATTCGTCTCATTGTGACTTATTGAGTGCAGTGCATATCACTAATGCTCGAGCCACAAAACATGAATTATTTGTTTTATAAAACGGATCAACAATATTGAATATAAAGTTTAAAAAATGGTTACAAACCCCATCAAAGGGCAAAGAATCGCAGAGTCAAGGAGGCCGCCATTTGCTTTCCATTATGACATCACATTAAGCGCAGTCAAAAAGTATATTGCGCGTGTCAGTGTGCGCATCAAAGTCCTTCCCATGGCCTTCCTATATGAAACTACGCGTATTTCATCGCGTCTTAAGTTTGTATGCCCTAGCGGTACGCATACGGGCATCTCAGCCATGCATTATCACTTTTTGCTGTGCACTTTTTGCACTCCCGTGCATGTTAGCGAAAAAATAAAAAGCGCACATGTGACTCATTTTAGCGCATCTGATTGGTTACATTCTTGAACCCATTTTATATATTCTTCAACATTCTGAGAAGTAAAAGCATATGCTGCCTTCTTTGGTAATTAATTTTTATTAAGGGTATAACAAATGTGTACAATACATGTTCTCATATAAAGAAATAAATGTACAAATGCAATCAAATGAACATCAAACCTATTGACACCTTTGATATTTATAATTTATGCTCTGTTATTGCATTCTATGATATGTTGTTGCCCATAACGAGATTCAAGGAAACTGCGATGACCTCATCGAAGGAAACAATAAATTCTGCTCCTGCTAGGATTTCGCTACATCAAGTGGAAATGCTGGAAGCCTCCATGATTTGTGATGATAAAATCAGACTCATCCGTCTGTATCACTTAATGTTTCTCTCTTCATTCCACCCCCCCCCCCCCATCACAGTCCACAGTATTTCTTCTTCTTGCCACTAATCCCATTCCTCTCTTCGTCCCCCTCTCTTCCCAGTATATAATATTTCTCTTCCTGCCACCTCTTAAGTATTGCTGCCTTCAAGATCGATTCAATTCAAGGAAATTCCATCAGTCTCCAGAGCTTCTGGTAATTTCCTTCAAAATTTGCTCTAGATCTACCATAAAGGGGATATGAAAAGTTCTGTATTTTAATAGAACATAGAATATGCATCTCTCTAGAAAGAAAAACCCAATGCTCTTTCTCTCTCTCTCTCTCCCTCTCCCTCTTTCTCAATTTTTCCATGGCAGCTAATTCTAATTATTATTAACTACACTTAAATATGCACTCATTTCTAAGTAAAAAGTCCACTTTTTCTTTCTTTTTCTTACTTCTCCCTCTCTATCGTTGTTACCGTGTTCTTGAGACAGTAATAGAGACAGGGGGAATGGGAAAATAAAGAAGGAAATCGAAGAGAGGTGAAAGCCAGAAAAGATAATATATTACAAAATTTGTACCTCGGCAGGCATATGCATGAGTAGAACAGCAGCCACCGGAGCCTGGCCCTGACAGTATCCATCCCTTGGGTTGAAGATGCTGTATGCTTTGAGGATGCGGTACAGGTCCTGCTGTCCGTTGCCTCCCTTCTTAGCAAACATCTCGTGGAACGGGAACTGTCTATCAAGGTCCTTCTCTATCACATCCAACCATTTGGGATCACCTGGTTGCTCATCAAGTTCCTAATGTCATGAAAAAAATAAAACAAAATGGAGGGAATTTTTAAAAATATGTCCATTTAACAATAGACCTGTTTACTTATTTTATGCATATTTCTTGAACAAGTTTCTCTTGACGACTCAAATTTTTGCCAGAGGCTTGCCGACATAGCGACAATTAATGTATGCAAAATGGATTCCATCTATAGAGATGCCATTATGCATAGCAGGTGCACTAAATAGTTGGTAACTAAGGATTCTGGAGAGAAACATGCATATATTAATATATAGAAATACTAAAGTAAAACTGGTATATTGCCTGAGGCAAAAGAGCTTGTAGTGTATTCACTGATTATTTCAATTTTGTTACATAACAGTCTACAATATTTTTGGGCAAAGGCTGCCACTCTTCTGGCAAGATTTTACTTATCAAGAGTAAATTATAAAAAGGGTGAGTCTAAACCTTGATCACAAACATTTTACATAGTGTATCAAGGAGACTGATCTACATGTATATACAGAAAATTTGGGGAAAGCTTTAATCAGACTTCTTTTTATCAGATTTATGACACTAAATTGAGATAAAGCCTATGGTAGTTTAGGCCAACCACCAACAAAACCAACAAACTATGAATATGAAATCAATTCTGGTTTCATGGATCTTCCAATAACTTATCTGAGGGCTCAACAGACTGACATAAATTCCCATTTTTTTCAGGAGCTTTTTCCAAATTTTAGGCAAAAAAAATTGTCCCCTAAAAGGTATTATAGGGGGGGGGGGGGACTTTTTGGAGTTGGAAGCCTACATGTGAAGGGGCTATTTCAGTTTTTAAAGGGCAAAAACCAGCCCGAGCCTTGTACATTATGAACAGTAGAATAACACTATCCTTAACAAATCAAACACACATATTTAAAGATAAATAAAGTATATGTTGTAAACACAACTTCGGGAAAAGCCACAATAAAGGGAAATACATAAATTGTTTATTATTAGGCATACACGTATCTATAATGTATAGTGTATAAGTATATGTAAAAAAATCTTTTAATGGTACTTGTTCTCATCACCTTACACTACTTGTACATAATCTGATAATTTCATGAAAGAGCATGTCTAGATGATGAATTATGAGTATTTTGTAAATTTGTGTTTATGTTTTGAATGATATACTCATGATATATTGTTCTATTTTTGTCATGACTGTGTTTATTTATTTATTTATTTATTTACTGGTCTTTTTTCAGTAGGGTAGCTCCATCAGTGATTAAACACTGTTTTCCTTGGAGGCCCTACAACAAAAATACATATAATACAATGTTACTCTTATTATCATTATTACATTATTATTGTTCGGATTACTGACAGACCTCCCAATATTTGAATTTCAAAATTCCTAATGTTTTGCACGGCTCGTCAAAATTTGTGTCACGTCGCGAAGTACCTGGCTTATCAAGATATACATGTATATGCATCATGCAGCTACCCAACACTCATCTTGATGTTGGGCACATTTCGTTAATAACATTGTAAAGCGCATTTGAACATATATATATGGAAAATGCGCTATATAAATACATTATCATTATTATTATTATTATTATTATTTACAAGCGATTAAGGGAATGTTTGTAACTAAACAAAATAAAATTTTATTTTTTAAATTAGTGTTAAATTAATATGATATGTAATTCTTCACCAATTGACTTATTATTTTTTTGTGTTGAAAATAATAGAAATAAGCGGAAAAGCGGAAACAGGAAAATAAAGCGTAAATTTTCCGCCAAAAGCGGAAAGGTTGGGAGGTCTGTACTGATGTTATATTCGAACAAAATATTGATGGATATGTTGATGAAGTTCAATAAATATTACATATACATACATACATGTACCATCATGATAAAGGGAAATTTTCTAGGAAAAGTTGAAGCCACTGAAATGATGTGCACCTATTAGTACCACAAACATAATATGATTAAGTTTTTAATTGGATCTCACAGAATAATCCACAACTCCTGCATTGAACACTTTTAAAATCACCATCTGCAAGAAAATGATCTTGCCTTAAGTTGTTTGGCCAAGAACATAATGTAATTCCAAAATTTCAATAATCCTTAGGCCAAATAAAAACTGTTCCTTGTTTCTTGTCCCTGCCTCGCATTCTTTTTTGCGCCTGCTTCCTTTTTTTTTTGTTACATGTATTTGATATTTTTGTTTTAAAAAATCTTTTAAAAATTTTAAAAACTTAACCCCCGCCCCCTCCAAAAAAACAAAACAAAAAAAAAACACCCAACATTTTGCAGCAGAACCCTTAAATAAAAACTTGATGCTTTTTGGGGGGTTTAAAGGGACCCCAGAAGAATATGAATATAACGGGAAGCTGAGCCTAATAGCATTTGTATGTGTGGCAGGCCATCTTGGAAAAATATCAAATATCAAATAACATGGTACGCCCTCCTCATTTTCGAAAAATCTGGACGAGAAACTAGGAATCAATTTTACTTGGCCTTACATATGTTTAATACATGTACCGTACATGACATGTTCATTATGATAATGTAGTATTGTATACAGACATTGTAGGTCAATCATAGATCAATATTTGTTGGCATGGTTATGACAGCCTGGTGAATGAAAGTAACAGGTGGGTGAAAGGTAGTTTGAAAGCATAAACCCTTGTCTGTTGTAATGTATAACAGAGGGTCTGAAATAAGAGACTAGTTAGAGACCACAATCCATAAGCCCTGTACTGTAGGCTCTGTTCTTTGCCAGTAGGAAGCTGAGTTCGGCTTCACTCAAGAGACAGTATAAAGTGTCAAATTAATCCTTTCAAGACAATTGACCACATTTTGTGTTTTGGCTCAATAACTTTTGATTCAGGCCCCTAAAAACTATACCAGATACATAAGTAGAAAGAGCAAAAATTTCTGCACGCACTGTGTCTATTTTTGTTGCATGACCATACTGAGTTTGATACCAGGAATTTATAAAAGGAGCATAAGCTTAAAAATCCTTAAATTGGCAAAATCTGCATTTTTTTTCAATTTTTCGTCAAAGTTCCTAACCATATATGTTGTTTTCAAAGACATTACATTTCATTAGAACCATATAGCATTAAAATAAAAATATTTTTGTTGCCAATTTGGAGAACAAAATGTGATCAATTTAGCCCTTAAATAATTCCTGTCATGAAAGGGTTAAGGTCTTTGCTTGCAGACGAGGTGAAAAGGGGAGGGGTTGCTACAGTCATCATCAAATTCAGCATCGGATATTTAAATATTACTTTCAATAGAATTTGTATGTTTTCACCTCCAAATCCAATTCCTCCATATTCTGATGCCCCTACATGTACATGTACAATGCTTCAGGCTTTTTATTTTCATCAAATATAAGGTTAGGGTTAGGATTGCAATTAGGTAAGGTTTGGGGTTAGGATTAGGGTTCTATAAAGTGTCTGGTCCGGAGAAGAAGTTTAGACTTGGTTAGTGTACAAAATATCTGAGGAGTAATTTTTGCCAGAGGATGTGTTGTAAAATCACATGTACATGTATTGTACATGTATGTGTTAAGTCTCCTACATGTGCATACATGTACATGTAGTGCATGTTCTGACATAGCCCTACAGGGTCTACATGTACATGTGTCTCATAAACTACAACATAGGATGCATGCTGGAGCAATACCTACAAGCATACCAACACTGTACAGTATCAGAAGAGAGGTTTGTCACCCATTTGCACTTCCCATAGCCTTTCCATGTATGTAAATAATAAAAACATACATGTGTACAATAATTATATACATGTACATGTATGGTAGCAAAAAAAGGCATATTTCATCATAAAGACCCTCACTTGTGAGTTGTAAGACAAAAGTGCTAAACACACAATTTATACAAAAAACAAAAAAATTATAAAGGCAACTCCATAATAGTTTTTGGAACACTCTTTTGCTTACAGATATTTTTTAAAGCATGATTTCAACTGGATCTGTCTTATTTTCACCGAGACGTGAACATAAACAACTCTTGATGTGGATTTGTATACCAGTATGTTTGCACAGTACTGTAGGCCTGAATGTACCACACATGAACATGTAAATACATACATGTACATGTACATGAAATGCAATTGTACATGTATATCACGAGTGTAATTGAACATGCCAACTGTTATCTATACCACAGAATGAAGACAGCATGCCGGATCAGGTTTGTATGCATGAAGCGAGGGAGGAATGTTTATTACAGGTCTCTTCAGACACTGCATAGAAAATGCCACATGAACATCTAATGAGTCATCTAACCAAGACGGGTCTGTTCTTATAAAGTGGTAGATGGTCATTCATCATGTTCTTCTTCTCTACTTCTCAACATCCCATCCAGAACCGAGACACGTAGGTTTCGCATCAGGTTTACGGCTTAAATACGCTGCTTAAATTTAAAGAGAAGGTTGATTGAGATCTGGGAAAAGTGAAAAATTATTGGTCAGCTTTCTCATTCTTTTTATGTTTGTTTGGAAGAACATACCAGTAGAAATGTACCCTGAAAAGGACTGCTCTTCAAATGTCCTCATAATCCAAATATGACGAGAAACAGCTGAAGTGTTAGGGCCGAACATTCATGACACATGTATGGACAGTCCCATATACCAATTACTGTGTGCAGTGCATGTGCTTTTCAGCAAAATTGGGTTTAATTCTTATCATTTTGATGATTCCAAAACCTCACAGTATACACCAATTCCTATGTAGACATGATTGACTTTCCTAATTGCTCTGAGACAGTATGCTTCACAATATAATAGCATGACCAGAACTCAACTTTATCTTTAAACTAAAATTGCTGAATCTATTTTGAAAGCAAGGGGTTGTCTAGGGTGCACTATGGAAAAGGTTAAATACATGTATAAGGTCTCACTCATGATGGCAAGGAAGGGAAGTCTAGTCTTGTCCACACTACAGCTAACTTCTTGTAAACTATATGTAAGTGACAGAATTGGGTTTGCTAGAACTTAGTTTTCTATAGATGGAAGTGTCAAGTTATGTACATACTTTTGGACAAAAACTCCAATAAATATCTTGTGAAATTAACTATCAATATATTTAATATTCTTTAACTTGGTTTACTACCTCATTGGAATTGGTTGAGAAAATCAGTTTCAAGCAGGGCCATCACAGACCATTTTGAATGGGGGTGGGATATGACAGCCTCCCCCCCCCCCCCCCCCCCCCCCCCACCTCCCGGCTCTTGCGATGCCCCTGGGTTCACGCAAGAATGAAGATATTCTGTGTTTCGAATCTCCCAAGACATTTAATAAATGCATGATGCAGGATTTCTTCCCAGTAACTTCCAAATAAAGTTCTGGAGGAAGAAGCAGCTGAAGTGATTAGTGAGGATGCACCTTGTATGACTTATCAAACCTAGTGCTTCTCTCTGAACATGCCTAACCACCAGGGGGCCTTGGGCTTCAAGTTCAATTTCTACCCACAGGAATACCACATCATACACATAAAGAAATGATGTCTGCTTACAGACACCACCTTGTCATTGTAGAATCAAAATGAACATGTACAGTACATGTACAGACTAAAAATAAAATACATTGAACATTGACAATAATCCAACAATACATTTATATAGCCTACAGAGGCTGTAGTAGTATATGGCTGTGGCATGAACACTTATCAATATCGGAATTAGATTACAATTTTTTCATTGTGATTTATGTGTACTAGCATTTAGAGAAAAGATCGAGTGCAAACAAAACAAAACTGCTATCCTACAAATTCGCCTTTTGGGCATGTTAATTTTGTGGGTAATTGGAGGAATTGTTATTATGCATGGATGTCATTTTCATCGACTACAGTTTGCATGGGCATACAACCCCCCCATGGCTGAGTTGTGTTGCATTACCCTTTAAGATTGAGTTACATGTGTATTCACATTTTAAAAAGCAGTTGTACCATATGCAGGCATTTTACCAAATGGACGTACATGTAACTGTCAGTTACCTTGAAAAAAATATGTACAATGTATAAGGTCAATGCTAATCACCATTTCCACTAGATAAATGTGCTAAGTGCTCTAGATATGACTATTGAACAGGGAGGGGCACAATAAATTCCAATGTATTTAGCGAACATGAAACAGGAAGAGACCTGATCACATAACGGTAGGAAATGAGTGACTTCCTTCCCCATGTTCAGAGACAGAATACGTACACATGTACACGTACATGTCAAAACTTACCATTTGTTCACTATTAAAAGTTTAGTAAATTATAACTCAGTAAAATTGCATTATGAATAAAGATTACACATTTTATGTAAAAATATCCTAATGGATTAAAAGTTTAATTTGGACCAGCATATGTAAAAGGAAATTTTAAATGAAAGTTGTTAAAAATCATAAAACTATAATATCCACATGTGGGACTAGTGAATAGAAATAAAGAAATCAAATTGTTATTTTCTTATTTTTATTTATATTTTTATCTTTATTTTTTTGCAGGGACAATGATACTAAATTAACAACTAAAAGATGATGAAGTACATACAAGTATGTATACAAGGCTACATGTAACAGCATAATCCAAGTAAAAAGGTCACAAAGTGTATTTTGGGCATTCCTAGGACCTCCTCTTTGAAAGATGTCACATGTGTAGGAACAGAAATAGCCAATTCCACAAATTGATGAATGGAAAGTTGGCAAACTCTCTGCTGGCTGACAGTCTTTGCTCTGCTTGTGATACAACATGAAGAGCTACAATCCTACGATGAAGGCCAAAACATCTGACAATGAAGATGCAAAGCTTAGGCCTACACACTTTGATCAAACAATTACGGATTTACATTGTAGACCTTAACAGGAAATTGAACTGCAGATTGTGGACGTTTTCATGCCATGAGTGGACATCTACTTTCCATTTTCAGTGCAAATTTCGTACCTAAAATTTTGAAAAGAGCCCTCACAAAACAATTGATAAAATGAGGATCAAACAGACATAACATTTGTAAGGCTACATGGGAAATAAAGGTGTTCTTCAAAGAATATATGGAGTGAAATTCAAGAAATCATTAATTTATGATATATCTAACATTTAATTTTTAGATGTCCCTCATACAATTCCCTAGCCCTTTAAAAATTGTAAACAAATGCTTTCATTTCATCCAAATGGCAAATTTGATCTCAATCAATTATAAAATAAATGACAAAAATCAAAACAAAAAAACAATATGAATAATTAGTTTAAATTGTTAGTGATTGTACAAGGACATGTTTATCCACCAAAAACAATGTACATGTACACAGCTTAATCCATATATCAGTGTCTCCCTTTTTTTAGAGACATTTTTGGCTCATCTTTTGATCCTGGGCCCCGTTGCATAAAACTTACCATTAACGGTAACTTTGCCATCAATGGCAACTCCCATAGGGGGAGATATTGTTTTGGGGTTTTTTTGGCGACTAAGATATGAAATAATACAACCTACATTTGAATTAAGCATAGTATATATGAGAAAGTTTGGGCCCCATTTAATGTATGCTACATTGTACATGTATTTAAATCTCTGTAATAACATAGATCTTTTGCACCTCCAAATTTTTTCCTATAATAACACATCAAATTTTCACATGCACAATGTAGGCCTACACGTTGTAATAATTAATGTTATATACTGGAAAATTTACCCTTTTTATCACCTTTACTAAAATTATACAGGTACAGGTAATGGATTACATAACTTTTGCAATGAATGTACATGAACGTTATTAGCACCACAAAGAGTCCAAGAAAATCCAAGAAAGTACTGTATACAATGTGTATGCCTTGTCTACAATATACATGTAGGCCTTGTCTACCATAAGGGCCCTTGTATATTGAGGACTACACTTAAGTCTATAGATCGTTACTGTTTTCACAAAGTGACGGATGAGCCCGCAACTAAAAGAAAGTTAGTTTTGAATAAATCGCTTTCAAAGGTTTAAAGCATAATCTCAACCTCTTTAATGTATGAAGGGTGAATAAATTTTATATCCTGGGATAGATCATATTTCAATGTTTAGTTCTATGTTTAATCATTTGCCTATTAGTTTATATTTTTGGGGAAAATGAGCTGTAAACAAAACCGTCATTTCATGAAAACAAAAAAATTCAAGGACGCGCAGTGATGGATTTTCAGGAAGTGACGGATCTCAGCCGTGCACGTGTAAAACATATGGGACTTGATCACCGTGCTTTTAACCATCATTTTGTGAAAACACAAAGTCAATTCAAGGACGCGCTCATCTTTATTTTCACAAAGTGATGGATCTCAGCCGCGCACGTAAAACAAACGGGACAGCTGTAAGCCGTCACTTCGTGAAAACAGAAAATCCTTTTACTAGATATTTTCTTGTTGACGTTATCGCCATAGTTACTAATTATATATTATTATGATCTGAGGTTCAAGATGTTAGTGAATAATGTCCAAAAATGAAAAAAACTCAAAATTGAAAAAATATGCATTTTTCCTCATTACCGTCACTTCGTGAAAACGGACGAGATGTGTAATACATGTACAATATATTTACAAGCCATCACATTCCTTAGGTCGTGTTGAACACAGGACCATGTGGTAGGGTCCATGGTTTTATGCTTGACCACTGACTGATAAAGGAAGGAAACTGCAATACGTAAGTCCATATAATACAGGAAGGAAAGAGAGCTAAAATTGGATTTCAAGCAAATGATTTTTTAAGTGACGTCAAAAAAAGATTACCATTATTATCAATTATCACCTTTACCAAGATCGCAATTGTACGAAGAAAATTATCACATGTTATTACAGGTCACATGTAGTCAACTTTGCTATCAATAAATTTAATTAATTAACACCACACTAAGACCACTTGAAAAAAAATCCTAGTACTGTAAACAAACGTTACAGCCTCATTGGCCAGAATTCACAAAGGTGGTTTCAATTCAGACCATGGTTTATGCAGATTTCGTGGTATAAATACGCTTGATTTAGCGCATACACTTAAAAAGATCCAATAACGAACGCGCGTTGATTGGCAAAAGCGCTAAATTCACGCTAGTTACCATGGTTCAGACCATGGTTTAAGTAAATTCAGACCATGGTTTATTTAAATTAATTTAAATAAACCATGGTCTGAACCATGGCAACTAGCATGAATTTAGCTCTTTTGCCAACCACGCACGACCAGCGTGCGTTCATTATTGGATCTTTTTAAGTATATATGCGCTAAATCAAGCGTATTTATACCACGAAATCTGCATAAACCATGGTCTGAATTGAAACCACCTTTGTGAATTCCGGCCATTACTGTAGGTCTTGTCCAGATACACATGTACAGTAGGCCTTAATATTCATTCATTTATTTATTTCCATCAATAGTTTAAAAATACATACAAATACAAGTCAGTACAAAATATAAAATTACAAGATAGAGGAGACAGCGAGAAAAGCAAACAACTTCATAAAAAGCTGCCACCTTTGGTGTATACATATTTGGGATGGACTGCACGTACATGTAGGCATATATGAGTAATATTTATATATTTATAAGCAATTGCAATCCTCAGGTCATGCTGAACACGTAACATGCGGTATAGTCCATGGTTTTTGTAGTTTGACCATTATTGACACAGGAAGGAAATTGCAACACGTATTTACATGTACGTAAGTCTATATAATGCAATGCAGGAAGGAAAGAGGACTAAAATAGGATTTTAAGCAAGTGACATTTTTTGTGACATCCTGAAATAACTTTTTGTTCCTGTAGGACTGTATGAACTCATGCAAAAGTTAGGGGAGAAAGGTTGAATAACTGACTAAGAATGCTAAGAATACTAAGAATTAATGTAGGTGTTGCCTGATGGTAACTGGTGACTGGTGTACATCTCCCTCCCCTCCCCATTTTAATTCCTGAACCCCCCCCCTAAATTGTGAAATTAAACAGGGGTCCCATGAACGCAGACCTTATTCAATACAGACGCCCTATGAAGAAAAAAAAAAGTTTTCATGGAGCCCTGACGTGGGGCATGTCATTACCAATATGGTGCAAAAGAAAACATAACTTACCATAAATTTGTCCTTGTTCTGCTCCACTAGTTTCTTGCTGCCACACAAGAATTGCCAGGCCCGACCTCTCAGTGAAGATGGGATACCCTTCCGACATCTTTCTCTCACCTAGACAGTCAGGCAATTAATAAGGTAACAAAGGTAAAGGCTGTATTTAACTACATCTACTATACATGTAAGTATCAAAGACTCCAAAATGTGAATATCTTTAGAATTTTCATTCCGCATACAGCCATAGTTTCTAGTGGCTACACGGTTTGCATTACATGAATTGGAATAGAACTGTCTTTTAAGACATCATACAATAATCAATGATGGCAGAGGGCACGTAAATGCACCCCATTTTTTTTTTTTTTTTTTTGTCAGACGTTTTCAACAAAATTTGTGGCCCCTCCCCTCCAAGGGAATCAATATGTATGTAATCTTAGATATGCCACTGTAACAGACATGTAACACTTCAGGCAATTTGAAGAAGAGAATTCCCTCCATGACTCCAAGAACATTAGCAGGTCAGCCCCCAACTGGCTTTTTAAGTAAATTATTATTAGTATTATTTATTCATTCATTCATTTTCTTTTATATTTTTTTATTTATTTTTTTCTTAGTCATAGATCATATCCAGCCACTTCAGTTTTTGTTTCCTCAGGTTCTCAATCGGAAGTCCAAGCTAAGACAAAGACTTCTCAATCGGAAGTCCAAGCTAAGACAAAGACTTCTCAATCGGAAGTCCAAGCTAAGACAAAGACTTTGTGCCTCCTCCCCCCCCCCCCCCCCCCCCCCCCACCCAGAAAAGAAAATATTAGTAAAATTAAAAATTATACTTTAGGCAATTTAGAGAAGGGGATTTTTTGATTTTGATTTTTAAAAAAGGTGTGCAAAGGGTCTTGCATTTTGAGTAAATTAATTGTCTTTACCTTTTTTGGTTTCTTAGTCATCCACTTCTCCCAATCATCGATCATATCCAGCCACTTTAGCTCTCGTTTTCTCAGGATCTCAATTGGTAGTCCAAGCTCACTGTACAGAAAGAAAAAGAATTCATCAGTCACTTCCTTCTCAATAGATAACATACACATGATAGTGAACTTGACCAAATCACACCATACATGTACATAATATACAAGTACACTGACATTTGTACACAATGTACAGGTATGTAATAAGGTTCATACTTTTACAGACATGTACATGTATTATGTGCATAATACATAGGCCGCATTAGGCCCATAAAGCCTCCATTCAGTACAGTACATGTAAATTGTACACTTGTGTACTCCATATAATTCAGTATTACATGTACGGGGGGGGGGGGGGGGGGGGGGGGGGGGGGGGGGGAAGGGGGGGTATCCTCGTAATGAATGTTTTGTTCGTTTTGTTTTGTTTTTGTTCAATAAAACGTATATATATATATTTCTGCTCCAATGCTGTAACATAAAGAGATACAATCAATCTTATGATCAATTGTAACTCTTCAGTACATGGTTTGCCATAGACTTACGATTGATATCAATCGTAAAATTGATTTATCTCTTTATGTTACAGGTCCCTGGCCTCACAACCTATCTCCATAGTATGTTATACACACGCGGCGAGCGCACGGTTCCTCGCCTACCTGGCACTGATGCGCGGAAAATCTCACACATTGCTGGTCTTTGAAACGCTCCCCTGATCTCTGGGCCAGGGGAGGAAAGGCTCCATAAATATTTTGAAAAACAAGCATGGCCTGTAAATGAAAACTTGTTCAGATATGACGTAGTAACCCGCTTTTTAAAAGCTGTATCAAATTCACAAGGGATGAACAAAGTGCGCTTCTTATCCGTAACACACAGATCATGGGGTTGGCATAGGGGGCTACCTTTCGTGTATTCAGCTCTGTTTATACCCAAGGTATTGCCTTCTGTGTCTTTCCATTCATTTACATGCAAAATTTTAGCACACAGCATTTTTTAAATATGTTTTTTATTCGTCAGTTTAAGTTGCCAAGTAATGTCTGAACGGGCCTTAAATCCAAGCAGATAAGTCATCATTAAATAGCTCTACAGATGTATGTAGGGGTCTACGAATACAATGTAGGCCTACATGTTACTGGGTATATCAACAGATAATGCACACATGTAGTGACATGTAATGTGCATCAATACACAATGTATGTGATGAAGATGTATCGTTTAATTTGTTGTTGTTTTTTAAATAGTTTTGTCTGTTTATTTGCAATAGAGCCCTGATTACAAGCAGAATTCTGCTTAATACAAGGGTCCTAACGATTATTTTGTATATTTTCATTGTAAATTGTTTTGTTTGTATTTTATTAATGGTTTCAAGAATAAAAATTAAACTGAATTGAAATGAGGTGAATCAGATACAATTCAAGTAACAATGTAACAAGCCCACACCTTCCCATTTGAACAGAACAGTAGCATACAATGTACATTGTGCAGCAGCATATAAAATGTACACAATTCGTCTGCCGAGAGCCAGAAGATCATTAACTCATATCATTTAACCCTTTCAGGACAGGAATTATTTCACGGCTAAATTGATCACATTTTGATCTTCAAATTGGCAACAATAATATTTTCCTTTCAGTGCTACATGGTTCTAATATGGTGTAATGTCTTTGAAAACAATATACATGGTTAGAAATTTGTTGAATAGTTGAAAGAAATTGCCAATTTTGATGAAAAATAATGATTTTAAACCTCTCAATGTGTAGCCAATTTAAGGATCTCAAAGCTTATTCTTGTTTTTAAAATTCCTGGCATCAAACGCAATATGGTCACGTAATAAAAATGGACATAGTGTGTGTAGCAAATTTTGCTCTTTCTACTCATGCATCTGGTATATTTTTTAGAGCTCTGGATCAAAAGTTATTGAGCCAAACCACAAAATGTGGTGAATTGTCTTGAATGGGTTAAAACAGAGTGAACGCCCTTCTGGCTCTCAACAGACTACATGTCGATCTGTATTCTTTTTGGAGGGAAATCTGCAGATCCAGCAAGGAAATGCATTTTTGACCCTTGGAATAGGACTAGGAACTGACTCACTAAAGAGTAAACAAACAATACACTGTGCACACTTTATGTCCAGTATACATGTCAGATCCCTACAGTTATATGTACATTGGAAATGTTAATTTTCTACTACTATGTATGCTAATGTTCATGCCATGTACATGTAGGCACTGGTGAATCCGGATGGGGGGGGGGGGGGGGGTGGATGGGCATGGCATATCGACAAGTGATGCACACATGTAGCGACATGTACATGTACATTAATGTGGATCAATACATGTGAGGTCAAATTGACAAACCAACATCAATAAATTCAGGGGTGGTCCACAACAAATAACTTCATGTTTTACTAACTCCTTCTGCATTTGGTAATGCAATATAAATGTAGGCCTACTTTAACCCATTCAAGACAATTCAACACATTTTGTGGTTCGGCTCAATAACTTTTGATTCAGAGCTCTAAAAAATATACCAGATGCATGAGTAGAAAGAGCAAAAATTTCTGCACACACTATGTCCATTTTTGTTTCATGACCATATTGCGTTTGATGCCAGGAATTTTAAAAACAAAAATAAGCTTTAAAATCCTTAAATTGGCAACACATTGAGAGGTTCAAAATCATTATTTTTCATCAAAATTGGCAATTATTCAACTTTTCAACAAAATTTTTAAGCATGAATATTGTTTTAAAAAAACATCACACCTTATTAGAACCATGTTGTAGCACTAAAAGAAAAATATTATTATTGCCAATTTGAAGAACAAAATGTGATCAATTTAGCCCTTAAATAATTCCTGTCCTTAAAGGGTTAATACATGGAACTCCCTTTTATCATTTTATTACTTTTTATAGTACATTAACGTTTAGCATGGAATAAAATGAACTGGAAAATTGAAATCTACAGTGCCATATTCAAGTTAACCCTTTCGAGACAATTGACCACATTTTGTGGTTTGACTCAATAACTTTTGATTCCGAGCCCTGAAAAATATACCAGATACATGAGTACAAATAGCAAAAATTTCTGCACACACTGTGTCCATTTTTGTTGCACAACCATATTGCGTTTGACACCAGGAATTTTAAAAAGGAGAATAAGATTTAAAATCCTTAAATTGGCAACACATTGAGATGTTCAAAATCATTGCTTTTTATCAAAATTGGCAACTTTTCCAACTTTTCGCCAATTCTTTTAACCATGTATATTGTTTTCAAAGACATTACCCCTTATTACAATCTTGTAGTACTAAAAGAAAAATATCATTGTTGCCAATTTGAAGAAGAAAATGTGATCAATTTAGCCCTGAAATAATTCCTGTCCTGAAAGGGTTAATACTCAATACAAGAAGGAAAGTACCACTGAAACCGTTTATCATCCCATATATGCAATTCATTATGAAGTGATGGATTGATTTGGCACCTTGTTGTAGATGGGGCGCCGACATTTGCTCCTGCGACATTTGCTCCACAGTCCATATCTCGAAAGGTCAAAGGTTAAGGTCAAAATCCTGATTTGTTTTTTGTTCAGGACAATGCGAAGATTAGGATTAGGGTTAGGGTATGGCCTTTAAAGGCATTGATTAACTTTGCCCAGGATTGAAAAAAAAAATCACTGTTCCAGCTAACGCTGTAATCATAATTGCAAACCTTTAGCTCAGACAGGAATCGCCTGAGTTTTATAAGCTGATCGGTCGTTTACATATCAAGATATTTACGATTGAACATTGATGTCGGGATAGAGTACCACCGAACCCTAAAGAACTCTTACGGTTGGCATACCTCACTCTATCACAGAATACCGTACGGGCTGGAAACCTGCTCTGAAATCGCCAAGCGCTGGTGCTTGGTTTTTGTGACTGCAGCGCAGCGAAGAAGCCGAGCGACTTGTGCTAGCGATTGATCGCGAATTTCTCTTTTTTAGGATAGTAAACGGGTTCCATTTTCTCTCATACTTTCACATATCCTTAATTACATATGTAGTTAGAGGACTGCACATAATTCACTGGCATTTGAGCTGATTTTACAATTTTTCACAAAGTTAATCAATCACTTTAAAGATTTAATATGAAGGCAATTTAGGCAACCAAAAAAAAAAAAGAAAAATGCTACTTTACATGTACAGTATGTACTACTGCAATTCTGCAACCACATGAAAATCATAACTTTATATTGCTTTAGAAAGCGGTTTACTGAACTCAGGTGATTCATTTTCTTGAGGAGATTGAATTATCTCGTTAGAAATCAAATTATTTCTCCCGAGCTGTCCCAAGCTGTTTAATTCAATAACCCCAAACCTAGTTGATCCCTGGAAAAAAGAAGAAAACTTGCATGAAGATAAGACACTTTGAAGACCATGTACATGTACCAACAGTGGTTGCATCAAAAGGGTACAAATAGAATTCCATAATTTTCTTTTAAAAAAAATTGATTTACCAATATGTATGAGGGAAGACCAAAGTCACTGAAAAGAAAATGTGAAATTTTGTGTACATACAAGGACAAAGGCAGCTTATCAAACTACATCTAAACAGTGATAATCTACATGCACGCAAGTACACATACCCTTTATTTGAGGGAAGATCAATGTCGCTGAAAAGAAAATGTGAAATTTAGTGCATAAGGACAAGGGTAGCTTATCAAACTACACAATGTACACATAATGTACATGTACCTGTACACAGTGATAAGCTAATGTATACATTCGTGTTTTTGTCTTTCTTCTAAGATCCATCAGTACAGATAAGACCTTATGAGGCTTATCCAATCTGTGAATTGTAAGTTCAGAAACCTTTTCATCTGTTAGATCATTGAGGGAATCAGCTATAACTCAAGAAATTGTATGGGGTGACAGATACATGTGTACATGTACACATGTATATGCTGAGATTTTTGGCCTATTATAAACATGTGATTTTCATAAAATAGCAGATGTTCCTTTCAGGGACTTTGGTCTACATTAAAAGTACAAAAGTATGTTCTTTGCGGGTAAATTCAACCCCCCCCCCTTCCTTTTTTTTTTTTTTTTACAGGATTCTATTAGTTCACCATTTCGACCTTCAATAAGATTAGGTAAAGGTAAAAAGCAAACACCTTTTAACCACTGTCTGATGTTATGTACAGTGCACACTGTGACAGTTCAAGGTGTTCAGTGTACCCTTACATACAAGAGAATTACTCACTAAGTAATACACATCATAGCGGATTTGTTACCGCAAGCTGTGCAGTGTAGCAATACAACTGTTAACTTATAAATGTGCATGTACATAATGTAATATATGAGGTGTACTTGTATACATTTACATATACAGGTATGTACATGTACAATAGACCATTTTAGTATTGCATTCAAATTTATACGTTTGCCTAGCGACAAACTATTACGTTCACCTGTAAAGAGTTATTCTTTTTCAATAGTCAGAATGTGAATAGCATGTATTAGGTGCAGTTAGGTTGGACAAACATTTTGGCTTGCCCGACCTAGCAACACTTAATGTATGCAATCTGCATTCTGACCATTGAAATACAATGACTTGTAACAGGTGGATGTAATAGTTCATTACTAGGACAAGGGGGTAAGCATTAAATTTTAAATTTGAATGTACAAAAATTACATTACAAAAATGGCCTATTCTATGAGGACCAGCATATAAGTTTAGTACATGTACATTTTATGCATGTCTAGACAGACTTGCACGCACACACCCTCTTTCAATTTCTCCAAGACTGTGCACTGTACTCTGTACAGTTATGAACATGTTGCCTAGAACATGCACGGTTGAACATGTACCTTAAATCAGTATTTGTGATAATGCGGTTATAAATAAAGCAGAAAAGATCTGTCTGTGTCAATCATTACTCCCTTCCAAAAGATTTATCCTCAACCACCATAATGAAGGAGAGTGGGCCCCGATAGATAATGTGGATCGGGGGTACGGTAACACCCATTCTGGCGAGGGCATGTGATGATTTCGAGACACGGGATAGGAAATGTATCAGGTACACAAGCTGATGAATCACCTCCTCCACTCCTTAGTCCCATGTATAGAGAATGATGATGGTGAGGTAGTACATGTATGTGACGCTAAAAATAGAATCATGTTCTACACCAGTCAAAATGTGTATGTTGTACATTGTACATGTACTGCACATTACACTGTAGAAGACTGACACAATGGATTTTCACGTCATACAACATACACATCACATGCTCAGAGTGATTTTGGGACTGACAAAATTCTAACTGGATAGAAAAATGTAGTTGCATAAAACAGTATACATGTAGTTACAGGCAGGGTTATATCCAGAATTCTTTACAAGGGGGTGCACAATCTGAAAAAATCTTGATGAGCAAAGAAAAAAAAGGTCATATTGTCAGGTGCCTAAATTTGAGAGGGAAGCAATTGGGGAGGGGGGGGGGGGGGGGGGGGGGTTACCACTGCCTACATGAACATTAGCATATTTGCATATTAGTAGAAAATTAACATTTCTAATGTACATACATGTATAGCTGTAGGGATCTGACATGTGTACTGAACATAATTATAGTGTGCACAGTGTATTGTTTGTTTACTCTTTAGTGAGTCAGTTCCTAGTCCTATTCCAAGGGTCAGAAATGCATTTCCGTGCTGGATCTGCAGATTTTCCTCCAATACCCCTATCCCATACAAATTACAAATCAACATGTGTACAGTTTGTATGCTACATATCTGTAAAGAGGACAGAGGTACTGCTGCACAATGCACATTGTAGCATATATACATGTAATGTAGCCTAGTCATTCTGTTTAAATGGGGAGGTGTGGGCTTGTTAAATTGTTACTTGAATTGTACATATCTTCATGACATTTAAACAGGAACTGGCAACTTCAACAAATAATGGACTATTTTCATTGAAAGGCATACAGGTTAAAATTTATTTCATAATTTTCATGCAATAGATGACTTCTACTAACTTCTACAAATTATGTAGGAAACCCAGGCTAACCCCTCTGGTGCCATACACATTTTTCAATGTTACATTTATCTAATATTTTGGGATTAAGCATAAGCTTGTTTGTCTTCATGAAATTCAAAATGGCCTCATGAGCAGTAAGTTTCATACCATGGAACACATATTTTTATAAAAATGTACAATGAAAAAACAATTCATGATTAAAATTTGTCTCAGAAAATTTCAGTTGTGGTATTTTTTATAAAATTGTGTAAGGACTTTGAAAGGTATAACTTACCCTTGTTTGCATTTTCAAACATTTATTTCTAATATTTTGGGATTTAATGAAGGCTTGTCTCTCTTCTTAAAATTTATAACAGCCTCATGAACATCCATACATGTAACTAGAATTTGTCATATGAGATCTTAGTTGTGAGATAGGTTTGTAAACTTGGTAGTACTATAGGGTTTAAGGTTTAAACCATTGTAATACAGTTTGTGAAATTCAAATTGACCCAATGTTACACTTAAACTTACCCTCCAGTGAACTGCTTTCCTCCTACAAATCCAAACCGATCCGCCTGAGGACCATCCTCTTCATCGCTCAAATCACTGTCAACTAAATCCATTCCACCAGTGGCCGAGCCATTGCCGATGGACGACGCCCCACCCGTTACAGAATCATTCCCTATCGATGATGCCCCGCCCGTCGCAGAATCGTTCCCAAGAGACGACGCCCCACCCTGCTGCGGCTGCTCAAAGCCATTCTCCTCATCACTGTAAGGTCCTGGGCCAATGGAAGAGCCCTCGTCGTTTTCAACCGACATGATCGTTTCTCACAATGACACTGTCCAGGGTGGCTTTATTGCTTGGGGATTTAACTGGATAATGAAAGGATCGATTGCAGAGTCATAGAAATGGCAATTGGTAAAAACAGTGCAGCGTGCTGGTGTGTACCATTTCATAAATCTCTGCTTGTTTTGTTCTCAGAAAATTGTCAATTCGGACAGGTCTGCATGTTATTGACTTCTACTGAGTTCTATTCAGCTTTTAATTCCAATATCTTGTTATTCCATGGGGATCCTTTGTGATTATGAGGGTCTAGAAGAAATCTGAAAGAAAAAAAGCAAGAAATTAATATATGCAGTCACATAATACATTTAAGACCTACAATCAGTACATTTTTCATCTTCTCAACAATAGCATTAAATAACAGCACTTACTATTTTGAATAATTGGGTCATTCCGTGTCAGATCACCCAATGGCATGAAAAGTATAATACCCATTGTGTATGACAGCTGCCATTCCACAACATAATATTCAAGCAACATCATCATGAATAATTAATAACAGAATAATGGTGAGACACACAATGAATGTTCCTATGTTCTGAATAAATTGCTGATGTTAGGTCAAACAGTGAAAAATTAGCTTGAAGCTGGAAAGAAAACAAAAAATATTACTTCTCCAACTTTTTGATATAATGTAGAAAAAATAATGGTGTATAAATTCACCAAATTTCATTTCCATATTTAGTGACCTTCCAGGTAAAATTACAAGTAAATCTAGGTTAAAGCATAGATCAAGAGGTCATTAAACTTCATGTTGTTTGGACATGTAAAATGATGCCATAATTACATAGCCTGTGTGATTACATGTACCTTTCTAAATATGTCAATAATATCAACAAAATTGACCCTGTAGTTACAGAGATATGGGGCCCGTTGCATAAAACATTAATGGTAACTTTGCCATCAATGGTAACTCCCATGGAAACCTTGATTTTAATTGGCCGTTGAGTGATGTTACCATGGTAGTTACCATTGATAGCAGAGTTACCATTAATGGTAAGTTTTATGCAACAAGCCCGTGGTGTAAATTTTTGGCTGACATGCCTGTGGAATGCATGCCATAGCGCAAACACTGTTGACCGATGGGGCTAAAACTTAAAATTTCAGCTTGGAAAGAGTCGATTACCCTATGTGCTAAATTTGGGCCAATTTGAAGGGGGTAGGGTTTAAACTTTTAAAAATTTGGGAGATTTTACATGGAATGACCCAATTACATGTACATTACATGTACATGAACATACATGTTAACAGATTCTCACTGTGCGAGTGGGGCATACACTACATGTAGATGCTCAATTGGCTAAAGACATTGAGAAAAAAGTAAGAATTAACATGCGTGATGTCAGATATGGACTGAAAAAATTCCAAAATATCTCTTTTCACATTTTGTTATTATCAAACAAAAATGGAGACATATGATTAATTAGAGGACATGTAAGCCCGTACAACCTTGTATAACCTTTGTAAAGCAAAGGTAGCTAAGAGCCATATACCACTATTGATTGAAGCACTAATGTGGAAATGATACAAATTGTGGCAGAACAAAAGGAGCATTTATTTTTTTATTTTCATCTTGAAACCCCAAGGTAGTCAAGGTATAATTTCTAAAAACACCTGGGCCCTCTTGCATAAAAAGTTGCGATTAAACGCAAGTCAAAAAATTAAACACAACTCGATTTTCAACCAATCAGAATCGCGTATTTGGGACTTGTGTTTAATTTTTTGAGTTGCGTTTAATCGCAACTTTTTATGCAAGAGGGCCCAGATCAACTCAACATTGGTAGATAAATCTAAAGGTACATGTTTGCTGTATCCTTTCTTTTTAAATTTGTTTATTAGCATTTAAAATAGCAGTGACACAATCTCTACTTATCAACCCTCAGTGTTTAGTTCTATCATAAAACTTGAGGAAAAGACATTTGTAGATTTTATTTTAACACATGAATAGAGAACAAGTACATGCACACAAGACATATTACATTGTACATCACACATAAATATTAATAATTCATTTTCATATAGTGCAAATCACATTAATAATTCATTGTCGTATGGTGCATATTACATTAACATGTACATGAACTAAATTTAGAATCTAGACTATAATGATTCTAAAGAGAGTTGGAACTTAGTTATTATCCCTGCTTCAGCTCCGGCAACTGTTACTTGTATCAACCCACAATGTATTCCAACAAACAATTCTACCAGGTACATGCAGGTACTCATAGTCATATACCTCACCTGGGTTGATTGTGGCAAATGTATATCGACAAAGGATGTGTAAAGTATTAGACTGAGGGTGTTTGTACATGTCTGGGGAGTTGGGACTTCACGAGCAGAGCTGGACGTAGACAGAAATAACCGTCTGTTATGGGGAATCATTTATTAAAACTGACATTTGTCAACCTTCCTCATAGTCAGACATGTATGGAGGTCAGTGGAGCCAGACGTAGTGTCAGTGGAACAACTGACGATACAGAGAGACTGAAGCTTTTGGTCTAAGCTGGATGCTGCGTGAGACTTGAATGAAGTTGATAAGGCCAAGATCGGCAAGTTTGTCCTCGATAAACACAAAATCCTGTCAATATCTCATCTACCACGGCAGGGATTCAAACCAAGCACCCAATGATCCACTGCCTGCACTGCTCCTACAAGGTTTTCCTTATGACTATTGATATCTGCTTCAGAGGTCAGTTTTTTCATTTGATTTTGACTTCTGAGTGTTGTGAGAAACAGACCAAGATCTACTTATAAACATAATTTCTGTCATAACCAGAACTCAAGATTCTTTTTAATATTTCAACAAAATTGAGGTTTTAAAAAGACATTAGTCTTATAGAGCAGGGCAAATAAGTTTATTAATAAATTATTATTAAGTTACTGTTAGACCCCTACATTTATAGTAACAGTTAGAGGTCTAACTTACTCTAGACCTACTTTAAGCCCAACATTAAAGGGACACTTCAATTAGTTTGGAAGATTATCATATCTAGATATGTCCTGTGAAAAGGGATTGCTCTTCAAATCCTTTTTGAAAGTTTGAGACAGTTTCTTTCACAATTCAATTTCATGACCAGAACTCAACTTTTTATGTTTAACAATAAAACATCATCATTCAAGGTAAAGTAATATAATTATGAGTAACACAGTTAGAGGCTTAGTTAGAGCTATCCCCGGAAGTGTTCTCACTTAACTTAGTTACAATTCAACAAAAGTTAGTTCCACACAGTGCAATCAGCAGTAGAGGCGCACGGCCGATATCGGAGACTCTCTCCCATTTGGGAGATTGTCTCTGTTATCAGAGACTTTCATAAACATTTTTGGTAGCCAATGTGGGAGACAGTCTCCCATTTGGGAGATCAATTTTCTTTGTTTACATTTGCGACCAAGGGATTACCTCGGCGCAAAAAGAAAATGTGATAAGCAGATTCCTCATGATAAATTACCCCTTTTGACCGTCTACTTCAAAGATTCACCATCTACTTTTGTTTTCATAACATTTTTTGTTATGACCCACACACAAAACAAATGGGTTTCTGACCTCAGTCAGGCGAAAATTTGGCTGGGATAAACTGCCTTGTTGTTGGTGTTGTTTCTTTTATCCTTTTGTAAGCTAAGTCTCCAATATGAGAGACAGTCTCCCAAATGGGAGAGAGTCTCCGATATCGGCCGTGCGCCTCTAATCAGATATCAATCAATTATCAACCATATATCAACCATGTCAACAAATCAAAGTCAAACATCAAACACATTCATCATGTTCATCAGCTGTTCATTGCACCGGCACAGAACAAGCCCGGTCTTCACTTCAGTCTGAAATCATGTTCCTCAGTCTCAACCATAATTGTCCATGACCATGATGGCGAGTTTCCTGATGGCAATGAAGTTTAAACCCCCAAATCCTTTCAAAACGTACCGTAGTCAACACCACGAACACATTAACTCTGAAGCAAAAAAATTAGCTTTACACACACTTTCGCTGCACTGCATTGTAAAAATCCTACTACCGGATACGGAAAGTATACATACCGGCGGCGGTACGTCTAACTTTAGTCGGCTATAGCGCTCAGAATCAAAGGGTGGGCCATGGGAGGATGATACTAGTACAAATTCCATTTAATTTGCGGCGAGTTAGTTTAGACCCGATGCGATGGTGCTCGAGCTAGTAGAAGTAGTAGAGCTAGCTAGCAGCTTAATGCATAATGGAGAACAAAAACAACAACACCCCGCTTCGATCATATTTTCTAGCTTAACGCTTGCGCGCGATCGTCAGCGAGCGAGCGCGTACTATATAGACCAAAGCACACAAAAAGGGGAAATGAAGTTCATGCATACACACGTGTACGTACCATCGCGGCTAGCTGTATCAAAGTCGTCGACCCACGTTTTCCGTGCAAATGAATGCACATGCATAGTGCACTGCGTAGTATACACATGCAGACATACCGGTACACGCAGGAAATGGAAAAGCATTCACTTGTGCGGTACATGGACGAACTGGGTAGAGCTCGAGCCGTATGACAAATGTGCACCGAGGGGACAAACACCTATGCAACGCATCGTATTGTCTAATGACTCACAACAAGGGTACATGTATGTATCGTTTGCCCGAATTTCCATAATTCGAGAGCAGGCCCCAGCCTGCCCCTGGGAGCTGGGGGTGCTGGTGACATTTACCCCCTGGACTACTACCCCCTAGGACAATTACCCCCAGGACAACTACCCCTAGGACAACTACCCCCGAACAACTACCCCCTGTACAATTACCCCCAGACAACTACCCCCGGATTCTGGGATAGTTGTCCGGGGGGGGGGGGGGACGCTAGAATTTTGTTCCCGGAGGGGGGGGGGATCGGGGTAATCGTCATTTTATGGGGGTAATTTTTCCTGGGGGCGGCAATTGACTAATTTTCCTGGGGGTAGTTGTCCTGGTGGGTAGTTGTCCTGGGGGTAGTTTTCCTGGGGGTAGTTGTCCTGGGGGGGGGGGGTAGTTGTCCATGGGGTAGTTGTCCGGGGGTAGTTATCAGGAGGTAGTTGCCCTAGAATCGCTGAGCGGGGTGCTGCAGCACCACGAGATTTTTTTGAGGAGGTGCACAGCTGAGGATTTTGGGGGTGCTGCTGCACCCCATTTTTTTATGATGGGTAGCAAGGGGGCAAGTGCCCTGGTGGCACTTGAAGCAGGGGCGCAAAAACAGTAAAAGAGAGAAAGAGAAAGGGGAGTAAAGGAAAAAGGTTATGCTTAAGAATTATTGACACCCACTCCGCAAGGTAAAATTCATTATACCCCTGTTATAGAAATCGTGTTTTTTAGGTTCAAAATGCAAAAAATTTTCTAAAGCTCGGTCACTTTGCTCCATCGCAATTATTGCTTCGGGGTTTCGCGCCCCAATATTGGCTCTATAAATGGCATTTAAAAGGGTTCAAAATTGAAGAAATTTTTTTTAAAATTTCCATTGCTTTGCTCCCTATTACATACATGTAATATTTATAAGTCTCTTTTTTTTTTTAAATATTGCGCCCCCCCCCTATAAGATAAAGTGTATAAAATATTATTTTCAAAGGTTGAAAGAAATGGTAAATTCAGGTTGCATAGCTAAATTCCTCAACTGTATTTCTCCTGGATTTTCGTTAATTGCGCCTCCTTGAGGAAGAAGTGAACAGAAAGCCGTTTATCAATGTTCAAAACGCGAAATATACCGGTCGATGCAGTGCTCCCTAGCAATTTTTTCCCCCCGTAAGTAAAATGCATAAGAAGTTGCTTTTTGGAGGCTTAAAGATGCAAAAAAATCTACCGCTCGGTCGCTTAGCTCCCTCGCAGTTACGTATAAGTATGGGAAGGGGAGCAATTTCATTTTTTGCATTGGGCAATAAACAAAAAGTGCCTTTAAAGTGACGGATGGGGGGCAGGGGGAGGACACGTGTCCCCGGTGGCACTTGAACGGAGGGCGCAAAAAACGTAAGAACGGACAGAAAGAAGAAGAGGAGAAAATAAAGAAAAAATACGATCATTAAGGGTTATGCGCCCCCAATCTGTACGGTAAATGCATTAGAAATACATATTTTTTTTAAGGGTTTGAAATGCAAACAATTTCTGAAGCTCGGTCGCTTTGCTTTCTCGCATAATTATGTTTCTCCAGGATCTCGTAGTTTCGTATACATGTAGGATATAATTTATAAAGAACGTTTTTTGAAGGGCTCAAACAAAAAATTATGGTTGCTTTGCTCGGTACCATGTAAGTTTCATCAGCCTCTTGTTAATAATGCCCCAATAGGATTAAGAGTACAGAATTGCATAAGGTTCAGATCGGAGAGAAATGTCAACTTTCGGTTGCCTTTCTAAATTCCCTGACTATTTCTCAATGGTTTCCATTAGCGTTGCGCCCCATTTTAGAAAGAAGTGAATAGAAAACCGTCTATCAATGTTCGGATCTCTACCCCATGATCGCGAGGAAAAAGAAAGAAAGAGCGAGTGAGATGGAGGGAGAAAGACGATGTAACTCCCAAACCATAACCCGTGCACTCGGCCTCAATAAACCCCCCCCCCCCCCCCCCGTCATGACAGAACTAAAGGGGTAGAACCATACATGGCTCGTATGAATTCTCAAAGAATGTTTTCATCAAGAATATGGTTGGAGGCCGTTGGGTGGACAATGACGGATCTTGAGACACAGGTTCTCCATAAATTTCTGTATTTGACGGGAACAGTTGTAGTTATAGCTGCCCAAACACAGGGGCTTCGCTAAAACATTTTGAAGGGTGGCGGGGGGGGGGGGGGAATGACACCCAAATTTGCCTACTAATTTTTAGGGTGCATGTGACACCCAAATTTGCGGACAAAAATGCTGCACCCAAATCTCCCCCCCCCCCACTTATAATAATAAAAAAAAAATCGCAGATGTAAAAATCTTGATCATACGGGCACATTTTCGTAAAGGGGACGGCTGACGCCTTTTACCCGAATATCAAATTTTCAATTTCTAAATTTTTGCGAGCGAGCGAAGCCAGCGAGCAATTTTTTTTTCCTAGTGAAAATGTACAGAAGTTACATGAAGCATCGCTGCCTGAATATGAAGAGGTGGTTGCCTGAATATCGGAACTTTAAAAACCCTCGGGTGGGGCTGCAGCCCCATTGATTGCCGAAAGGGGACGCCTTTTGCCTGAATATCAACTTTCCAGTGTTTTTGCGAGAGATGAAAAAAAAATGGCCAGTTTTTTTAATTTTTTTTTATTTTTTATTTTTTTTACTTTTCGTACTGAAAATGTAAAGAAGTTACATAATTATCAGGGAACCTCGCTGCCCAAATTGTGGATATTTTGGCACCTCGCTGCCCGAATATGAAGAATATCGGGCAGCGAGGTGAAGAATATCCAATCCAGATACAGGTCAGGACCAGGTCGGTAAAGCCCATCACACACTATACGATCGACTACGATCTGATTTCGGAAATAAAATGCAATATCATTAAATATAGGTATTTTAGCAAACAAAACTACCTGATTTTACCTGAGCGTTATATCCGGAATAAGGGCCAAATTAGTTTAAAATCGTAGACAATCGCGGATTGCTCTGAGACACTACGATTCGGAGCCGATTTGGTCTTCCCTCCGACAAGAAGGCTCGTAACAGGTCGTACTTTTGATTTTACTATCTACATGTAACTATTCAGAACCTCAGTCAAACATATTTTATCTGTTTATATCTAATGGCTAATGCTAATACATTTTCTTTCAAAATCGGATCTTAGACCGATCGTATATGAGTATGCGGTGGGCTTAATTCAACTCTTCAGTCTTGGACGCATCGAAGTCGGCCTTCATTGCAATTTTGCATTAACAGAGCTTTGGTCAAGGGCTCATGTGGCCCAATTTTGTCAGGGGTGACGTCTTTTGCTCTAGATTGTGAAATGATTTTAGCCTTCTTTATTTTCTTTCTTCTGTTCCCTCTCTCTTTCCCCGGGTTGTTCCATTAGTGCCTTCGGTTATCCTTCTGACTCTTCTTCCATCCGGGGTGTTCACTCTGTATAGAAGGTGCAACACACAGAGTTTTTAAATCGCTTTCATTAAAAAATTTTTTTTTTAAATGCCTATTTAAATTAAAAAAGAGCATATTTTGTTGTTGATTTTGTTGATGGGACAAGAAAATATTACTTAAAAGTCATTGTTTGAATTTTTAGCTAAAAAGATAATCTAAGTGAGAGTTTCTGTATTCCGAATAATTTCTGATATTATAGATCTACCCAAGTATGAGCAACATTTAGGGCTATAACTTTAAAAAAAAAAATCGATTTGAATTAAAAAAAAACAAACATTCATTCTTTTCCAACCCTGGCAGCACAAATACATAACTGTTCCACGATGTCGAAATTGCCCCTCTTTGCATGATAAGAGATTAAAACTAAAAAATTAAAAAATCAACCACTCGATTGAAGATGAAAATGATCAACATCTCATTATATACCATTTCTTGGCGGAATTAGGAATAGTCTTGTGTTATACGTTGTGATGGGTAACTACACCCCAGGGCCGCCAGATACCGTGGGGAACCGACATTTGCTCCGGCGACAATTGCTCCTGCGACAAATGCTCCTAAAAATATAAATACGACAGTTGCTCCGCGACAATTGCTCCTGCGACAATTGCTCCTGCGATAATTGCTCCGACGACATTTGCTCCTGCGACTATTGCTCCTGCGACAATTGCTCCTGCGACATGCATGTGCTCCGATCGAGCGACAATTGCTCCGCGACAACTGCTTCGTCGATCAAAATGAATATATGCGACAATTGCTCCGTCGACATTTGCTCCGATTGAGCGACAATTGCTCCGCGACAACTGCTCCGCAGATAAAAATAAATATATGCAACAATAATGCTCCTGCGACAATTTCTCCAACCGACATTTGCTCCAAAAAATCGATTATTGCTCCTTCCATAGAAATGAATATGCGACATTTGCTCCTCGACAATTTTGAGATTCATGATGAATCTTACGTATTTATTAATTATTTGTAGCCAAACTATAAACTTTTGATATGATTAATTGATTTTTCAGGGTTTCATAAATGATTTTTATTGAATACCACAATCTTGTGTCAGCACTGTGAAAACAACGAATTGCATGACTGAGATACGTAAAAAACATATATTTTTTAATCTTCCATGCAGCCCGTATGCTAAAAAAACCCCAACAACAACAAAAACAAATTTTATATATACTCTGGACTATATCACTCTGTTGTTTAAATATTCACTTCATCCTTTTTTGCATTCAAACTTGTAGCCTATGAACAACTGTTTTATAGTTTGTTTTGAAAGTTCAGTTGTGTCTCCTTGTTTGTTTTCATTTTTATCTTAAAATAAAACGTAACTTTTTTGTGACATCTGTCTGAATATGCTTGTCTTATTTATTTGTAAAGCGAAAATTATTACAGGGTACAAAGAAACATAGGCTACGACCCATGGATGGATGGAGCTATGGGAGACTTTCAAATTAATGATATTTAGGGCCATAAAATGTGATATTTGGGTAAAAAGTGTGATAACTGGACCAAAATTACCTATATTGGGCAAATATGTATACAAATATGCTTTCAGGCAAATCACCTCACCCCCCCCCCCCCCCGAACATGGATTCTTTAAAAAACATCTAAATACAAAAAGAAAATGTGCACACTAAAGGTTAAAGGACTAGATCAAAATACTTTGTACACTCACCATCTTCATATTTTGTGCGGGGGTGCCCAGGGCTGATTGTCTGACCCCCCCCCCCCATTCGCCCCTGTCTAGCCATGAAGACGTTTTGAAAATAATCGCTTGTAGAGGAAGAAGATGGCGTGTACAAATGTACCCCCAATTTTTAAAGAAGAAATAATAATGTAAAGGAGGAAAAGAGAAAGGAAAAAGATAAATGAAAATTAAGGAAAAACGTGAAAGTGGCTGTCAAAACAAACCCACAAGGGTTTTTATATAGCAACCAAATTCCTATTTTCATTGTAAGTCTTTTAATGTTTCAATAATTGCATGCAATTTTAATGATTATGTCTAAGCACACTATACTATATTAAATTGTTTGCATGTTAATGATACTGTACTGCTTTATACATGGAATTGAATAAAGCTGAATTGAATAAAACTGAATTGAATTGAATTTAAAGCGTCGCTCGCTTCGCTCACTTGATTTCACTATCTTAACCAATGCCGGTTATGTTAATATTTTTAAGAAAGGGAGTAGGTTTACATCTTATCTCTCTATCCAATATTTATGCTAAATTCTTTAACTCATAAAGGGACAGTTATTTAACTGGAATGATTCGAGCGGCAAGTCGACCTAAAATAGATGAATTTTCAGGAGATAACCGCCTGTGACCATGGTGACCATTAGCCTATTCCTATCATCACACCCTGATCATATTCTCTGTGTGAACGGAAGTTGCCGATTACGTTACTAAAATCACGAGAATAACAATACACTCAAACCTGTTCTAAGTAGTAAAAAAAAAAAAAAAAAAAAAAAAAAAAAAAATCACTTTTTGCCCGCTTATAAAATCTAGAAACAAGACGTTTTCGATCAGCAGTCATTCTTGTTCCAGCAGCGGATACCTGCATATCATAATATTTTTGCAGCGAGGTGTCCGACTATATCCTCGAATTCTGCAAGTATCGGTGTAAATTATAAATCATCTAGTGTATTTTGTATATTTTTCTCCCCTCTCTGCGCTCAGTGAAAATCTAGAGTGAAACTTACTGGGAAGGCAAACAAATTGGGCAGGCAACGGGAGGCGGACGAATATCATTTTAGAAAGGTTATAGGCCCATGGTGTATTTTGATGACGAAATGATACTTTGTCACCAAAAGAGTGTTTTCCTTGCTCGCTTCGCGCGCTCGTAATGTTTAGAAACAAGGTGGTTTTGGACAGCAAACATTTGCAACAGCGAAGTATATAATATTTGGCAGTGAGGTGACCAAATATACCATTTGAATATCTTAGAAGTCCAGAGTGTATTTTGACCGCAAAATAAGACTTCTTTTAAAGCAAGAAGTGGTAATTTTTGGCAAAATATTTCGTTCATTCCCCACCCCCACTCCTCGAAACGGATTTACGCCGGTGTCATCAATCCTCCAAAATTGTCTCGGCATACTCATGTATTTCGACGGAGCAATTGTTGGAGAGCAATAATATTGTCGCATATTTATTTTCTTCGACGGAGCTAATGTAGCAGAGGAAGTGTAGCTCGATCGGAGCAAATGTCGACGGAGCAAATTATTGTAGCAGGAGCAATTGTCGCAGGAGCAATAGTCGCAGGAGAAAATATCGACGGAGTAATCATCACAGGAGCAAATGTCGTTGGAGCAATTATCGCAGGAGCAATTGTCGCGGAGCATTTGTCGCGGAGCAAATGTCGTATTTTTAGGAGCAATTGTAGCAGGAGCAATTGTCGCCGGAGCAAATGTCATACATCCGATACCGAAGCTCACATTTTGAGGCAGCACTGATTGCCCGTCTCAAAAATAGGTCACGGTTACCCCCTTCTGACATGTCTGACTGCGCGCCGAGACGTATTACCATTATAATGATAAAATGAAGCGCGCTCATGAAATATAGTTCCAATTTACTGCCATTTTTCTGAGTTGTAATGATGATCTAAATTCCAATTCATATCATACTTGCAACCTTTGGTATGTTGCACTTTATTGAATATAACTGTAAGGTTCTTAATTCGTTATATAGAATATTTTTACATTGAATTCAACACTGGTGTCCTTATAGAATTAGTGCGCCAGCTGCCGTAGTAACTTTCTCACGCAGTGGAACCTGAAATTCAGGGCAATATTCTATATTATACATCGACTCTTCATCCTTTTGGGAATATTATTGTTGGATTGTAAACAATATCACCTGACCAATTGGAAAATTGTCGATATGAGGGACTGATTTTGTCTGTTTCTTCGGAATCATACCTTCTCTTGAAAGATTTGAGCCGCGAACGTGCGCTAGATTCACCGGTATCATCATGAATAATAGGCGACTTGCCCGAGACCGAGTCCCTAAAGCGAACACCGGCAGGTCAGTAAAACGTTAAAAATTGCGATTATTGTGTATTTGTAGGACAAAACGAAAACGCAGTAATAATCTTTGTAAAATTTCTAAGGAGATGAAATTAAAGTTAACTTTTATTGCTCTCTTATAAGAATGTCCAAGCCACGCAGTTTGTTTGTAAACAGATCGCTTGTCACTCCTTCATGTCCATGTTGGCGAGTCCGACATCAATAGTTTGCATGCATGCATGCAGTGCAGTGGGCATATGCATGTGGGCCAGTGCCAGTGGCAAGTGCCACGGCACGCAGCCAGGGAGCGGCATGAGATGAGCCATGACAGTGTGGCCATGGCCATGGGCAAGATGGGCATGGCATAATTATTAATGATCTTGGAGGGTCTATATTGGGGGGGGGGGGGGGGGGGGGTGGCACAGCCACAGGGAAGAGATATCGAGCTGAGCGGTGTTGTCTGTAGTAGGGTGTCTGAAGTCGCACTAAAAAGTGTCGGCTTAAAAACGTGCTGATTCAGGGGAAAAAATGGCACAATTTTGGGGGCAAATTCATCCTGTTATTAAAATGTGATCTGAATTAATTTTTATCTCATATTTGGAATGTATGGAAAGAGAAAATCCTGGTCATTCTTTTGACACTAAGGACAAGTTTTTAAGCTCACTAGAAAATGAAAAGAGATAAATTGCAAACCCTTATAGTTATATTTGTGTGTATTCAGATTGCCGTTTCCCCATGCCTTTCCTATGGGAAACTGAAATTTCTGTTTTACACAAATTTTGTCACTTTTTCGCAATTTTGCACTGATCTGATATTCAAACCTTGAAAAAATTCATACCATCAGAAAGATTGTAAAATTTCCTATCTGCTGTGGGCCCGTTGCACAAAACCGCAAATCAGGAAAATCAAACGCAACTTTATTTTCAGCCAATCAGAAGTGCGCATTTAGGACTTGCGTTTGATTTTTAGGAGTTGCGATTAAACGTAAGTTTGGTGCAACGGGGCCCTTTGCACAAAACTTACTGGTCATGTAAAGGACAAGTTTTTGACATTAAGTATAAAGTTGTAACAGGTCTCGGAAGCTCAAAATTTGAATTTGTGTGTAACCCATTTCTTAACTACATCATACATGGCAAGAAAAAGCTGAAAAATGGTCCGATTTCATTCTCTTATTTTGCAGTAATTAACTGGAATTTTTCATGAAATATCATATTTCTGTCATTTTGATGGTTATTATTTTTCAAATCCAAAAAGAAAATTTGATATTATTTTGAAATAAGTGAAATAATTTTTTTCTCCAGACACCCTAGACTGTAGTGTTGAGGCTGAGTGAGTGAATTCTTGTGGATGTGGTTGTGCCCCCTCCCAAAGTTGTTGAAACCACCTTTAAAATTTTTAAATTTTCTTTTGGCCTAATCATGCCTGAATGTGGAATAAGTCTCCCCTCATTCAGTGTGTATGCACACTCCTGCGTGTGCTATGTCTATTGAGGTGTAATGATGGTAGAGGTACAGGGCCGATATTGGAGACTTCCGATTTGGGAGACTGTCTCCCATATTGGAGACTTAGCTTACATGTGGACAAAAGAAACAACAACAACAAGGCAGTTTCTCTCAGCCAAAATTTTGCCTCACTGAGGTCAGAACCCCATTTGTTTGTGTGTGGATTATGACAAAAAATGTTATGAAAACAAAAGTAGACGGTGGATTTTTAGAGTAGATGGTCTAAAGGGGTAATTTTTCATGAGGAATCTGCTTATCACAATTTCATTTTGAGCCGAGGTAATCCCTTTGCCGCAAATTTAAACAAAGAAAATTGGTCCCCTAAATGGGAGACTGTCTCCCTAATAGGCTACCAAAAATGTTGACGAGAGTCTCTGACAGTAGAGACAGTCTCCCAAATAGGAAACAGTCTCCAATATTGGCCGTGGGCCTCCACTGAATGAAGTCATCAACCATAGCAGTGCATGAGTGAATGAGGGGTGACATAGATCTAGATCTAACTTACATGTATTTCACGATAACGCCTAGCCTGATGCAGAGCTAGAAAAATGCTGACATCAGTGAGATACAACAGCCGCTAGTGTTGTAAGTTTTGTTGTAATTACCTTGGAAGACACTCACGGAACCATCACTATGTGGGGCTGTGTCAATTTCGGCAGCGGTCACGACCTCTAAGTTGAAGAGGTAAAAACACCAATAAAATTATAATCAGCAAAATTTTGAGAAAATACTTCCTTTTACATTTTAGGATGATAGAATATCTGATTTCATGCCAGATTCTTCAATAGAATCTTTATCATCTTGATCAAGTGAAATTTTCAGGCTGTATTTGGCCGGCAATCTTGCTCCTTTCCAGTACACAAATGTGCTAGAGATCACACACTTGCTATGGGAAGCAATTCCTCGCGGTACGAAGGTACAGAGTGTGTGGTTATCCCCAATAACCTCGCATAAGTGTGAGTGCATGGAAGATAAGATAGACCTACATGTACAACAAAAGATACAATAATTTTCAGAATACCAATTATTTTGAGTGCTTATATGCAAATTAGGATCATGCGCAGAATAAAGAAATAAGAGAAAAGATAAACAAAAGTTACAACAAAAATTACAATTTTCAGAATACCAGTTTCGTTTGAACGGTGAAGATACAGCAATATTAGAGATGAAACAGTTTTCAGAATACCGCCCCAGGGTGGATTTTCCAGTTGGGAAGGAATGTACATGTACTAGTCTGTACTATACGTGATAGGGGTCAGGCTAACTTGGTACTAGGGCGAACTCAGCACTGCGCGGTGACTATGTTTCAAGAGTTGAAGTCCACGCTACGCTCCGTACCCTTTTTAGCCTTAATTTTCATGTTTTGTATAATTTTACTTCTTGAAATTTTCAACATTACTTCTTGGCTAATCATTTTACACATTGACATCAAATGATTTAAATTTCAGTGTTTTGAAATGTGTAATTAATGTGAAATTCAACACAAGTCTTTGCGATCAATTTATTAAACTCTCTGCCTCTGGGCTCACTCGGCTGCGATTTTCCGCTAAGGCCAAGTTCGCCTTAGTGCCGAGTTAGCCCGGATCCATATGATAATGCCCCTACTAAAAGTTTGTTCCTAGTGATAATCATAAAGCCCTTGGTCTGATCTAGATCCACCTCCAATTTAAAGGGCAACCCCATCTTTGACACAAGTTGAATTGCATGAAAACAGAATAAAGTTGGAGAATAGATTGGTGAAACTGAAAGTATGAGAGGAACTGGATACATAGTCAGAAAGTTATGATTGTTTGAAAGGTGACCGTGAAATAACTAAATCTATGTAAATTCCAAAGTGGTAACTTAGTCATTTGAAAACCACTCTTCTGTTTGTGACTAACTGACTACTCATTTCTCCTCTGTGTACTTTTTTGTGAGGGCTTTACTTACAGATGTATTATGGATGGCTTATTGGGAAATTTCCTCCTATAAAAATATATTACTGTCTTCAATTTTAAAATTTAGAAAAAATTGTTCTAGTCATTTTGTATGTCTAGTAGGAGTAAATAGAGAGTTGTCCTTCACAAGTAGTATCACAGTGACATTACCAGTTTCCCAATTTGAAATTTCCATATCTCAAATTCAAAGAAAAAAATCAATAACTTTCTTAAAGCCCACAGTTCTTCAAGTTATCACCAATCTGTTAATTTCTGTTGATATTGTTGAATTCTTTGAGATTTTCTTTTTTTGGTGTTATTCATTACCTGAACTCAATGTTGCATTTAAGCAGGCGGTTATGCATGTATGCTTACAGGTATAGACAAAACCATAGCAAGAACAACAAATATAAATAGAGAATTAGCATATAGTGAGATGTTTATACAATAAATCTCCATTTGAATATTTTTTTTTTGCATATTGTATTTACAGTACTGAGGTATTAAAGTGAATTCCTTTACTGTCCCTTTAAAATGCATATCTGCTTATTATATATTAATTATTATGTATGATAGCTACATTACATCAGAATTATACCTACACTGGGCGGTTGTGGGCGGCAGAGCCCAGCACTGTAGCACAAACCAGCAATTTTGGCACTAGAGCCCACCACTTCAAAGTTGAAGGTTATATCTTTTATGTAAAATTTATCCCAAATTTAAATTGTACAAACAGAAAACAAAGTACAGTTAACCTTGCATAACAAGAAGTCGCATAAGTCAAATCAATTTTTTTTACCAAACTATGCAAAACATGTGCTATTTATATTTCCTAAGTCGAATTTTGCATAAGCCGAAATATTTTTTGTGGTCCCAACAGATTCGACTTATGCAAAGTTAACTGTATGTTAACATTCATCAAAAGCCACATGGCACTAAAATGTGCTACCTATAGCCCTGCATTGCACTCTTTTAATAATTACTATTGTATTCATAAAAGATATTTGAGGATTCCTGCTAAGAATAAACCTGATTTATACAGAGGGCATTGAAAAAAAAAGAAAAAAGAATCTACATGTACATGTATCTTCTGAACTACTTATGAGCTTTCCAGAGCTAAAACTTTCCTGTCTCCTTGTATACTGTTTTGTAGTTGTCTGCTTGTTCTACATGTACATGTGTGTACATGTATATTTAATTATTTTTTTTGCCTATCTCCATGTTAATCCAGGGCAAGCCGGGGGTCTGGCAGGAATTCTGTTCCGCAGAATGCATCCCCTCCTACCACATCTCTAAAGGTAAGAATGTTGCCTTTACATGTATTTTGATGGAATGACGTGATTTGTAAAAAATGAGCAGCATTGTAATTGGTTATGCAATGACTTTAATGAGTCTAATGCACTGACTGAGATTGGTTTATAGCCTTTAAGATTGAGAAGTGTTTACCAGATGGTGTTAAAGTCAGGTGTTTAAGATGAAAGTAAATAAAATGAAATGAACTCCATTAAGATAAAGCAAAATAATTGAAAATGAAAAATGATCAAGTTTGTAGAGTCGGGTATACTGTAGTTACGTATTATGTGAACAAGTAATAGAGTGTCAGCCAGTTTCTGGTATAGGCTAATTTATACTATTATTCACTGGTTCTTTCAGAGTCTGCAAGGCTTATATGCCAACCAACACTTCGTCCATGTGGCCAGTGTGGCAAGAGTAAGTATTAAAGAATGATTTTTAGTATTTCTGAAAGATTTAAAGACTGCAATTGTATTTCTTTTATTATGGTTGAATTTTTTCATTATTTCATTCAACAGTTTTTTAAGTTGTTTCCAATTCAACATATATTTGACAGAATTTAATGAGATTTCCATGAATTTAGACTTTCCCATATTTATAAGATATTGAATTTTGTTCTAGTTTATCAATGATAGGTCTGTACACAGTAGCCTGAATAAGGTCTTCTAAATGAAAGGATTTTAATTTGAGGGATCGACAGTAAATAAAAATATTTAACGGCCAGAGGGCGTCAAGGGATATATCAAAAGCCGTGGGTCCAGCTTTCAGTTGTGTTGTCCACTTCCGATCTTTTCGTTTAAATTACATTTCTATCTGTGCTTGATCGTCGACTTACTTCAGCTATACAAAGTATTCATCAAGTTTTGCCGATATTTTTTATCATTTCATCCATCATAATGGACTGTTCTGAGGACGACTATTTTTGAAAGATGACTGATCCACAACTTTGTAAGTTCATAACAGAGAGAGGCATAACATGCAATGGTAAATGGAGATTGTCAGTCTTGCATCGACAGCTGCGGCTACGTATGACATGATACAGTCCTCCTCTTATTTTCCTTTGACCAGCACATCTTTGCTTTATAATGGAACCCTATACACACACAAACACTTTTGTATGATTTAAATCAGTGTTTTTTAATGGCGTTTTAGACCTGTTCTTGACTAAGACATCAGTTCGCTAATGGGAAAACTCATAATGCATATATGTAGAGCCGCCATTGGCAAATGTCTTATAGCTATTGTCCATCCCTCAAATTGCAATTGTATCTGGGCAGCTATCCCACTATCTGTAGGCGAATGACAACCATTTTCTGTTGACTGCTTTTTGTCTTTGTGAAACAGGGCTGTACAGCAGAGCTTCAGGTCAAGAGTGGTAAAAAGTTTGAGGGAATCCTGACTACAGTCTCCCCCTTAGTAAGTTCACTATCACTATGGCCTTATTCACATTAACCTTTGGGTCAAGAGAGTCCAGATGATTGGAAGATCGAGCTCACTATTACTTTAAATGGTAGAATTTATTCAGAAGAATTCTCTTTCTCATGATTGAAATTTGTATGATCTGTATGCATGTGCCCCCTGTTATGTATTTTAAAGTTTTTAGGGTCCTGAGTTCAAATTACGGTAGGGGTCTCATGTGCCCAGACCCTGGTTCGTGTTGATCCCTGTTTAAGGGCTACCTTTGAATGTGGAAACCGGCGATTGTTTGAAGCATCAGGTAATCTGAAAGTGTTGATAGTCTCTTGTCACTTAGGCCATTAAAAAAGTGCACAGGCTGACAATATAGCATTGCATTCAAAGGCATCGCATATTTCAATTTTTTTTCTGGGATACGTTGTTAAAGGATTACATTTTTTTACAGGCTGTTATATATTATAATAAGATCATATTTGTCATTTGGTGAAATTGTGATTATTGATTATTTTGAAAATTTTTAATATCCAATTTTAAACATAATCTTTACCTTTGTGTGTTGCTTTCAGGGTGAAGTTGAGCTGCGCCTAGCCCATGCTATTGACACTGGTGATAACACTGTGGTTCCAACTCTTGATCAAGTCACAGACAAAATGATCTTCAAATCCTCAAGCATCGTGTGCATCAACATTAAAGATGTTGACATGGAATATGCAAGTAGAGGAGGTAAGTTTCTTCATCTAGGGAGAGGGGGCATCATGGAAAATTGTTTTTAGTTGCTTATAACTTTGCTCTCTCTGTCTGTCATTTTCCATAGGGAAGTAGTATAAAGTTCTTCTTAAAACATCTGATAATGTGACCTACATCTGTAAAGTGTGAAGGTACTATTTGATATTTTGACATTGTTATGAAAGTAGTTATGTATATTATTTTGGTCTACAATGAATGAGTGAAATCTCTGAAAGTTTATGAGAAGTGATCATTAGTTTAGTAAGGAAAATCATGTTTAAGGAGTAAAAAATGTTTAAGGAAAATAATCAGTGTTCGATTTTTTTTATCACACTAATGAAATTGTATTTGTATTGTATTTGTACTGCAGAATAAACTCTATTTGCTATTTCGTTTAATTTCATCTTCATTTTGCAAACCATGATAAAAAGCGTGTAAAATATAGCATATAATAAGTGTGATACATTGTAAATATTGAAAATGCAAATTCATATAAAAAATACATATAAATTAGCTATACATAGATAGATATATAAATATGAGTATAAAGGAAATATATTGGGTAAGTAAAATAAAATAAATTGTGTACGAGGTAAAAATGGTTTGCGTGCATACCTTTAACCCTTTCAAGACAATTGACCACATTTTGTGGTTTGGCTCAATAACTTTTTATTCAGAGCTCTAAAAAATATACCAGATACATGAGTAGAAAGAGCAAAAATTTCTACACACACTGTGTCCATTTTTGTTGCATTACCATTTTGCGTTTGATGCCAGGAATTTTGAATAGGAGAATAAATTTTAAAATCCTTAAATTGGCAACACATTGAGAGATTCAAAATCCTTATTTTTTATCCAAATTGGCAATTTTTTCAACTTTTCGACAAAATTCCTAACCATGTGTATTATTTTCAAAGACATTATACCATATTAGAACCATGTAGCACTGAAAGAAAAATATTACTGTTGCCAATTTGAAGAACAAAATGTGATCAATTTAGCCCTTAAATAATTCCTGTCCTGAAAGGGTTAAAATATAATGTGAATTGATAGCCTTCTGACTCTTACGATATTGAAGTTAACATGCATTATTGGAATATTAATGTACTCTTTACTCTCTCTGTCTCTGTGTCTCTGTCTCACTCTCTCTCATTTCTCACATGATAGCTGATGCTTTCCAGACTGATGCTGAGATAACAGCAAGGAAGCAGAATGGACAGGTTTCAGACCGGGAACTGGAGGCATTTGAAACCGATAGCAATCTAACCGATCTAAGTCTAGGAGACGACCCTCTTTCATCAGGAAGTGTGAGTTTGGGATCCAATATCCTATCTAGACACACTGGATGGATCTGAATTGTTCCCTCACATTATATTATACTTGTATGATGGGGAGCCCTATGTCTATATAAGATTTTGACAAGAAAAAGAACAAGAATCTCTGTAATATTCCTCTAAAGCTTAATTTTATATTATTCCTGATATTCTAAAGAGTAAGCTGGTAAAAAAATTCAAAATTAGAGCAAGAACAATGCCATTTTCACTAGAAACGGCAGCCGTGTCATTTCAACATTGAAAAAACAATGGTGCCCATGCCTGCGCATTCATTCATTTTACCCACTCCCAAACTGCGTGTAAGTTTTGACATGAAAGACAACCTGAAAAAAAACAACAACATAGATACAAAAAAAAGCCCCCACATGCACTAATGGAATTCCCCAGTTTGTACAAGTATACCTCTCTTGTACTTTTGTGGCTGTTGTATTATGTTTGCTTTCCTGTGGTATTTGCAAAGAACTGAAAAAAAAACCCACAATGAATTTTTCAGTTCCAATGTGCAAAGTATTTATTTAGAAATTGAATTCATAGGTTTCTGTTTTCTGTGTAAACATTTCTTTTCTATTTATGAAAAAGAAAACCGTCAGAATTTGTATTTATCTTTAAAAGGAGGGTGAATTTTAACTGTGGGTAATGACTAATGAGTATCATTGTTTGCATGTTTTCAGGCTAACGGCTGGAGCGCAGAAGACATGTTTAAGAGGAATGAACAAATGGGTGTAAAGTCGTCATATGACAGCAATCTGGGAGACTACACGTGAGTGGTTTCTGTCACATTTATCAATGCTAAGTACTGACCTTTCACAGTTACAGTCTTGTCAAGAGGATATTGATGGTTTGGAAAATTAAAGGCATATCTGCGCATCCCCTTCTCTCCCTTGGAAAACAACATTTGATGCTTTTGTTCATAATACTCTCAGCAGCCAGTTAATAGATTTGTCCCACAAAAAAACTTAGTGTGTGAATTTGGAAATTTTCATTGAATGAATATAGGTTTCCGCAAGGTACATATAATTCTATTTCATGTAGTCTCGTTGAAGAGTCGACATCAGTTTGTCATCATGTTATATAAAAACTTGTAGGTGTTAAAGTTGTCACTTTAGATTAATCTCAAATTAGAGCATCAAGTTTTTGAGTCTCATAAAAAACAGATCTAATTGATACTATACCTTTTAAAAGATGTTGAGTATATTTGGCAACAGAGCACAATGGCTTTGCATTGAATGTTACTTTGTTCTGTGACTTAAAAAATGGAACAAAACAAGACCTAAACCTAAACTAGCTGTAAACCTACACAGAATATTATGGTGTAAGTGAAATCGTTTTTTTCATACAGAACTCCATTAGAAATGAAAGACACAGACGACTATCAGAGGAAGATTATCCGGGCTGATCGTCTAGCCAAGAAGATAGAGGGTTCCAGCGATTACATGGTTCGAATCAGCAAGGAATTAGAGCATTCGGAAGAAGACCGATTCAGTGCAGTAGTTCGTCCAATGAACTCTCAGCAGTCTGGCCATAGTTCTTCCCCTTCTCCTGTTAGTGCTTCCAGTAATGCAGAGAGCCTTAACAGGTGAGTATTGTGTTACAAGGTTAGGAGAATGTGTTGACACACTGACAGTACTGCAACAGACTTGGATGCAGGAAGATGTTCAAATGGGTCTCTGAACCGCACTTAACATGTAAAAGTTGAAGCAAATGAATGAGTGCAGGTCATGATAACACCTTTTTGGCTGATGTTCTTTGTTTTATCAGCAATTTTTTGACTCTGTTTAATGAACCGTGCGAATGTGGTGTTATCATTGTATTATGCCTCTAACAATTCATGATGGTACTAAGGCAATAAGTTTTTGTTTGTTAATGTCCACTTTTCAAGATGATGGTTTTTATTTCAGTAATGCAGTTCACAGATACCTTTTGAACTTTCCTCATGAGCTTATTCACAAAGATATTCTGGCAATGAGATATTCATTTCTTCAAGTCATTGCAAAACTTTCAGAATGGCTGTACAGACAGATGATTCTTTATTAGCAGTATTGATTCAAATTGAATTTGATCATGAACCATAGATATATGTTTGAACTCTTTATTTTATTTTCATTGTAGTGGTAGGTATGTGCCTCCAGCTTTGAGAAACAAGCAAGATGGCCCATCGTCAAATAGCAGTGGAGGTCCCCCAGGTCACCATCGGAACCATCAGCGGGCCACCCCACCCCCCGGACTGCCCCTGCACAATGCGGCTGGCCGCAACAGGGCGCAGTCCCCTCACATGCATCCCCCACACCAACAACAGCCCTACGTCAACCAGACGTCCCCTCACAACTTACCTTCCCCTCAACAGAGGGTCCAGACACCTCCTCATGGACACCCGGCTGCCAGGAACCAGCAGATGCCCATGCAGATGCAATCTCCTCAACAATCTCATATGTCTGCTAATCCAAGGTATGTGGATCTAAGGATTAGCCGGTTTGGTGGGGGGGGGGGGGGGGGGGTAGGGGAGGGATGAAGCTGAATCCATAGCAGTAGGGTGCAAATTGACAATGATTTAAACCCTGTTGTTAAGGAAAGTCCAAAACTTTCTAGAATATCTTAATATGTACATCCACTGTCCATACATAGATATGCATTGATATATACTAGTACATTAATAGAAAAAAAACCTATTTGTTTCTTGCTTTGTCATCAGACTCACAGTGGACCTCATCACTCATTGTGGACTTGTGAGGGTGTCGCAAAAGTTTGTTGCATTTTAATCTACTAGCTTTAAAAAAGCTGATTTTCTACAGAATTTCATGTTTGATTGTGCAACACGTGCTCAATTGCTCTGTACAAAATGAATCATCACCAATCAAGCGAGTGTTAGAGAGCTCACTGTCCTCACCAATGACCTTTTTGTGCCCTCGTTCAGGTCACCAGTGACACAGCCACCACTCCCTCAGAGGATACCCCCTAGTGGGAGGCGGACAGCCCCTGACATGGGCAATCCAGTCAATCGCTCTCCAGTGCAATCTACTGTTCCAGCCCCAGCGTCGTCGTCGTCATCGATACCGGCCGCTGCGGCTGACAAGCAGTCTAATGGTGAGCATGAGTGTACAGTGAAACCTGCCTTAAGGCCACCGCACACCTTACGATCGGTCTGCGATCCGATTTGTGAAATAAATCTCTATGGCATTAAATATTGGCATTTTAACAAATGAAATCTACCTTATTCAGGTTCTGAAAAGTAATATGAATACTAAACATAGGGTTATGGTGAGCAGTCAGCTTTCTTCAGGGAATAGGGGCAAGATTAGTTTCAAATCGTAGGCAGTCGTATGATTTTTGTGACGTCACTACGACTTGGAGCCGATTTGGCCATTCCATCAACTAGAAAACTCGGCAAAGGCCGTATTATCGATTTTTACTATCTGTATGACTATTCAGACCCTCAATCAAAAATATTTTTTGTTTTTAAATGATTTGTCAAATGATATTACATTTTCTTCTGAAATCAGATCGCAGACCGATCGTAAGGCGTGCGGTGGCCTTTAGCTGCCAATTCTGTATATTGCCTCGCTGTTTATATTGGTCACCTTTGTGCTGTAGAACATGCCAAGAAAGGCCACTGGCAGAGAGAGAGTTGTGACACGTGCATAATACGCGTACGCGGTCTTTGTTTAAAGGGTACCAATCACCAAAAAATATTTTACTCTGTATGTTAGAGGTTCCATGTCATTCTACTATATTCCAAATATGGGCTTGGAATATCACTTCTATTAAGAGATATTACAAGTTTGATTATAATCTCTATAAGCATAAAAGCAACTCGTGAGTAGACTACTCAACGCACCTGTACGCGCTCGCCAAGATAAGGGCTCGCGGGGAACCCAACTCGGACGTTCGGTTACGCGAGAGCACCTTCATGTTATCCTTTATTTCCTTCATACTCCTAAACTGTTGACCTATAGAATTTCAGATAAAGTTCTTTGAGGTTAATTTTGTACTTCCTAGTGGTATACAAATTTCTTTTCAGGTGGTTGGTACACTTTAAAACATGACGCATCATGGAGCTCCCAATAGTTCTCTTTCACGTACATTCTCTATGGGAGGGAACTATTTGAAGCTCCATGAAATGACTGACCAACTAGAAGCGACCTCCACTGTTGCGACTCTCTGTATGTATAGCTCTGGCCACTAGTCTACAGCGCCCACTCACCTTTTTTACCTTGGTTTGCCGTAATATACGTATTAGTAGTAAGCTTGACTGTACTTCAATTTCCTTTCAGTAGGATGCCTGAAAGGACATGGTGGTCAGTGAAGTTTTCATATGGTATATGAATTTTAAGGAAAAATATTTATGTATTTAGTTAAACTTTCATTTAACTCTTACGGCTGTAGTATCATCATTAATGTTAAATGTGACAGCAAAAGAGATTTTGTAGCTGATATGTAATTGATAGCTGATAGGTAATTTGGATCTTGTTTATTTGTTCTAATATCCAGCTCTGTATAGTCAGGTCTGTTAAGCCCATATTTTTGAGTTTTGGGGACAGAGTTTACAAAAGCACCATACTTTGCAGATGTACTTGTTAGGACAATAGCTTCATTTTTTTCCCAGAGGACCCATCGAATTAAACCACATCTTCATACTAAATTATGCTAAGTTATTCGATTTACATGCATTTAATCAGTAAGTCCATTCACAAGGTAAATATCAGTGGCTTAAAAATGTTGCAAACTTTCTATATGTATTCTTGTGGCAAAAGCTTTATTTTTCCTTACAAATTAGATCTCATCTTCATGTAAAATTATGCTAATTTATGCCAATTATTGTACTATACGCACCTAGACAAGGTAAAAGTCAAAGTGCTTGAAAATATACCAAACTTTCCATATGTACATGTACTTTATTTGTTGTGCCTAGAGATTTCCTTTTTCCCACTCACATCTTCATTATTCATTATGGAATTTCATGTATCCGAAGTTTTAATGCCATTGATATTGTACGTATTTACGAGCTTCAGCTCTTCAATACGTACAATATTTGCATTAAAATCAAGAAATTTACTCTGAAAATTGCAGTTTAATGTTGTGTTTTCATTTACCCGACCTTGTTTACCAGTGAGTATCAAATTGGAAGTGCTGGTATAGTCAGTTATTGATATACCAATGAAATTTTTTTTATGCATTAATATGCATAAATTATAAAATAGTTTTAAAAGTCAAGGAAAATACTCAGAATATCAAACCTAACATAGTCATTTCATTAACCTGATCTTATTCACCAATATGTTATAAATTTGAGGTGCTTGTATAGTCATTTCTTGATACATCTTTGAAAATGTGCATTATGCATGAATATGAATAATTATGATAATTTACCATTAAAATCAATAAACATTACAATATTATTGCAAATGTTAATGCTATTTTAATCTAACTGATCGATCTAACCTATGTTGTAGAATATGAAGCCCTTCCACATTTGTTTTGTGAGTATACAATAGAATATGTATTTTATGCATAAATTAGCATAAATTAACATTAAGATAAAGTAAAATGAATATGATGATTTCATCAGATTCACCTGGATATGAAAAATTAAGAAACTAGTTTATAGATTTTGAGACAAAATTTGTGTTTTTTACATAAATTAGCATTTTTAAGTAGGGTGCCATTCACCGATTTCGTGGCACCCTATCTGAAATTAACGCATTTGATACCTATGACTCACAGGCAAAAAAATTGCGCTTCTGTAAATTCTGTCCCCCAAATTTTGTTAACAGACCTATTACTCTTGGTATAGCAGAGCTGGCATATTGATTTTACTCAAAGATTTTATAATAACTTTCCGAGAGTGAATGTTCGTATGAGACGCTTGTTCAGGCTCTGCACTGTGCACTGAGTACTGTTATAGGTACTGATACATATTTTCTGTTTTGATTAAGTTGATAAGCCAGGGGCTGGACCTCAAGACGTAGATAAGAAGACACCAGAAGTATCTCAGGCTCAGAGGATAATTCCACCTATGGACAGGAGTCCTAGGGCCAGCATTAACGATTCAAGTAAAAGTGAGTCATCTAATATGCTTTGGCAAATCAAAGGCACACCCTACCAACTGTATCAGAGATTTTAATGTACCTTAAAATAGTATAAAGATGATGGCCCTACTACAGCTTGGGTCACACAAAAGCTTGAGAATAAAAGATACTATCAGTATCAGTCATATTCTAAATTCTTGGTAACATATGGAACACAAACTGCGACTTGCCCACTTACAAGTAAACTTCACACTATTCCAGCTATAATTTACTCTGCCTATGTGCATTTGTTGTAAACTTGTGATGTTTTACTTAACATATCCTGTAAAACTGGTCAGGTGCAATTCAGTTTACTTTCAAAAAGAAATAATTTGGTAGAGAAGGTTTTTTGAGAGGCATCTATGCTTTGGCAAATCGAAGGTATTTGGTCCACACATTACCAACTGTATCAAAGATTGTAATATCCTGTAAAACTGGTCAGGTGCAATTCATTTTAGTTTCAAAAAGAAATAATTTGGTAGAGAAGGTTCTTTATTGATAGGCAAAGGGAAGAAACACATGCCACCGTCAAGTAGTGGTAAAAGAGTTCAGATGAAAATATGTTGCTAGTTTCTTGAATTAATTTAAGTGAACTTCAATGAAAGTATCCTTTTTTAGAAGGTAATAGCTTTAATAAGGCTGTACTTCTACTTCATACCATAGACCAGGTTTATTGGATCTTTACAAGTACATTCCTGTTCTTTATTATATACCGTCCTTCATGCTACAAAATAGTCTGTACAGCTTCATGATCAAATGTAGGTTCCATGCACTAGTTTTGAAATTATTCTGTTTCAGAAATTAGGTCTGATTTATGAATGAAGTTTGTCTTAGCCTACATGCAAACTTGATGTTTTCTTTTTTTTTTCTTTTGTTTACAATTTTTGTTTTGCAGAGCAAACGATAGAACATTTGAAGGAATTTAAAGATAATTTCAAGGTGAGTGATGAAAAAGATGCATTGTTCTGTAAAATCTTTTGATTTTGGCAACTTCTTGAAGAGGGTATGTACCAATCACATTTGTGTCATAAACCCAGTGGGCAACTCTGGACTAGAGTATGTTGTGGCCGCTGATAAATTGTCTGAAATGTTATGTGTACTTTATCTTTCTATGATGAAGAGATGAAAACTTTACTGAAAAAACAGAAAATAAAGCAATTCTCTCCATAGCTTTCATATGTATCAAAATAGAATGCAGAAATTTTAATGATACACTAATAAGGGTGTCTGGGAAAATTATTATTTTAAAATGTTGAGTGGTAAAGAGATCATTAAAATTTGATTGTTTGAAAATGAGACCTAAAAGCCATTTTGTTTCATTTTCCGACAGCTGCAAGACAAAGACAAGGCAGCACCCTCAGCACAAACTTTCTCGCAACCAGCTTCACCACTTACAACAACTGCTACTCAGGGGGCTACAACACCTAGCACACCTACCCAACAACCTCAAGAGCAACAATCCAAAGCGGCTGTTGCAGCTGCCGCACCTACATCCCAACCATCTGTACAGTCGCCGGCAGCAGCTCCGTCCAGTGACCCTGCGAATCCAGCACCTGCCAGTCCCTCGGTTGCCCCTGTCATTGCCACGACACCGACGCCCGTCACATCTACAGCGGCTGCTACGGCCACATCTACCATGCAGCCACCTGACAAAGTTACAACTCCCACGTCGGCTGCAGAAGAGAAGAAAGATGCAGCAGATATGTAAGTCTATGTCCTCAGTGTATGCCCTTTGACAAGGCATTTTATCTACAGTTGTCTCTCTCACCCCATAAGTTAAAGGGCAATCCAGCCTTTGTAAAAAGTTGATTTGTGTGACAGGAGAAAAATCAGAGAAGCAAGATGGTGAAAGTTTGAAAGAAATCTGACGAATGTTATGTATGTTTGAAAAATGAGATCACAACATCTATGTCAATTTCAAACTGGCAACTTGATGAATTGATGGTGACATATTCATGGTCAACTCTCCCATTGGTCGTACACCATAATATCATTAAATTCCAGTGTTCTCCTGATTGCCTTTTCCCTTGGGGCAGTACTCAAAAGTATATTGTAGGTAGCATATTGTTCTAGGTCCTCCGAAAAGAAAAAGATCCTCCTGAGTAATGCATTTTGAAAAATTTGAAATTTTAGTCATTTTGTGTGTTGGAGCAAATGGAAAAGTTGACTGCCGCTTCATCACTGTGAATGTACTGCTACGGCCACTCTGAAATTCCTATATGTATAGTGATTACAACTTTTGAGATATCATGCTTGTGCGATTTCGTTCAAACTTTCACCAGTCTGCTTCTCTAATTTTTCTGCTTTCACACAAATCAAATTATTACAAGGGTTGGATTTCCCATTGAATGTTACCTAACAGGATTGTTCCATGAAATGCCAATGGTAGTAATTTCCAAGTTACTTTGGAAGTGCAAAGAGACTTTTACCTCAAAGGTACTTCATCCCTTTTGCAGACTTACACAAAATTCCATGAAACTTTGCACAGGTTTATTAGACATTCTTTAGACACTGCCTATGAAATTTCAAGGTTACAAGTTCTATAACTCCTTTGTAAGGAATGTTAATCTTGCTTTTGTAGCAGAGGGAGCTATTCTGAAAGTATATACCATGTACTAGTAACAGTCCAAAAAATAGTTGTAAAAATTATGTGATTTTTTTTTCGAGATGAAAAAAATAAAGTGTTACCAAATTGTGTTATTACTTACTTAAAAACAAATTATAATCCTCTTCACATCCGCACAAAGTTTCTAATTAGAATTCTTTTGTAATTTATTGCATATATATTCACACAACTTCAAAATTTAGGGCTGCAAAAGGAATGAAGTAGCTTTACTATCATATGGGCTGTACAAAAATGGAATATTATTTTTATTATTATAATTGTGTACTGTTGTATGCTTTCTTAGGAAATGTATCCTTGTATGTGGATTTGATATGGCTTTCAATGACACCAAATCTGAAAAAGAAGTTGACAGATAGTATTGAAACGTACAGTATACAGAGCGAGTGGATATTTAAAATTGCCTTTTGAATGAATTGTTGTTGATGATGATGATGATGATGGTTGTGGAAAGATTTTATTTATATTGTCTCTTTTCGTTTGTCATTTACAGGATCAAGAAATCAACGCTAAATCCACATGCAAAGGAATTCAACCCATTAGCTAAACCATTCGTTCCAGTTGCAGTAAGTGATACTATATTTTATTTCTGAAAGTAGTTCCAACTTATATTTGTAGGAGAAAAGTCCATAGTAGTTGGTGTTAAGGTGTTGCTCTGGAATTTTGTCTGAACATGAGCATTTATTTATTTTTTTTCACAATGTTAATTGGTGTCTTTACCCTTACTGTCCTGGGCTATTTCAAGCTCCTCTCTGACTTGGGGGGGGGGGGGGTGACCTCTGAGGCCAATCGCCACAAAATTTTGCACGGACCTCGAGAATCACGTAAATAACACAAATCCATTGTTATTTTAATTTAAATCTTTATTTTTTTTTCAATTAATATAATTTATGCAAAGTATATGCATAAATAAGCTTTTCTATTGATAATGAAGTAAAAGAAAGGCCTTAGAGATAAAATTTAGATAGGAGCTTCAATTAGCCTAGTTCAGTAAGGGTGAAATCTAATCTGCCACGTAATAAAATGCCAGATTAAAATCTAAACTATGTCAATGCTAATTGTGAGATTGAAAGAAACCAAGTATCAATTAAAAGGAATAGCATATTCTCAAAAATCTTTTTTCACGTTGTTAACCCACTGCAGCAGAGGATGCAGCCACAGAAGACACCAACCCCTCCTCGCCCTCCCTCCCAGCCTAGCCCAGCACCCCAGGTCTTACCTGGACAGTATGGCCAACAAATCAATCAACCTATCTTCCACCAGATATCCCTTCCACAACCTGGTATACACTACACACAAATCAGGGGAGTGGGACCAAGGAAAGGTAAGATTGGACTCTATATTTTCATTAGAAATCATTATATGAACTTGTAGCTTATGTTAACCTGTATAAATTGTATGTGTCTTGCAGAAGATGCAGCTAATTTGTCTCACTTTGAATTTCCCTTAGGTGGCACAAACCTGCCCCAGATGAGAGCACACGGTCAACATGACATTCAACACATCTTACCGGTGTCTATGGCTGCTGGCCAGCCCTTGGTGGCTCCGGTTCCCACAATGCTACCCTTTACCCATCAGGCTGGCCCTGGTGGTCCCGTCTCCAGTGCTCAACCCATCAATCCTACACAGGTCATAGGGAACCCAAATGTTCCTTACGTCTACAACGTCCACCAACAAAAGGTAAGCTACTCTGGTTGCGCAACAAGTGCTCTGGTGACAATCACTCTGTGGTCACTATCTCAAGGCCACCGCACACCTTACGATCGGTCTGTGATCCGATTTCAGAAGAAACTGTAATCTCTTTTAACAAATCATTTAGAAACAAAAAATATTTTTGATTGAGGGTCTGAATCGTCATACAGATAGATAATACGGCCTTTGCCGAGTTTCCCAGTCGGTGGAATGGCCAAATCGGCTCCGAGTCGTAGTGACGTCACAAAAATTGTACGACTGCCTACGATTTGAAACTAATTTTGCCCTTATTCCCTGTAGAAAGCTTACAGCTTACCAAAACCTTATGTTTAGTATTCATATTACTTTTCAGAACCTGAATAGGGTAGATTTCATTTGTTAAAATGCCAATATTTAATGCCATAGCGATTTATTTCACAAATCGGATCGCAGACCGATCGTAAGGTGTGCGGTGGCCTGTACTCTCACCAAATTCCTGCATTTAACCCTGGACCAAACCCTAACCATGACCTAACCCCAAACCATAAATCTAACCCCAAAACCAATTTCAACCTAGACCCTAACCATGTCTTTGTTGAAATAAAGCCTGGAGCAATTCTCTCTGAAGCATGTATCGGAGCTCTGCTGCTCTTGAAATGAAGCTGGTATTTTCTTTCAAGAAATGGCATCCGAGCTAGGTTATAGAAAAATTAAAGTTTAATAGTCAAATTCAAGAAACAAATACGAAAACCCGTGTGAACAATTTGTTTCAAATCTTGTTTATGGTGAATGTACATTGTCATATTAGATATACCATTGCAAAAGCATTTTGTGCTTGTTCTCTCCTTTTCTTTTCTTTTTTTTTAGCAGCCCATTGTATCTCCACTAAATTTCTTGATATTATGTTTTGTTTAGACAATGGGACCAAGGTTAGCAACCCAACAGAACATGGTTGCTGCAGGTCAGCCCGGTGGTCACAGCCAGATATCGCAGGACGCACAAGTCATGGTCTTTCCACAGATGATTCGTAAGTTGGATTCCTTATTTCACCCCTTTCAAACAGGTGCCTGCTAGTCAGTTAGATCTAGGGTACCAACAGCAGGGAATGTTTTATTACTGATCACTGCCTGGCCTCAAGACATTATGCCACTGCATTGTTTTAAAATCAGCAGTTTCTGGTCTCATGGCCAATGGTCTGTTCACTGACCATATTAATTGCTTAGTTCACAATCTAAATATTAAAAAAAAATATGTTTGTGACACAAATGAATTGGGATTTTTCTTGTTCTTTGCTGCAGCTGGTCTGAGTAACTTCCAGCACTCAGGAAACATCCCCATCTCACAGCAGACACCTACTCAGATGCCCACCCCTTACCACCAGTTCAGCCAGCCCCAACCCCAGCATCATCAGAACCCCACGGTCCAATACCAGCAGCACCAGCCTCATCAGCAGTCACATCAGCAGCACCCTCATAACCACCAGCACACCACGCCTCCCCTGTCACACACCCCTCAGGGGCAGGGCCAGGGTAATGTCATGCAGCAGCCGCAGCCTGCCCACGGTGGTAGGCCATCACCGAGCCCTGTCAATCAGGCCGCTATGCATCAGGCTAACCAGGTTTGTTCACATTTATATTTTTTTTTATAGCTGGTCTGTCCAAACCCTATACCAGAACACTGGATGAGTGCCATTAGTGATTTGATAAGAAGAAGATTGCTTTTCATGTTGTGGTGGCAAAAAATCGTACATTTTGGAAGAAAACAGTTAGCATTTTGTTTAAATTTTGAAGAGAACATCCAGGTTTAAGTTGAGCAGTAGTTTTAGACATATCAGAGGAGATTTTGCCATGATCGTAAGATTTTTGTGTGAATTCTACGTCTTGTAAATTTGATTTTGATATAACCAAGTGGTAACTCTTGAAGTAGTCAATAAAAGATGAAAAGTCAATATTGTATTTATGCATAAACTTAATTTTGTTTATCAATTTGTTTATTGCAGCAACAGCAGCAGCATCAGCAGCAACATCAGCAATTCCATCCACAGAGCATGCAAGCCATGGGTCAGCCTCAGCAACAACAGAACCATCAGATGATGGCAGCCATGGCCGCTGTCAACCAGCAAGGTGGTGGCACCGGTGGGACCCCTCATGGTACCAACAACCACAACCAGCAGCAGCAGAACATGATGCAACCGATGCACCCTCATCCCCAGCCAGTCCTCCACCAGTACCCCCACACGCCCCATGCGGTGACCAACATCACCAACGTGACCCCGGTGCATTCGTCGCCTCACCCCCATCCTAAGCCAGTCTTCCTTTCCAACGCCCAGGGCCAGCATGGAGGAGGAGGGGGTCAACAGAGTCTACCTATCAATATTCATGGCCAGCATGGCCAGCAGTCTATACTCTCGTCACCTGTCCAAGGCCCTTACATGCAGACACCACCAGGTCAGTAGAACATCAGCAAACAAGATGGTCCTTAGACAGGACTATCCCACACGGTTGTCACAAAATTCTTATATCATCACCAAACAAACATTAGCTCCAGTTACATTTGATCCAAGCTTTATTTCTTCAGAGACATAGGGTTAGGGTTAAAGGTAACAGATAGTTTTGGGAAGCCCTCAAAAAATTTTCGTGAGATTTCTTTGATTTTACTTTAATGAATAGCAGGGTACTAACATAACTAAGATACTGTGAAGTTTTTTCCTCCTCAAGTGAAATATTTACTGAATGAGAGGTGAAAAGTAATAAAAATCGCTGGCCCAAAAAAGAGGGGATGTAAATTCAAACAACGGCCACACACACTACTCACATTAGGATTGCTGTGTGTATAGAATACGCTACACATATTGCGAAGTGCTGGGTTTATTGTGCGGGGAACCTTCGGGTGGATATGGTCTTCGCATGAGGCAGTGAAAAGCCGTTACCAAGCGTTTCTTACAGATATTTACACTAAAATTTGTTCAAAATCGTGAATGGAATGTTAAATAATCTCGTACATGTGTCTTATGATAAAAGGAGAGTAGTATGTGACTATGTTTGATAAGTTTCTTGCCAGTATGATTTTTGCTACCGAGACTGTCTATGAGCTTTAAGGTTGCAATTGGTTTTATGTGAGGTTTAGGGTTAGGGTTAGGATTTGGGTTGGGTGTAGTGTTCGGTCCAGTTTTGAAGTCAAGGTTCATTTAGTGTAGGATATTGACCATGGAGCAATTGTCAAAGAAGCATTTGTCATAGAACTGACAATACAGGGAATACAAGCACAATATCCTTCTCTTTCTTTGCTGATTCTCAACTATTACTTATATTTTTAACAAAATTGTTAGGCAGATATCATTGGAACATTCAGTGTAAGGTTTATTTGATTCCGTAAGAACTTTTGCCCTGTTTTGTTAAGAGTTACGATTGATTGCAACTTAATTTGGTATTGATATCAAATGCAACTCTGTACATAAGAGATGGGAGACTGTAAATTTGCGATTAATTGGAAGATTTGAAATTAATTGGAAGACTTGTGATTGATTTGGATCAATCGCACCTCTTTATGAGACAGGGCCCAGGACTCAAATACTACCCAGATGATCTTTCAATCGAAACTTGTGTTTACACATTTAAAGTCATGTCAGTTTTTCAATATAGATGAGATTACTGAGTTCTTTTTCTTAACATTTTCCCCCAATGAATTACTTTGTTCTTAGTGTATGTAGTTTATAGACTAATCTCTTTGTAAGGAGAAGAAGTTTGTCTTTATTTTGATACTTCTCTATAATGTGTTGAGAATATTTCCAGCACCGAATTTGGTCTTCACCTTGTTAGTATATTTTGTTTCATACTCCATCTCCTTAAGGAAGATGTAGAAATTTCTTGCCTTACAAAATATTGAAAATGGTTCCTTTTCTCTTTGTCTTTATTTCCAGGTCAAATACAACAAGCTCAAGTGCAACAATTTCAGCCCAATAATTGAAGAGATTTTACACATTATTTATGGATTAGAGTCATTGTAAGTGATATCGTGAAGCACAAATCATATTTCTTTCAAATGGAATTTTAAACTTTCATTGAATAGAACCAAGAAGTAGTGAAGACTAAAGGTTTCATGTTCCTGCTTATACAGTTTGTGTGTATTAGCATGGTTTCGCTTTGTAGTTCTTGAACAGTACTTAAAGGAAACCAAAACCCAAGGAGAGAATCGATGTTATTGGAAAGTGAGAATTCAGAGAAGCACTTTACAAAAAGTTTCATTAAAATTGGTTAAAAAATGAGAGAGTTATGGAAGTTTGAAAAGTCTAGTTTTACTTTCTATGGGGATCCTCAAATTGGCAAAATTGCTTCAAAATGGCTGATTTTGTGAACAACTCTCCATTTGTTTTGTACACAGATTTTCAGATTTTCCCCATTATCTCTCAGGGTGCTCCTTGTCTCCTCCTGAACTCGACACATGTGGTGTAAAATACATTTTCCCATAATATATGTTGAGCTCAGAAGGAGATTAACTGCACCTTGAAAGATAATGGGGAAAATCTGAAAATCTGTGTACAAAACAAATGGAGAGTTGTTCACAAAATCAGCCATTTTGAAGCAATTTTGCCAATTTGAGGATCCCCATAGAAAGTAAAACGAGACTTTTCAAACTTCCGTAACTCTCTCATTTTTTAACCAATTTTAATGAAACTTTTTGTAAAGTGCTTCTCTGAATTTTCACTTTCTAATAATTAGGCCTGTGCCGATATGGTTTTTTTGACCATCGGCCGATGCCGATAAAATCTCAAGCATATCGGTCGATACCGATAACCGATAACCGATATAAAGAAAATAAAAGAAAATAAAAGAAAACATGTAAAATCTGCATTTTCTTTCTATACGAGGAGGTATACATGTTTTCATATTATTTATCATCAAAATGTGTACTTTCCGACTGCCTATTTTCAGATCGGCATGCGCGATATGAAACAAAACATTCCTCGTGTCTTTTCACCGTAACGACGATGCTTATCATCCTCTGACACTCATAAAATAATTTATCAGGGCAATAGGGCATGCTTTTTTTTTAACTTGATAATTCTTCTCTTTAATCATAAAAATAATGTTTGAAAATCACAGTTCATGAGGACGGAAAACACTGCGATGTGCCTTTGATAAAGTAGTCTCACAACTCCTCACGATGACGCATAGCATTCTTCAACAACGCTGATAAAATATTTTTACAATTTGCATGATTTATTTTCACTCAGTGATTCTGTTATATCAGGTCTCCCGCTAAAGATATTCATTGAAATAATGAATCAAAATTACTCTTCATGAAGATGGAAAACTTTCAACTATGTGCTTTATAAAGGAAAAATATTCCCTTTTTTTTATGCCTCCGCCCACCGTTGGTGGTAGCCGGAGGCATTATGTTTTCGGGTCGTCCGTCCGTCCGGGTTTTGTTCTCGCGATACTTAAAAACCGATTGACGAATCAACTTCAGACTTGGCTTGAGTGTGCACATGGGAGGGGCGATGCGCTGATTAGATTTTGGGGTCATGAGGTTAAAGTTCAAGGTCATATAGTTCAATAGAATACATAAAAATGGTTCGTTCTTGCGATAACTTAAAAACTGATTGACTGATCAACTTCAGACTTGGCTGGAGTGTGCATATGGGAGGGGCAATGCGCTGATTAGATTTTGGGGTCATGAGGTTAAAGCTGAAGGTCACAGGGTTCAATAAAATACATTAAAATGGCTTGTTCTTGCAATAACTTAAGAACCATTTGACGGATCAACTTCAGACTTGGCTGGAGTGTGCATATGGGAGGGGCAATGGTCTGAGTAGATTTTGGGGTCAGGAGGTTAAAGTTCAAGGTCACAGAGTTCAATAGAATACATAAAAATGTTACTTGAAAATGGGTTCGTTCTTGCAACTTAAAAACTGATTGACGGATCAACTTCAGACTTGGCTGGAGTGTGCATATGGGAGGGGCAATGCCTTGATTTGATTTTGGGGTCATGAGGTTAAAGTTGAAGGTCACAGAGTTCAATAAAATATATTAAAATGGCTTGTTCTTGCAATAAATTAAGAACCATTTGACAGATCAACTTCAGACTTGGCTCATGTATGCATACGGGAGGGGCAATGGTCTGATTAGATTTTGGGGTCATGAGGTTAAAGTTCAAGGTCACTGAGTTCAATAAAATACATAGAAATGGCTTGTTCTTGTGATAACTTAAGAACCATTTGACGGATCATCTTCAGACTTGGCTCATGCATGCATATGGGAGGGGCAATGATCTGCTTAGATTTTGGGGTCATGAGTTTAAAGTTCAAGGTTATGGAGTTCAATAATTTTTTTTTTTTTTTTAAAGTGTAAATCTGATTTTCCACTGCTTTCACCTTCTAATAACTGAGTTACAACTCCCAGAATAGGGATTAAATTGACTTGGCTTTATGCATATGGGAGGGGCAGTGATCTGATTAGATTTTGGGATCAACGATGTTTGGTCATTAATACTTTCAACACTAACCAAGTAACCAAAGTGTACATATATGCCATACATTTCCAATCTGTTGTTGGCGGAGGCATAAATTCCGACCGTGCGCGGTCGAAAATTCTTCTAGTTTATTATCATGATGGATATCATAATTTTCTTTTTGTAACGAGGCTAATAAAAAATGTATCGGACAAAGTCAATTTGACTGGATAATTCTGCTCTTTCATGAGTTTCATGTAGTCATTCAATAAAGATATTCGTTGAAATCACATATCAGATTTTTTTAAAGACAAGTAGACGAAGCCATCACGCACTGCTTCAGAAAGGGTAAAACAAACTTCTGATTTCTAAATGACGACGTCTCGATCTTCTTATGTAATAATGATCCTCATTTGCTGTGGGTATTTTAACCAATAACTGACTTTACAAAAGGTTTATTTCATAATTAGACTACAGCAGGTTTTTTTTATTTCAGATGATGCCTATTTTTATTCCAAAATATATTTCATTCATACGGGATTCCTTCTTATTCGACGTCGTACGATTTATGTCATTCTAGCCAAGAAGGAACAATGCTGCCTTTGCGTAACACCAAGCAGCCAATCACATCACGAACACGAGACATCGCCCCCTCTAATTAACCCCCTTTACACGGCACTTGACTTCATTGATATTCAGTTGCTGTGCGAAGTTAAACCAAAATTGCCGATATTGGACCAATCACAGCACTGTAAATTTCCCCGCGATTGACAGGCACATGCGCAGAACGTACCGTAGTTTTCGCGCCAATAGTATACTCATTCAGTTGTGACGCTACGCTAGGCCGAACTTGCCGATATTGAACCAATCACAGCGCTGTTGTTTTGGGGATTTCCCACACTTGAACCTTCCGCACATGCGCAGAACTTTCAATAATGGCTGTGCCTTGAGTTTGCTTGACCAACCCGAGTTATGTGTAAGCACTGTGGGCGATATGGGAACCGTTCCGAATGTAGCCTACCCTGGAATATTGTGGGCGTCTGGGCGATAACTGACCCAGCACACCGTTTTGTGCAATCACAACGGAAAGTTACTGGAACAGTATTTCATATCTTAGCCTTAGACTACCCCTCTCCTTCGATCAAAATGAGAGATTTATTACCTGTTGTCAGATAATGATGACCGAATAGGTCATTTTTGGTTGTCAAACTGGGGGAATAAAAGACACATTCGGATTGATAGTAAGTACGGCCCTGACAATGACTTCTGCCACGGACATTGACAATGTATATAATGGGAGATGCGATGGGTATGATGAAACATGAAGGTGACTGTGTGTGTGTGTAGTACGAGCTCGATTATGTTGTTCATTTTCAGTGATGAATGACATAAAATGTGAATAAAAAGGACCGGAAGAAATACGGTAGTGACGATCAGACACAAGAAATTCTTTCAGAATGGAATTTATTTCTTATTTTATTTTGCGTTTCATATCGGTATCGGTTGTTATTAAAAGGGAATATCGGCCGATGTTGATAAAGCAAAATAAAGCCGATATCGGCGGTTTCCGATAGCCGATAGCGATATCGGCACAGGCCTACTAATAAAATTGATTCTCTCCTTGAGTTTTGGTTTCCTTTAATTGAAAGCAAGTGCTGAGCTCATATCCTAACTGAACTCCTGTACTGAGTAAAATATATTCATTTCATCCTGTTGAAAAAATTAGTTAAACTTCTAATGCTGCTCCTCCAGTAATTCTGCTTTACTGAATAAGTCACCGTCCGCCTGTTGTTGCACAGATTTCACTCTGAATTTTGACTTTTTTTCTGTTTCTTTTATTCCAGAAATGCAGTAGAAATAACTTGATCAAGGATTCAAGTTACGACAAGTAACAAAGAAAGAATGCTGCATTTGAAACTTTGGTATGTCAGCTGACATTGCTGCTACATGTGATTCAGGACTACCCGTCAAGCAACAAAGTATGTGCTGACTAGTGGATCTCGTCACATCCTTGGTTGTGAACGTCTCCATTCATCGCTGTGCAGTCCAGGACCATTCAAAGTGAACTGTAGCAATTGTGACAGCATTGTGTGATCAGAACAGGATTCTGATTTGCTGCCACTGGACATTGAATTGTGATCAGTTTGCCACCTGGAGAGCAAGATACATATATAGCTTGAAGGAATGGATGAGACACCAAGAAGTACTGGACAGATTAGCATAGGCAGGACTAAAATAGTTGAGCTGGATGGAGGACTTCTTCAGAACCATATGTTTTCTTATTTAGGAAGGAGATTGCTTGCAACTATCTAAACATTGACTTGAAAGAAAGGACACACATTGGAATAGACTTGAACTATGTACTGATGTGAAATAAACATGCAGTGGTACTGCATGATGATGATGATGTTGAGGTGACGGAAAGTCATTCAGACTCTGCTTCGAGGCTGCGGTTGCGGGTGAAGGAGAGGAGCAAAGAAAAACTATGATAAAGAGAAAAAAAAAATTAACCTGTTGTCAAAGATTATAATGATATATATGAAACCTTTTAGCCAAACAATGCATTTCATAAGAATGCTTTTAAATTGGCCTTCCTCTTAACGATGTGATAATGAAGGATGAACATAAGAGGATGTTTCAAAGTCATACATTTTAATGCCTGTGACTGGATATGATTCAAATGTATGTGGACAAATTTTATGACATAAAGCTGGATTTCTTGTATTTATGAAAGAAGGATCATTCCCTTATGCATTGATATGATATTGGGGGAAATTATGAACTTCACCAAGCTATGATATTTATTTTGGCATTATGAAAATACTGACGAGTTTATTGGAATATCAGGATTTTAAACTGGTATCATAGTCTGTAATCCCCTTTCACAAGGGAGAGATATATACACAAACAGAAAAAAAAATTGATAAAGAGTCATTATAAAGTGTTTTTATGCTGTAATTGCAGCTGCTCATGTTTTTGATGAAGGTTAATATTGTATAACCACATCTGAAAGCAAATGGGTCATGATGCATATGTGTCTGATACTAATAATCTATTTGACTTTTAAAAGGGGGAAAAAGAATATTTGATACAGGGAAATTATAAAAACGGAGACATATCAGTTGGGGAAAGGGTTATACAAATCGATGATGAGCATCGTTTGACTGCTGAGTCAAAGTTCATAAAACATAATACTAAATATGTGGAGATTTAAGCCCAAACTTCAAGTGTGCACAAGTGAGGAGAGTAAACCATGAAGTACTGCCATGCACCAGTAGTGCAATACAAATCCCCACCTTGGGATGGACTACTGGGGTGCATACAGCATTACAAATTCCCCAGTGCTCCTCGGGGGTCAGTAGAGGAGAATTGGCTTGGAGGATAGGAGGTATTCTGTCTTAAAACCAAAGGGTTTTGATGTTTTCGGGTAGGGTTGGTCGGTACAGTCTCAGCTTGGTCTCAATTAATTTTGTTCAGTTTGCTCTGATATGATATGATATAAAGTTAAAGAATGGGAAGAAATATGTTGAAGACCATACTTTTCATAACATTTCGATCGTACATGTCTTGTGTTTGACACAACACATTTAGTTTCTGTGTTATGTTTAAATAATTGTTCTAATGCTGCCATTCTAGGATTTTTGTTTATATTTCATCTTTTTTTATGTGACCTGGATATTGCATGTTCCTTTATTGATTTGCTTCCCACCTGGTTTGTGATAATACTTCATGAAGCTCTTGAAATATATAAGACAAACTGTATGGAGTTAAGATTAAGATAAAACCTTCAGCTTTGGGTTGATGATATCCAAACCTGCATCTTTCAATGAAATGATAATATGTCATGAATTTTGTGATGTTTAGTGCAAGGTATTGGAAGTAAGGGAAACTGTTTCATCAATGCAATGAATTGAACATAATAGTGTACCAAGCACCACTTCTACTGCATTTTGACGTTGGTCTACAGCTATTCTTTCCCCCAGTAAATTAATGCTTTTAATGAGAACAAGCTAATAGCCCTGTCTCATTTAATACATGTAATAGGAATGGCATGGGTGGTGTGCTTAGTGCTTTTCACTTTCCGTTTGTAGTTAATTTAGAATACTCTTTTTTATCAGAATCAAACCTACGACAAGGCTCTTTGTTTATCGTACATCCTCATCCACAAAGTAACAAAATAGAAAGAATAATGAACGGAGCAAAAAGAATGAAGTAGAAAAAATATTAAGGAGGAAGCCAAAATAGTTAGGTTTTTATACTCTAAGGGAATGTCACATATTTGCAAATTGAAATGAAAAGCTTTCATGTAGACATAGTATTAGTAATCCATGGCGTGAAAAGATAAATGTTAGAGCAAGATTCTGGATACCCCAGTAGTCGGGAAATGTTGTTTATGGTCCTTTTTAAAAGTTGTAATAGTAAACGAAAAAGGGTTATTAAAAATGTAAGAATTGTTATTGTAAGTCTCCAATAGCATACAAAGAGGCTTCAGGCATACTTGATAAAAATTATAATTCATCCATGTGTGCCAATATGTACCGCAGTGTCCTGCATTTGTTCCTGTTTCAAATTTAGAATAATTACATTTTTATCTGTCGTCTTGTCATCAACATGGAGAAATTTTGTGATTTTTAGCAGACAAGAATGGCAAAGGATGGGTGGGGTGGGGGTTGCGGAATAATAGTCATGATTACCCCAAAACGTGTTTTTGATTCTGATCTGTCCTTGAAAGGAAAGGCTTTGTGTATTCATTCGTTTACTGGAGCTTTGTTCTTAAATCAAATATGAAGTAAATATATTTGCCACAAATTTTATAATGTCCTAGGTACATGAAGGTTGTGAATAATGGGCAATCAGTTAGTGATAGGTGTGCTGTTCCTTGGATAATGATTACAGGCTACCTCTTGAGGTTAAAGGGCAATCCAACCTTGGTAATAAGATGATTTGTGTGAAAGCAGAAAAATAAGAAAAACAGGATGGTGAAAGTTTGAAAGAAATCGGACAAGGACTAAGAAAGTTATGGATGTTTGAAAAATGAGATCACTACATCTATGCAAATCTCAAATTGGTAATTTGGTAAGTCGATTGTGACATTTTTGTGGACAACTTTCCCATTTGTCGTACACAAAAATATTAATTTGCGGTTTTCTTCGAGGCGCTTTTACCCTCGGGGCAGTACTCAAAATATATTGGAGATAGCATATTGTTATAGGTCCTCATGAAAGAAAAAGATCCTACTATAAGTAATACATTTTGAAAAAAGTGACATTTTAGTCATTTTGTGTGTTGGAGCGAATGGAGGAGTTGTCCACAGCTACATCACAGTGACATTACCTATTCTGCCAATTTGAAATTCCCATATGTATAGTGATTACAACTTTCAAAAATTCATAACTTTCTTATTGCTTGTCCGATTTCGTTCAAACTTTACCAATCTGCTTCGCTGATTTTTCCTCTTTCGTTCAAGGCAACTTGATATTAAGGTTGGATTTCCCTTTAAGGATGAAAAACACATGAGGAAACGTACATTCCATACCTCTGCTTGGAATGGTCACTGATAGATTTACGAACTTCAAGTAGAAATTTGAATTCCCATCTTAATATTAGCCTAATCTATCTATGCACCTATCAGTTATGAGGGGAAAAATTGAGTGATAATAAACAAGGTTCTATTTCCTTTTTTTTTTTTTTTTTTTTTGATACTCGGAGTTATCAGTAGAACAAGAGCATGTGATTTTAGCTTATCCAAGCTTTTGATTTACACTCTCAAGACAATATTACTAAATAAAACAAGCTGAGACTTACTTCTTTGTTTGATTGTCATTATTTCTTTTTCAGTTGTACTTGTAGAAATGTAGATGCATGTAGTCACTTGTTTTCATTTACAGTCCTTTCTCTGAAGCTATTCGTTAGCCGATTAGGTCATGTAGACCAAAGCCCCTACATTGAGGATTCTCCTCAGTGCATAACACCCTTTTGTGCTGATACCAAGAGTGGGTGACTTTATAAAAATATGCTAGGGGCAAATTCTCCCCTGTCAAGGGTACAGACAAGGGAAATAAGTACGTCAATGCATGCTTTCAACCGGTTTTGTTTTGGTCCTTGGCTCCCAAACCACCTCTTGGGAATCCCACAAGGCCATACTTCACACAATTTAGACATGTAGACCAAGTCCAAACAATTTTCTGCAGTGAGGCCTGCTTACATGTAGTTATATCCTTACAAAAATCAAATTTTCACCTTATCTTCCCCAAAAAGTAAGAACATTAACACCTTACATTGCACTGTTCAGGCATTGCAGTAAACCACTTCCCAACACCGCTTGATGAAATACATTCAGAAGAAGCGTATTGTGATTTACATATCTCTATCTTTTAACACAGAGAGGGATTAATGGGTACGTTAGGGGCATTGTTTTCAGCTATGAATTTTTACCCTCGAGAATATTGCCTACTGGACAAGAGGCATTTAAGTGTTGCTGTGGCAGTTTTATCGTGTTGTGTCTGGTTTGTTTTAAAATGCAATAAGTATATGTAGCTCTTTTCTCTAGAATCTGTCAAAATGCTGTTAATAGTATGTGATTAGTCCCATAAATAAATGCCTTGCTCTATATGTCAACTCGTCTTCTTGTCCCAAACAAGTCGACTTGCCGAGTTCAAAGCCCTGGGGGGAGGGGGGGGGGGGGCACTCGACCCCAAAAGTGGTAGGTATGAGCCTCTGGCAAGACAAAAAAAAGGGGGCTGAAGAACTAGTGTATCATGAAAAAGGATGGTCTTCAGTACTGCTAACATTTTGGAAAAAGGGGGTCTTTGGAACTGGATTACAATATAAATATGATGCTACAGAACTGGTTCCCACAAGCTCCTATTAGCTAAATACGCTGTGTGTCACGGCAAGTCTATGGTGTGTGCATGTATTCATATAAGCAGGGTTAATAGCATGCATGCGCTCAGCGTAAATGAAAACTGAATTCCCTGGGGTGGATTGGAACCGGATTGGAAGCAATGGGGAAAGCCCGGAGGAATTAAGCAACTGGAATGAAACTCGTTTTCAACTTTTCACCAAAAATGATATTCTTCGAAACCGGCCGGGGTGGGCCAGAACGATTGGAACAACGGAATGAAAAAAAGTGGTGCTTTGGAACGGTTTTCTCTCTTCTTTTTCTCAACAAGAAAAAAAATGGTATGCTTTGGAACAGAAAATTGACTCAAAATGGGGGTCTTCACCGCACACTATATACCGGGGTTCAAACAACTCGTCATCTCGTCTTCTTGTCCCAAACAAGTTGACTTGCCAAGTTCCAACAACTTGTCTTCTCGTCTTCTTGTCCAGAATAAGTCCATGGGCTGCGGAACCGGGAAGGGGGGGGGGGCTACAGCCCCCCCCCCTCACTTTTGAATGAATTAAAACTAGTATTATCATGCGAAGAGATCCTAAAGAAATATAAGAACTAGTTTTTATGCAAATTGATAAACGGTTACTAAGGACTTTAAAAAAATCTAATTGGCATTAAAGATGAAAAAATGCTGCATGAAGACAAAACGAAAGTCAAACTTTGGAAGCATCTTTCTTGAAGAAATAGTTTTACAGAGCCCTACCATTCTCGAGTTTCAAAAGCTATCTCCACACTCTCTTGAGTTGACATTTTATAACTTTTATATCAAATTATTATGAAAAGGAGAATAATAAAATTAAATTTGAAAAAATATGACTTCTGTCTCATTTTGACGTGACGGGTCACATAATATATATACTTTATGTAATGAGAATTGTGACAGAAAAAAAAAAAAAAAAAAAAAAAAAAAAAGTGATATGAGCTTTCCCACACCGGGAATCGAACCCGGGCCACGGCGGTGAGAGCGCCGGATCCTAACCACTAGACCATATGGGATTTCGCTGGTAGAAGCGGTTTCGTAGAGTATATATTTCTTTTGTTTATAGACATTGTAAAAGGGCTATTCCACTTATGAAGAGATTCATTCGTTAATATGTTGATTGTGTAGGGGAGAAAATGATGAAAAATAATGCATGATCGAAAAATTTGACTTAATTCAATCATCATACTGATAAATCTATGATATCTTTTCTCCTGTTTTTCATCTTCTCTCGAATTGAATCCCTCCTCTTAACTCTTGAGCTTTATATGCGAAATGGAATAGTCTAGCCCCTTTTTTTCACAACATAGCAAAATGGCTGCCTCCAGTGCAGTGATAAATAATGTACTAAGACTTCGGCGGAAAGTAACTGCATAATCTTCTTTTTGCAGTTTAGATGGGGGAATTTCTTAGAGAAACTGTGTATCTGTGTTCAACATGTCTTCAAACTGTGTAACAGATACTACACAATGGCTATCAGTGAACGAAGAATCGCTGTTTTTACATGACGGTTTATTGCGGGTGAGCGATCTTGTCAACTTGCCGAAACACATCAACAATGCAAGCCCGCAGAACAACTCTGACGAGGTTGTTTCCTTCGACACGAAAAATCCTACTGAATTAAGTCACAGACTAGTTTCTGTTTGTGAGAGACACAATAATATATATGCATACTCGAGACTTCTTGAATACAGGCTTAATGCATTGAAAGGGTTATGGAGTGCCCATCGCCAAATATCCAACAATGTAGAGCAGCTGGAAAGAGAGACATTCGGCGAAGAGGAAGTGGCGAGCGCAGCCGGCCTCGGCGGTCTGAGCTTGCTGAAGAAAGTCACTTGGCACACGGCTGAACCGGCAGCCTTTTCTAGCAGGCTTGGTCTACTCCTCCTGTTTCCGCTTCTTCGATCACAGCAGAGAACAAATCCAGAGCTCAGCAGTGAAACTGCTGTTCTACTTCTCAATTGCCTTCGAGATTGTCTTCCACTGAGCCTTGCTAAAGAACCAGCGGACTGTTTAGATGGACTGGAAAATCTCTTGAGTTCGTGGCTGGGTGAAAGTGGTGAGGTTGATGTGATAGCTAATGTTGAACCACATGAAGAGCAACATGTACTACAACTTCAACGTCAACAGCTTGCCTCTGCATTGGTTGCATTTGCCTGTGCAAGGTTTGTATTTAAGACCAAAAAATATAAAAAAAAGCTTTTCTACTCCTTCAGTTAAGACTCTCATTCATTCTCAGTGATTCAGCGGACCCAGGTTCGAGACTGAGTCACGTCTTTTGGATGGTGACGTTAAAGGTCAGTCCCAGACGTAAATAATCATATCTGATTGATACACGTCTGTAAAAACCCAATTACACACAATCTCACTTTTGAATTGGCTCTTTGAGAGATGAGCCAAACCAAGTCAGGTTGTTTTAGAAAAGACATTGTATTATTAGTTAAATCAGATCAGTTGGTCAATCTGCAGTGGTGCACTTTCCAAGAAGCATGAATATGGACTAACTTCATGAACTTAGGGAGGCTTGTCAAATAGAAGTTATTTTAAAAGAATGTTCTGCAAATGATTAATGTAGAAGAAAGAAAACTTGAACTCACTAATTAATTTGTTTGTGTCCTTGTAGTCTTGATTCCAGTGCAATAAATACATGAACTGGAAAACTTTGGTAGTTTGGAAGCAAATGTCAACAGTTTATCTCAGCAGAGAATCTATGGAAATAAATTTGACAGGCTTTTAAAAATAACAGACCCTTTGGGCTTGCAGGAATTTCAACACCTTTGTGCAAACCTGACTAGGGTCTAGTCTTTTGAGTATGGATCTATTTAAAACCCAGTAAAATTGGTTCCTCATTTCTAGCCCTGGCCCCTCCCTTCTTTTAAAAAAAATCGTAACTCCCTCTTTTTGTTTGTTATTTGATATTTTCATTTGATATGATCAATATCACCATGTTTGAGTCTCTTCAATGCACAAAAAATAAATATGTTTTGAAATTGACACCCTAGGATTTTCTTGCTATAAAATTGTCATTTATTAAATGACTTGGAACCTCTTCATTTTGAAAAAGCCTGGACGACAAATTAGGATTCAGTTGTACTTGGCCTAAGAGACTTAACAGGAACATTTGTAAGAGAAAATTTGTAGCCAAAAGTGCAAGTTACTTTCCAAAAAAGAAATGATTTGAGTATTTGTGAATTGCGAGGAATTATGAAAAACATAAAAATGCTTGAATATTAACGAAAGACTGAGTTACTCAGTTTGGTTGAACATGTTCCTTTTTCGTTGCCGTTTTACAGGGGCTCCATAGGAACGTTCATCCACACCACCCACCTCTTACAACAGCTTGCTCCTTCCATTGGCCCACTCCCCATAGCTGACATCCTCCAAAGACTACTCAGGCTTGAAGGGGGGCCAGGCTCCCCCTCCTACCTTCATGGCAGCCGCCATGTGGTGTGCTGGGGATTTGAAGATATGCTTGGTGAGAAAGAGGAGAAAACAGAGGATAAAGAGAAGGAAAAAGGTAGGAAATGATTTCAAAATATGCATAGTCAGGGCTTAAAATTAGCTGTCGCCCAGGTGCCATTGACCTGACCACCTAAAAATCCTGCAGGGCAACCTAAAAGTCCTGTCTTTTTGACCCTGGTGGCAACCAAAGATTCTCACAAAATAGCTATCATAAATACCGTTTTATTTTAATCCCTTTAGATCCACTGTAAATGACCACCTTAAATTGAATAAATGTGATAACCTAAACCACTTTCTAGGTAGTCTGGCTGGCAACTCAAATGACAAAATAAGAGAGAGCCCTGTTAGTATCGCAGATCTGAATAAGTGTTGCTTGCATGGTGTTGTAAACATTTTAATAAGCCTTTCTTTTCCCATGTATTCATCTTCCATGTATTTTTTGTGGAAACCATATTTGTGCAACATCTAATTCCCATGTATGAATAGGCCAAATTTCCTTTCAAATCAAAAATTTTTTTTTTTTTTTTTTTTTATCTGATCCATCATTGTTGGGAAAATCCATGTAGGTAAAGTGTACCAGTCCACTTTTTAAACGTTGAGCGTTACATGATTTATTTGTAGAATCAAGCATCGGGAGAAGCTTGGCCTGTGATGGTGTCTTCTTGTACTGTACCAATGCAAGGGGGAAAGGTCTTGCTAAGATTGGATCTGGATTACATGGAACTCTGAGGTGAGTCATCATAGTTGTCTTTTTCCCAGTGTACAGGTGCCAGTGACAGGTCTGTCATGTAAGAATTAACATTAAGAAAGGAAAATATCTTTAAAAAGACACATTTAGGCGAATAAATGAAATGAAATAAAATGCATTACTCAGATTTTTCGTATAAACCGTATTCCTGCAACATCTTATTTACATGGATTTATGAGTAAGCCTATTTTTCATCTTATGGACTCTAGATACCAATTATAACATAATATTTGGTGTCCTACAAAGTAGGCATTCTCGAGTTATTCTTGATACAATGAAAATTACATTTAAAGATATATGATGTTATGCATTTAAGTGAAAGTTTGGTTTATCTATTTGACATGTGTGTTTTTTGTGTAAATTTTAGTATGTATGTTCAGAAGAACAGAGCTCTTTTCCTTACCCTTGCATATTTGTATAAGTCTGTTGGTATGTCATGAAATATTTATTTCCTTTAATTGATTCAAATTTGTTTCCAAGCTAAAGTAATGTATTTAGCTTGAAAAAAACAACCTCAAGACACTACTTTAATGCAAAGGTGAATATATTTCAGCAAGCTTTCCATTGAGAAACAGTTTGGTGTTTTAAAATATATATTTTATGAATGGAATGATGAGAATACACTTTTCTGAAAAGTAGTTCCTGACATCATCTGCCGTTCGGTCACAAATAATCAAGCATTGCACAGAAATAGATGGAATCTTCTATGAATCAGAAATTATTTGAACCATACAAGTAATATTAATAATGACAAAAATAATGACTGTTAATCTGTTTTGATATCATGCAGATCAGACATAATTCTGAAATAATCACATTATTCATACTCTAGAAATAAAATTTGAAGTATGTTTATCTAGTTTGATGTTATTGCTCTCCACTAACTTAATCTGTTTCATGTCTTTTTTTTTTCAGAGGCTTTGTGTACGCTCGAAACCCTGACCTTCCTGTAGGCTGGATTGCATGCACAGACAAGATACTGCTGCACCGCCCTCTAGAGGCAGATTCCAAGACAGAATCTTTGGGGTCACTCATCAACAGAGATACACTCAAGGTAACACAAGTTTACTCTTGAACAAGTCCAAGGAATTTTCCCATGTGTTACTGGCTACATCAAAGATTTTAGTATGCCTGATGATTATACCCATTTTTTTGCCTGGATTTTCAAAAATTCATTAGTACAGTAGCTGCACTATATGCATTATGCATTTATTATTATTATCATAGTCTACATTAATTTGCTTAATCAAAACTTCATACTTACTTGCAATGAGTAAGTTCTGTTGTGACATCAGAGATACTCTGTTACTCCCATTACAGGTTGAGGGTAATGTGAAGATGCCTGAGGCTCTAATGAGCGCATCCCAAGTCACCATCTCACTGTGTAGTGATGGCACCTACTTCTATCGAGTCTGGTGCCCTCCGGGGCCGGATAAAAGTGGCAAAGGTCAGCCTGTCACTGTCGATCTACTTCACTTGAAGGTAAATATCTGTAATGATGAATTTATTTCCCTCTTGCAGTAGTTGTTTTGTTTCAATTGTTCATAATTTTTCTTTCCTTTATATAAATACATTACCTGTGGCATATATTTTTCAGATTTTTTAATTTTGCGATGTATAATCTGTGGCTATAATAATATTTTGCAGTATGTCCTTCCCTTTTCAAAAGCGAAATCTTTTAGTAAATGAAGGCATATGTTGTGAATGAATGTTTCTTCTATTTTGTCAGGGTTTTACATACAGTCAATTATTCTTCAATAATTTAATCATATCTATAATTCTTCCACAAAGAGCAATCAACAGTTTGGTAGGTGGGTAGGGAGGATAAACCTTAGAATAAACACAAGGGTGGTTCCACTAAATGATTAAAGTATAGGGACTGGACACATGTATCAAAACTGTATCAGATACATGTACTATACACGCTTCAAAGCTCCTGAAGTCATTTATTTATCTGAGTTTTTTTTTGCCAATGCACCATCTTTGTAGGAGAAAGATGACGAGATGATTGCTGAACCATTGAGACCATCGGTGGTCCTTGTGAGGAATGAGGATGTAGTGAGGGGCGTGACAGACCCTCTGCTTATACGACTCAGAACATTTCGACCAGGAAATGCGGCTGCTCTGGCGCAACTTACCAACTCCAACGGCAATGCCAGCGGGAGGGAAGAGATCTGTAAGCACTGCTTTACCTCTCAAAGAATCCTTATGTCCTTCAAGATAATTGTAGAGTTAAAATTTGCTATTTTGATATCATTTGACTTTTGAAAAGTGCCAGGTGATAACAGTAAAAGACCTTTCATGTGCTGTATCAAATTCTTTTACGTTTGTTATTTGTATTTTATCTGTGCAGGCACTGATTCGTAAGAACTGATCAGTATTATAGGCTGAAATGATTGATTTGCAAGACAGGCAAAATTAATAACTTTAAAAATTTTGAAAAGAAAATTGAAAGTTATTAAAACCCAATAGATGGGATGAAACCCACCCTATTTCAGGGGGAATCTGAGAAAGTTTTGTAACTGCAGAAAAATATCAAATTTATATTTCTGCAGCAATGAAGAGATATACATTCTTTGGATCTGAGATTGGTAAAGTTTAACTGTGAAGATTAACAAATTAAAATGAGAAGAATCTTTGCACAGAATATTATTACTTCTAAAGTATAGGTTGTATATATAACAGTATTTATTATTAATCAGTGGGTTAGATATATATGATTTGAATAAGTTTTGAACTTTGGTGTTGCTTCCACTTTTAAAGGGTACCAATCACCAAAAAATATTTTGCTCTGTATGTTAGGGGATCCATGTTGTTATATTATATTCAAAATATGGGCTTCAAATATTAACTCTATAAAGAGATATTGCAATTTTAATTACACTCTCTATAAGCGTAAAACTGACTCTTGATTAGACTACTTGACGCACCCGTACACGCTCGCCAAGATAAGGGCTTGCGCGGAACTAAACTCGGAGTTCGGTTCCACGCGATCATTTTCATGTTATCCTTTTTTTTCCTTCATACTCCTTAACTGTTGACCAATAGAATGCCAGATAAAGTTCTTTGAGATTGATTTTATACTTTCTAGCTGTACACAAATTATTTTTTCAGGTGATTGCTACACTTTGAATGTACAGTATCCAGGAATAGCATAGCATATCTAAATGTTACATGTCCCTTGTTTATGTGTCTGTACAGCTACTACCAGCAGCGGTCTGACCCTGAAGCTCCTGCGTAGGTCTCCTATCTACTGCTGTGGCAGTAGCGTGGTGATTGTGACGTCGCCCCCTGGAGGCAGTAGTAGCTCAGCTACCAGGTCTCTCTTCAGTACTACCGCTGGCCTAAGTGGGCTAAGAAGTAAGTTAGAAGACTGAAATGTTAAAATTTTACATACCTCATGACTGGCAAATTAATTAGATGATACTACTGCTTTCATGTATTTATATTAGGTTGATAGTTACATCACATACGAATGATTATTATATTGTGCCTCAACAGTATGTTGATGACATGAAGTATTGAAATCAATTCACTGATAAAAATGGTTTTATCACTAAGATTGTATGACTATGCTCAGCCTCCAATTGTGAGGTGGTCAATTTTCTAGTCCTGTAACTTCAAACCAAGACCCAGCACTAAACCTACAATCAACTTGCAACCCAACCCTTATCCCTCTATCTTTGACAATATGAAGCTATTAGCAAATGTTGTATCACTTTCGCTTTATAGTACTGCTAATGTTGTTATAATCCGCATTCTGATAACATTGTCAGAAATGTATCTCATCATGAAATATATGCTCCCTCTATGGTTAAAATGTTTTCTATGATGATTAACCCGTTGACCACTGGATTCTCTCTTTCCCATAGGCTTAACACGGGTCCCACCAGGTTCCCGTAGGCAAAGGGTTAATCTTACATGTACACTTATGCAAGTAACACTATGTAACAGAAGGAAAATTTACAATTTGCATTTACTGTACTCTGTAACATATTCTGAGTCACCCTAAAAATGTCACCGTGTGATGATTAGAGAGCTCGTCACCATTCTTTACCTGCATCTTGTAGACTGATTCACTGTTTTGTTTCTTGTTCCAATTTGATACAGCATTGGCAACAAGCATCTGTTTCAATCTCTCAAACGGTCTCTTGACTAACAAGCTAGAGTTGATGGATGCCCCTGCATGTGCTATCGCCAGGGGATCAAATGTACAAGGCCTTGGTGAGTAAGATCTCAATTCTTGGAAATTACAAGGAAACATAGTGTGTGAAGTTAAGCTTTGTTACGGTTTATTAATGAGCTGCAGTTAAGACGATGTCAGACATTTAAATCTAATGGAAATTAGATGCAGAGGGACTTACATGTTAGCAAAATTATAAAAAGATCAGTTAAATGTAATGTAAGCCATTTGCACACTATGAAATGGATGATAAAACAAGATAAGTCCAGATTGTTAATGGATGCCAGATTTGCCTGATAGTGACCTCCAAGCAAAATGTCATTTATTTAAATAAATGAACTGTAGGATATAGTGGGTATTTTTAAGTGTCTTTGAGATACGTATTATATGATAATTTCTATGATTTAACAGAGTGAAGCCACTTCATGTACTAATATTTGACTTGTACATTGTATGAGATCACAGACTCGAAATCACAGGCTAATCTGTGATGCACTGTTTTTAAAGCCAGGGTAATGATTTTCATAGTGCTCTGAGGAAAAACCTTGATATGCGTTATGTGAAATGGACATTTATGATTCCATCATTTGCAGGTATCTGCTATGATGAGCTGAACAATGCCATCTGGACATGCTCTCCTGACTGGGTGGACCAATGGCAGAACCCTGGTCTCAGAGCAACTCATCATGTCTGTAAGCAGCTGGGAGTATCACAACCTCCTCTCACAGACAAAGCACCACAAGGTAGATAACCACTTGTAACTTGTTTCCAGTAATAATCCAATGTTAAAAGTACCAGCGTGAAATTTACACATACTAGTGGTAATATTCAGATTGTAGGACTTCTGAAAGATTTGTTTTAAAGGGCCCCTGCAACCCAAATGCAAATGTATTGCTGTTGATATGCAGGGATGCATACTATTAATATTCTGTTATTCAAACATCTAGATATGTTTCATAGATTTTTAAATGTTTTTTGAAATATTTTTTTCCAGCCTCCTAAGCTCCACCCTAAAAAAAAGCTCCAGATCTCATTCTTGCAGTGACATCATCTGTCAATCATCAGTCAGCTATACTTACATGCTACAATAAACAGTGGAATGTAACTTCCCCCAGCTCAGCACATGCTCACAATAGAATTGCATTCTTTCAAACAATACCTCCTCATTACCATTCTTTTCCTGGTGATGCTACAGCATGTCTGTAGGCATTGTATGGTCTATTAGAACAGATGGTCATCTCTGGCAGAGCTACATACCTTTGCCTCTCCTTAGCTCACTAATGACTGACAGATGATGTCATCGCGAGCAGGGTTGTCACCAGGGACTTTTTAGTGGTGGAAATTTTATCGCCCGACACCTTGCCACGGGGGTTCAGGGGGACAAAAACTAGTCGGTTTTTAGGGCTTATAAGTTATAGTTAAACAGTAAAAATGTCATGTCCAGTATCTACACAGTACACACTGTACTGTAGCTGCAGCATTAAGCATTGTAACTACTGTACTTTGTACATATACCTGCTGTGAGTGCTGTCAGATTACTGGCTTAAACCACAGTTGCATGTTCGTAGGTCAAAATCGTAGTATTTTTTCTTTGTCAGTGGGGAAATTAGTGCCGGGCGGGCGGGTGTGATATTGCATTGAGAGCCAGTCAGAAATTTCGAGTGGTGGAAGGTTCCGACCGGCGCCGACCACCGTAGTGACAACGCTGATCGCGAGAATGAGATCTGGAGCATTTTTTTAGGGTGGAGCTTAGCATGTTTGAGAAAATGATTTTAAAATATATTTTAAAATCTATGAAACATATTTAGATGTTTGAATAACAAAATATGAGTTTTATGCATCCATGCACATCAACAGAAATCAACTTGCATTTGGGTTGCAGTGGACATTTAATGTGCGTAGGTATCATAAGTGGCAGTGGTAGAAGAGTTAGCAACAGTGATGGTCAATGCAGGGATAGAAGAATTAGTTGTAGTTGTATTCAAATAAGTAGTAATTGTATCTTGTAGTAGTATCTGTACCAGAGTAAGGTTAAGAGAGATAGTGTAACTGACAAATTAAAGTGATTACATTCTTGTATCATCAGTCACACTTGTTTCAAAGCAAAAGTACATGTATCAAATATTTATAGCTGCTTGAAAATATGAAAGTGTTATCTGTTCAAATACTTTTAGATGAAACATAAAAGTTACATTTAGTATAACCTTTGGAGTTGTTCATAGAGTTGATTAGAACAAAGTTCCTATTTTATACTATCAAACTAATTTAGTTGTGAGACTTGAGCCTACAACGACAGAGGGCTTCATCAGACGATAATTGATGAAGGCTAATACATTTAGGTATTCTGCCATTTTGAAAGAACATGTCGAAGCAAGTATAATCCTTTCATGATTTTTTTTTGTTACCTATTCTCTGACAGACAACATGTTGGAGGTGTCTGAGGTAGTGGGCCTTCTCCTCCACCACGTGGGTAGCTCCAGCTGTCACAAGGTCCATGGAGACATGTACCAGAGCCCCACCCTGGGGAGACTCCTAGCTGGCCCTACCCCACCCCCTATTACCCATCTCAGGAGGTTGTGTGCTATACTTGAGAAGGCTGTGGAAGAAAGGAATCTGCCTATCATTCAGTGCATGCTGGTCGTTCTACAGGTATGCAGATTTTTTCTCCTCTACTCTTATTTTGCTGTTACAATATCCTACTGATTAGATGTACATGTAATTCTCCTCTCTAAATAACAAAGCTTGAAGACAATGCTCAGTAATCGTCGTTTTTACAAACTGACGAATCCGCACACGTGCGCAAATACCCGCTTTGGAGAAAATGGTTTTACGATCCGTCGAATCGTGTTTGAATTGCCAGTGCTTCCTTATTCCGTATAAATATACATAATAATATACATCATTTCAAAATTAAAGTCATAAGCTTTCTTTTGATGTATATATCGATACATGAAATTATGCAACGGAAGCAAATTCTGTTATCTAAGAACACCTAAATCTATAAATTTGTTTCCCGCTAATTCACGTTTTGGTGCACCACGCACAGATTTGTCGGTTCGTAAAAACGATGATGTAATGATAGCAAAAAGGAAATGAAATGTTAAATGTGATCTCATATTCTTCCACTTGTATCTAATGATTCATGTGTGATATATATTGATGTTCCATTTATGATCTATGATGAACTTTAGTTTAGTTAACTGAAAAGAATGCCAGATTAAGACCATGGCTAAGTCTCTCCTCCCCGAGTGCTCCTCCAACAACATATGTCCTTTAAATTGCGCACAAACAGCTGCATGTATATGTTGTCTGTCGCACATTTTGATTTACACCCTAGGCCAGGGATATGAATTATTTTGTTACCTCATGTTTGTTTGATATTCCACAGGAGGAGAGTTCACGGCAACTTAGCATTTTTAGTATCTTGGCTATGTATATCAACTACACTGTAAACTCAAAGCACTCTAACAAAAATCTTTATAGGGCTTCCAAAACTGCAATGTGCTTTAAGTGCACTTTGGTCATGCCCTTTTGCTATATTGGTTTTTGGCCTGTGTGTCTCTATTAATGGCCAACTGATCTTCCTTTATCATACAAGACCTGCAAGAGCCATGTATGTGATCTATTTCCTCTTTGACCTGCCGACTTCCTCTTTGGGCTGTTGTAACCTTGATTAAGTGCGATTGTAAGTTCTGGTAATGACGGAACTACAGAAAAGATAAAAAATCACAGATTCGAACCAAACTTGTACTAAATGGAAAAAAGATAACAAATGGTTTCAGTAAATTTGATTTCCGGCATATTTTTGTTGATTTGGTTACATTTTGCAGGTCAGGGCCCCGTTTCATAAAACTTGTTGTCAATAACATGGTACAATAACAGTTATAAGCTACTGAAATCCTTGATTGTGACTGGCTGAGAGCAAATTTTTCATAGAAATGAGGCAGTTGTTACTGAAAGTTTTATGAAACTGGGGTCAGAACAACCAACCTTCTACATGATAAACAATACAAAATTACTTTTAGCCAGTTTCTTTCAAAATGTAGGTCCATTAGTAGGTCTCACTAATGGGTTTGATTTCATTTGCTACATTTATGTCAAGGTTGCATGAAGTAGAATGACATGTTATGGAGGGTGGTGATAAAACATTGTATTCATTAATAAGTAAATTAATTTTAATCACCAAAATATTATCAGACTAAAGCATGTACTTGTAGAATACAATGGCATTATAAGAAAAAATCTCACAAGTAGGTTGTAATACACCACTTGACAGCAGAGAGTTGTCAACTGAACCAAGATGAGGTTAGGACGAGATACCTGTATGAGAGAATACAAAATCTTACTCCTTCCATAGTTACTCCATAGTTATACTTCATGTACTTGGAGTAGCTATGATACCAAGATCCTCTCTTTCTATGATGTATTCCCTAGGTCGTCTTCAAGTCGCATTCTTTCAGTCCAGAATCTGCGGATGAGAGAAACATCTTGGACAGATCAAGGTGAGCATGGTAAAATGGAATTCCATGACATTTGCTCCTGCGACAATTGCTCCGGTCTAACCTTGCCATGTTAATCCTAAACCTAAACCTAACCCTAGCCCTAATCCTAATCTTCTCATTGTCCTTGACAAAAAACCAAATCATGAACTTGACCTTAACCTTTGACCTTTCGAGATATGGACGGAGGAGCAAATGTCGCAGGAGCAAATGTCGTGTCACCTAAAATGGATATGGATATGGATACGGTGGAAAGTCCACCCTTGTATTTAGTTGATTTGGATAAAAGAAAAACAAGAGAAACAGATGTATAAGTAGAAGTTCTGAGCAAAATCCGATTAGAAACAAGAAAGTTGTGCATTTTTAAAGTTTTTAATCAATCAAACACAAATTGGCAACTCTTTGACGTATCTTGTGAGCTCCTCTTCCATTTGATCAGTGCAGAAAATTTCATAAATTTTCTTAGTCTGTGATGAAGGCATATATTTGTTTTATACAGGTTTTGTGTAAAACATATGAGCAATGATTATAATTATATCAGATGCATGTATGTTTGAATATTTTTTTTTTATAGAGAAAATGAAATTAATGATTTTGGGGGTACAAGGCAAATGGGAGAGAAGCTCCAAGATATGTCACTGAGTTGCCAATTTGTGTTTGATTGATTACAACTTCAAAAATTTACTTTATATTTCTTATCGCATTTCACTCAAACCTTCACTGATCCATTTCTTTACTTTTCTGCTTCTTTTAAAACCAACTTGTAATCAGGGTGGACTTTCCCTTTAATCCTTATGTCTATCCTGAAAAATCCAGTCATATTTTGATATATGTTAGCTGTCCTGGGCCCTGTTTCATAAAACTTGTTATCAATAACAAGTTGCAATAACTGTTATGAGCTGCTGAAATCCTTTGCATGTGATTGGCTGAGAGCAAATTTGTCATAGAAATGTGGCAGTTGTTACTGATAACAAGTGCTATGAAACTTTATGAAACAGGACACTGGTCATGGAAAATCTGCTCATTTATCCTTCCTTTTCACAATAAATAGAAGTATGTATGTGTAAATATAGATGCTGTGTTCACAGGCATTATGTGTTGAACGATTAAAGGTTATTAATCTTCTTACATATGCAATAGATCATTTATTTGACAGCTGGTTTATGTTGTATAAATGGCTTTGGGAAATTCAAAGGTCAAATCAGTGCATAACATTTGATCAAGTGTGATTGAGATTCACACATCCATTTTGTAATAAGATATTTGTCACTTGTACCTACAGTAACAAGCTGAGGAAAATATTCACCTTTGTCATGCAAAGTAACAACAATATCCAACCTTCCCTTGGAAATGTATATGAAAAAATTTGATATGAAGCAATAACATATTAGGATTCAAAGATCTTGAATGAATTTCAGTCTATTACAGCTGTAATCTATGTTATGTTGGTCTTATTTTGTTTCTAAGGAAACTGGTATGGGGTCTTCTGACATCTACAGATGAGAAGTTCAGGGCTGAGCGACTGATAACTGAAGCTTGCAATGTCATCAGGTAAGTTGAGTACCAGTGTAGTCAATGAAATATGTTTGTAAACACATCTGTGGTTGTGTTTTGGTGAACTGTCAACTCCTGTATTTCTTTGAATTGTATTGAGTCATTCTTGAATCATGTGTTGACCTGAGACTAAGCATGTCTGTACATAATAAGCATGCACTGTTGATTATTTTTCACACAGGACTGGTCTATCGGTGCTATTCAATGGGTCAGATCAGATCAACGGTCTCCTTCGTCAGCTCCTGAGCGATGGAGACTCCCAGACCTCCCTAGGAAAGCTTCGGGACATGATCCTGGTGGAGCTAGCCCATCAGCTGAGGCAGACTACCCTCAAGGAGACATCCATCCACAAGTATGTACATGTACATTCGCTATCCCTATATTCCCTTCAAAATAAAGAGATTATAGTTTGATTCTTCTTTGGAAGTGAGTATTTGTGAAAATTTTCTTCTCAAACATAACCTGGGTGGTTATTTTGGCTGTATTAGTGTTTTGATGGGCAGTGGAACATTTGAGTGAGGTTTTGTTCTTTCAAAAGTAAGTTTTCATAAACATTTTCAAAGTATTTTCCTTTGATTGAAGTCTGTGTAAATGTGTTGTAAAATGTTTGAAAATATTGTGCATTCTGTTAAAAGCAAACTTTCTCCTTCTCTTCATCTTAGTAATTTCCGAATTGATAGTGAAAGAGGAGTAGAAGGCATCACTTGGAACTTTTTTAAAGGCTAATTATTCATAAATTTCATTTTCTGTAGAAATATTCACATTGTTTCTGTATTTGTGGTTAAGTTGCTTTTGATAATACTTTGGACTGATTTTTCATGACTTGACTTTATTTCAATGTTTAAAGTACCTTACAGTAGCCATATTAGAGGTTATTATATTGTTGTGGTCTAGTGGATAAGTCCCTGGACTGTGAACCACAAGGTAAGGGGTTCGAATCCCTGGCCCGGCACTAGTGTCTTTTGGAAAGACATTTAACCTACATTTGCCACACTTGACCCAGGTGAAGTAAATGTGGACCTGGAAGGAATTAATTCCTTGAAATGCTAGAGTGCCATGCTAAAGCCGAGGTAATAATTGTGGAGCACCTGGAGTGTCAAGTCTGACAGACATGTGTGCTATACAAGAACACTATTATTATTATTATTATTAGATATGTCTGCATGCTCATGATGTATACAGATCATGATCCAAACTTGTTTGTATAATCATTGCTTTATAAAAGGCTGAACATGTAATTGAAGAGTATAATGAATTTTCTTTGTCTGATTTCACTGTCAATCACTGTACTCTCTAAAATCTTTGATAGATTGTTTTTTTTTGGTCAAAATGTGTAAAAGATTTTTGTATTTCATTTGAGGCATTCTCATGTCCCAAGTCCAATGCCCTATAGTTATACTTGCTAACACAATACATGAATTTTCCATTTGTCTGACATATAAGAATACATTAGGAAATCTTGCTGTAAATGATTTATGTTGCATCACACTTTGATAATCTCTATGCTTCAGGTTTGATGAGGGGTTGGTACAGTTGATCATGAATATATCAGAGAGGGAATCACGTCAGCTTCTAACTCAGTGCCTCACCAGCAGCAAACCAGCCGAATCTATCGCAGCCAATGTACCAGTAAGTAGATCTTCCTGTCTAACCCTTATTTAGAGGAAGGCATTATGGATATTAGTTGCCAAAATATCAGCTTTAATGGCTTTTTGCCAGTCTTTGGCTTGTTTGCCATTTTTGGAACTATGCATTCATTTGCCTCCGTGGATTGAAGAACTGTAAGTTTTTATGTAGCATTAAAATTAGAATGAACTGACACCTCTCTACTAAAGTAATGATATGCTCATTGCATCAAAATCTCAAACCCAATAGATTTATCCATTGACATGATCTTGGTCCGAGGACAGAACCTGCTGATAATGATGATAATGATGATGATAGAAGTTATTCATTTATAAAGCACATTATCCATATCCATGTTCATTTGCACTTTCCAGTGATATGAAAGAAATTTAAGTAGGTTGTCAGTTGCTGATTGAAGACATTGAAATATTCTAATGCACAGTTCACACTGCCGTTTAATGTTTGCTCTTCTTTTATTACTGTTCCACCCAAATGTATCACCATGTATAATATATACTGGCAATGTTTGTATTTAGAATGTAATTAGATGTAAATGTTGTGACATCAAATTTTCAGAATAAATACTACTTTAAATTGATTGAAATACATGTACTTTGATCTCTTCCTCGATCTGATTGCCTGTGTAGCTTGCCAGCCCTTGCGAGCAGTTTTTGACATCGCTTGAGATACACACTTTACAAGGTATCATCATGAGTGATGAGAAGCAAGAAGACGGGGACACCGCCACCACTCCTCCTCCAGGGGCTACTAGTCCCAAGCCCTGTAGCAAGGATGTAGAGAACACAGTCCTCAAACTGGCTACCAAGATCTTCAATAGTTGTGAACAGGTGAGAAATGAATGATATTGATGATAGTGAAAAGTTTGATGATGATGCTGATGATGATTGATAATGATGATGACAATGATGATGATGATGATGATGAAAAAATGATGACGATGATGATGGTAGTGGTGGTGGTCATGATCACGATGGCGATGGTGGTGATGGTGATGATGATGATGGTGATGGCGATGGTGACAATGGTGATGATGATGATGGTGATGGTGATACTGATGGTAATGATGGTGATGGTGATGATGATGGTGGTGATGGTGATGGTGGTGATAATGATGATGGTGATGGTGATGGTGATGCTGCTGATGGTGCTGATGGTGCTGATGGTGATGGTGATGATAGTGATGGCGATGGTGACGATGGTGATGGTAATGATGATGGTGGTGATGGTGATGGTGGTGATGATAATGATGATGGTGATGGTGATAGTGATGGTGCTGATGGTGCTGATGGTGGTGATGATGATGAAGATGATGATGTTGATGGTGATGTTGATGGTGAAGCATAATCTCTACAATTCTGTCTACTTATATTTCAGATTCTTGAGACTCTACTGAGCATGTGCAATGACCTGATGAACTCTGGCCAGGCCAGTCAAATGCACATGTTAGACCGTGTAGTGAAGGGGACCATCCTGGGCTACCTTCTACCGGGTCTAGTAACAGCCTTACGCCATCCAAACCTACGCAGTCTCGCCCTAGCTGAAGCTCTGGTCCCGCAGGTTGTAAGACTTGTGGTCCTCATAAGTCAGGTACATGTAATTAGTTTGTAATCACAAGATTTTCTCTTTTCCAGAAAGATAGTCCTTCTCTGATATTTGGATTGTATTATTTGTTTTTCCTTCAAAAAGGCATTGTCATAATGACCCCAAAAATACAATATCGCTGCTGAATAATTGTAACTAATTTTGGTAAGTACTGTGTACTTTGTAATAAGTACATGATACGAATGACCCTGAAATGACCTCAATTTGTATGCGCATGTGCATTTGTTTTTTTTTATTATTATTATTTATTCGACCATAAAAACGAACACAAGATATGCATACAGAGTAATAGATAAAATAGAACAAGATAAGACGGAATGGCATGTGGGTCGGGGTTCACAAAAGAGAAATTCCTCTCTGTTGCCCGTAGGCATGTGAACCCGCATATGCCATTCCAAGAAATATGATAGATATTGCACAATATACATATATATATAATTATACAAATGAAAACAAATGATCATCCAGAAAATTACAGTGAAGCATTGAAAATTGCAAAATGTAAATTACATCGGATCCGGATAAAACTGCCTTGTCATCAGTGTTGATTAATTCGGGAAAATATCTGTTTGATTGAGACCTTGAAAAAAAAAAAAAAAAAAAAAACTTTGGTGGATGTGCTACTTCTTTAACAAGTAAAATCATGCTGGTGTGTGCAGTCATGGTGCATACAAAATGACAGCATATAAACATCAGTGGTACTTGGTACAGATGACCTTTATCTGCACATGTGTAAAGAACTGACTTATTGGTACATTCCTCACCATGTTATTAAAGGGAAATCCAACCTTAATAGCAAGTTGCTTTGAAAGAAAGAGAAAAAATCAGAGAAGCAGATTGGTGAAAGTTTGAATGAAATCGGACAAGCAATAAGAAAGTTATGAATTTTTGAAAGTTGTAATCACTATACATGTACATATGGGAATTTCAAATTGGCCGAATAGGTAATGTCACTGTGATGTAGCTGTGGACAACTCCAACACACAAAATGACTAAAATGTCACTTTTTTCGAAATGTATCACTCAGTAGGATCTCTTTCTTTCATGAGGACCTATAACAATATGTTATCTCCAATATATTTTGAGTACTGCCCCGAGGGTAAAAACGCCTCGAAGAAAACCGCAAATTAATCATATATTTGTGTACTACAAATGAGAGAGTTGTCCACAAACATGTCACAATTGAATCACCAAATTGCCAATTTGAGATTCGCATAGATGTAGTGATCTCATTTTTCAAACATCCATAACTTTCTTATTCCTTGTCCGATTTCTTTCAAACTTTCACCATCCAGTTTTTCTTATTTTTCTGCTTTCACACAAATCATCTCATTACCAAGGTTGGATTGCCCTTTAAGAAATATAATTACATTGAATTCAATGTTAGTGAGTTCAATTTCTAATGTTGAGATTTATTTGAATCTCTCATATTGTGGTATCGTATCTTTAATATCACCATAATCGATGTTACCCCCTGCATGAAAGGGACTACATCTAGTGCATGATCAGTGATAGGAGCTACATATGGATCTTGGTAAATATTTTCCTACCCATATAAAAGTTTCCAAATTGTAATTGGAAAAGACAAAAATAATTCAGATAGCTGGTACAAATGCAGTTGATGTGAAAATGAGAGTTCAATGAAAAGGCCTAATGAAAGAATGCTCAAACAGTCATGTATTCCTTGCTCCTAACTGGGTCAAATTCAAGCAATAAGATGTCAGCTTTAAGCTCTTGATGCTTTTAGATCTGAGGATGTGATGTCATCATTATTTTTTGGCATGTACTTAATTTGTTTTGCAGGTTGCCATGGCCATAGGAAATACCTCCAACCAGGAGAAGAAGATAGATAAGAACAGTTCACAGCCTCATGATGTTGTTACAGATCTCCTAGCTAGCCACATCAAAGACAAGTAAGTTTCAATCCCTAAATACTTCTCAGTATTCATTCTTATTCCCCCATTATTCACTTTAACCCGTAGCAGTTCAGAGTTTCCTTATGGTCAAAATTAATCACTTTTCCCTCCTCAAATTGGCAACAATTATTCTTATTTTCCATTCCTACATAGTTTAAAGAAATTGTTTATTGAATGAACCAATGAATTAAAATTGCAAAATTTAACAGAAAAACTGCCAAATTTGTACACAGAAATAGTGATTATATGTTTTACACTGCATTGCCAATTTAGGGACTTTAATGATTAGTTACAATTAAATAGCCATTGTTCGTGAACGCCACACAATGTACTGTATTCGAATTAGACTCAAAGTTTTCTGTGATTTTTGCCTTTTCTGCTCATGTATAATGTATAATTCCTAGCATGATGGATCAAAGGATAATGCAAAAATGTCTCTGCTACGGGTTAATATGTTGCTGAACATTTGAAAAGAAAATCTTTTGATACCAGTTCGTTCAACTTCACCCCTTTGTTACCACACTGTGGCAGAAAACGTGAGGAAGGTCATACGTTCCAGCCCCGGCACAGCACTGATGTCATTTTGCAAGACATTAATCTACATTTGCCACTCTCAACCCAGGTGTTATTGGGCATTCCTGAAATAGGCTGTGCACTGATAATGGTCACCAAAGTGAAAGTTGCATGTAGGGTGATATTCACCAAAGCCCTTTGGAAGTGCATAGATGTCATATCATATTGCAATATGCAGTTTAGAAAAACAAAATACTATTATTACCTTTTCAACCAGTATTCCTTGAAATTTTTATGCCTCCGCCCACCGAAGGTGTTGCCGGAGGCATTATGTTTTTGGTCAGTCCCACTTTTTTGTTCTCGCAATAACTCAAGAACCACATGAGGTATGAACCTCAAACCTGGTGCTAGTATGTATCACCATAGGAAGACGATCTGATTAGATTTTGGGGTATGTAGGTCAAAGGTCAAAGGTCACAGGTCAATTTCTGAAATTTAAGGTGTTACTCTTGTTCTTGCAATAACTCAAGAACCAACTTCAAACTTGATGTTAGTATGTATCTCCATAGGAAAACGATCTGATTAGATTTTGGGGTATGTAGGTGAAAGGTGAAAGGTCACAGGTCAAAGGTCACAGAGGTCAATTTCTGAAATTGTAGGTGTTAGCTTACATTAGTTAACACGATATCTCAAGAACCATTGGTGGTCTGAACTTCAAACTTGGTGGTAGTGTGTATCACCATAGGAAGACAATCTCATTAGATTTTGGCGTAAGGAGGTCAAAGGTCAAAGGTCATGGAGGTCATTTACCATGAAATTTCAGGTTTTTGCCTTGTTAACACTCTTGAGCTCAATTTTTAGCCATCAACTTCAAACTTGGAACTAGTATACATCACCATGGTGAGATGAACTGATTAAATTTTTCTTCACGTCTAGGTCAAAGGTGACATGTCATAGAGGTCATTATATGTGAAATTAATGTTTTTTAGCTTTGTTAATGTATCACCATATCTCAACTATTTTGTATTCGTGACTAGGGGAGATAAAGTGATTAGACTTTAGGGTTACAAGGTGTAAGGTCAAATGTCAAAGAGGTCAATTAACATGTAATTGTAGGCTTTTTTATTCTGGTTATCACAAGAACAGTTTGAGCCATCAACTGAATTAAGGCGGAGGCGTATAGGAGACGCAGTCGCAATTATCTTGTTTTCTTTTCTTTTTAGGACTGAGAAGAGTTGCGAGAACTATCTGACCAAGCTGCGTATCCCAGCCCCTTGGGCTGCTGGTAAGACGATAGAGACCATCCACCCTGTCAGAGATAACTACAAGTTCAGAGAAACTGTACACATTCCTGGAGCTAGATGTCTGTACCTGAGATTTGAGCCTCGCTGTGCATCTCAGTACGACTACGACAAGGTAAGTAAAGAGATGATTAGTACTACAAAATTAAGGAATATATTCAAACATACTGAATCTTTTCATCTTGCGCTCATCAGAGTAAACAAAAGAATGATTAGAAAGCTGAAATCAAATAATATGAATGGAGCTTCTTTTTTCCCCCTTCAAATCAATTCAGGCCACAATGTTATATCTGCAAGCTCTTTTGGATTAGCTGAAACCATGAAAATTAATTTGTATTTAATATCAATTGAAATCCAAACCCAAATCTTGTAATAGCTACAAAACCAAAGTGTCTCACTTATTACTTTGTAAAGAGTTGTCTCTCTAAATAAGCCAATGAGGGCCTCACTTATTGTGATTTTTGTATACATCTGGGCTATAATATAGAAGTCAGTGGGTGATTTCAAGTTCGGTGTTGGTGTTGGTGTTGGTGTTGAGAGCGTGAATTGGGCTGCTGATTCTAGCCCTAACACCGAATTCGGGTTTATAAAAATAATACTAATCACATTATTGATAGCTCAACACCTAGTGAAGTCAATCCCAGCACCAGCTTCATTTCAGGTTCGGTGTTGTGGCTGGTGCTAGTTTTGCCCTAACACCAACACCAGCTTTCAACACCGAACTTGAATTCACCCACTGATCATGTAATTATGATTTTTTGTTGTTGTTGTGAACTAGGTCGTGATCTATGCTGGACCCAACACCAATTCCAGGAAAGTAGTAGAGTATGGAGGCAACACGTATGGTTATGGAAGCAGGAGTGTGCTTGGATCAGGCTGGCCTAAAGACTTGGTCAAGGTAAGACAATGTCACTAAAAGACATCACTGTTAAAAGATTATTTACTGATTTTGTGATAACTAATCGCAGCGTAGTATTCGTAATTACAGAAGCTCTGATCATGCCAAAATATTTCTGTAACATCAGTTAATTGTTCTTCATCTATGTAGACTGATTTAAAGAAATTGAGTATGTAGTGTGTTTGTAGCTGTCTGAAAAAGCCATGAGGGGAGCATGTGCTTGGAAATTAGTGAACTATGTACAGATGTATCCCTGAGGAAAGAGTTGTGTGGCGTAGAATACGTGTGTGTGTGTGTGTGTGTGTGTGTGGGGGGGGGGGGTTATGTGGATTTGTATACATTCATTATTCTTATCAGTATCATCTGTATCATATTACTCATCATTATTATCATAATCAGCATCCTCTTCACCATTACCATCATCATCATCATCATCATCATCATCATCATCATCATCATCATCATCATCATCATCGCATCCCCTCCTTCAGCACCACCACCACCATCATCATCATCATCATCATCACTACCATCATCATTTCATCCCCTCATTCATCACCAGCACCATCATCATCATCATCATCATCGTCATCATCATCATCATTTCATCCCCTCATTCATCATTGGTCAGCACCATCATCATCGTCATCATCATCATCATTTCATCCCCTCCTTCATCATCACCACCATCATCATCATCATCATCATCATCATCATCATCATCATCATCATCATCATCATCATTTCATCACCTCCTTCATCATCACCACCATCACCGCCACCATTATCATCACCATCATCATCATCATCATCATTTTCATCACCACCACCACCTCCACCACTTCCACCACCTCTACAACAATCATTGACATCTCAATGTAGTGCTGTATTATTTCAGTTACTTCCGAGATTGTGTAACCTTCAATAAAACTGTGTGGTCTTTGGGTAACAGATGCGACTCTTTATACAAACATGACACATATCCTGAAATATCAGTAATAATGTGCTTGTATCCATCTTTGTTTTTCACTATCTTCCCCTCAAAAAACTTGAAATTTAAAAAGAATACAATATTGCAGTGGAAATGTTACAAGCATTAATGACCATGCTCATGTATCATTGCCAGAGTAGAAAAGTAATTTTTCTGCTCCAAAACTATGCAGATCAGCTCTAGATGATCTGAAACCTGAAACCTGAAACCTGAAATCTTAATACAACTTTTATTGTACATGTAGATGGTTGGTTACTTAAAGCTCATGTACAGTTTTTTTTCAGCAAAAAGGAAATTGGAAAGAAACCTGTTAAATATAGTCTCATGTTGTTCTCCTTGTATCAAAAGATGTTTGTACAAGATCATTTGGTATACCATCCATGACTTCCAGTGAATTTTAGTGCAAATATCTGTAAGGAATGCTAGATATAGCAATATACTGCCCTACTCAAGGACCTTTCCACCCCGATGGATCCCCGCTCATTAACTCTCAGGGCTTCACATGGAGATAGCATATGTGTCACTGTGTGTGGTATTCACACGACCCACGTAGGTTTTGCACACGTTTAGAGTGTATAGTGCACACTGCTGTTGTTGGGAGTTTATGTAACTGGCCCGTTATCTAAATCATTTTTTGCCTCTCATTTTTTTAATATTCCACTTTAGGAGATGTAATCTTCACAGCATCTTAGTAAATTCCTAGTACAGTATCTTGCTATTTATCAACAAAAATCCAAGAAATCTGACAAAAAGATTTTTAGAGCTCAGCAAAACTTTTCATTGGCCCGTATTCTCGAAAGGCACCTAATTTAAGCCCCCGCCTAAGTGTATAGATTTAGGCCACCAAATTATGGAGAGCCAAATGTCACCCTCATTTAATCTTACAAACTCACCATAGTTCTGGGACTAAATACAAATACAAAAACCGAGACGATAGAATTGATTTCCTATGCTCATTTCATGCCAGAAAATAATTTTGTTTCATAGATATAGTAATTTATATGGGACTTAAGGGTTGATGAATGGCCTTCCATAAATGAGTGACCTAAGTTAAGCCAGGCTTAATAAGGCCACTTTCGAGAATACGGGCCATTACTTTTAAGAATTGAACTTTGTCACCATTATCAACACATTATCATCAACATCATCATCATCAGCTTCATCATCATCCTTCTTCTCATCTCATTCCCTTGTGCAGTGTTTCTCATTGAAAACAGGGGAGCATTTCATCAAGTGTTTTGTCAGTGCATTTTTACCGACAGCTGTTATAAGCTACTGAAATCCTTGCATCTGATTGGCTGAGAGCAAATTTGTCAGTCAAAATCACTGACAAAATGCTTGATGAAATGCTCCCCAGCTTTGAATGAACCTGTCTGTACAGATCACTTTCCTTGTCCACTGTGAGTGATCTTTATACACAGGTTTAAAGATAAAGTTGAGTTCTGGTCATGTGATTACATAGTGAAAGAAACTGTCTCAAAGCAATTGGGAAAGGTTGATCATATCTACATAAGAATTGGTGTTTACCGTGAGGTTTTGGAATCATCGAAATGATAAGAAATTGACACCATCCCACAGAAAAGTAAAAGCATGGCACACAAAAATGGGTATATGGGACTGTACACTCGGCCCGAACACTTCAAATATTTCTGGTCATATTTCGAATATTAGGGCATTTGAAGAGCAATCCTTTTCAGGGGACATTTCTACTATGACGCTCTTCAGAAGTATCATAAAAAGAATGAAAAAGCTCACAAATTATTTTTCACCTTTCCCAGCACTCAACTTTCCCTTTTACTGTATTGTCCATATTCTTGTCATCAAGAATTGTGTAGGCCTGTGACTTATGACACATTTCCCAGTTATTTTCCTTTGTTGTATCTTACATAATGAAACCCATTCATAAAGATCTCACTTTCTGTACATTTGTAATGACACATTTCCCAGTTATTTTTCTTTGTTGTATCTTACATAATGAAACCTATTCATAAAAGATCTCACTTTCTGTCCATGTGTAATTGTACATGACATTCCTGGATAACCAGTCAGTTATATTAGGTTGATTGTTTGAAGGGTTATTTGTGTACATGTCATGCAGTTGTATCAAATGAGAAAACATAACATTTATAGAAAGTTCATACATCTCATAATATATTAGCTGATAAAAGGGAAGTAGGTAAGAAGGAGGCCTATATTGGTATTCCATTGACATTTGACAGCAGACTTTATTTACAATGAAATGGAACATAACAGCTTTTATAAACTTTCAAGATATACTTACACTTTCAAAGTACATGTAAGATTATTGGTAACATTAGTAATCCCTGCATCCTACTTTTGTTTTTAGTCGTTCTTATAATTACTATCTAGATCACAGTAGTACTACCAGCATATTCAGCCTTCACATTCAATATATTGTTTCACACAGTTTTGGCGGAAGAATTTCTATTAAACTTATGAATATTATTATGAAAATAAATTTACTTCTCAAAACGTAATCACCGTGTACACTTGATAACAGTTGAAGAGTAATTATAAAGCTCAGTGTTAAGGAGATCTAGGATGTGATCTCTGGCTACAAACACATGATTAACAATGACAAGCTCATTGCACATTTTGTTTAAGCCCCTCTGTGCCACAGAATTCTGGAACAAATGGTGTAAATGAACAGTCAAGAGTTAAATTTTGACTGGTAATGCTTTGTTTCATTGTTGTATGAGGCAAAGACTATCTTCCTGGGGAAAGAACATCATATTGAAGGTAGTTGTTTCTGAGAGGATGACAGGATAACAGTTTTAAAATAAAAACAGCGAAGAACAAATAGCATTTAAAAGAATGGTACATGTTCCAGAGTAGCATATTCCATCCTCAGCCTGAAAGGTTACAACAGAATCAACATTATATACTCTCTGATTACAAAGAATATCAAAACCATCATGAGTGATTGAATATAGGGTATGTCATGAATTAAAGTATTAAGCTGAAGTACCTGAGTGGACAATACATTGTTAATTGTATTTTGTAAACAAACAGGGTTATTTGATAATTCAAGGGATCGACAATATAAATAAAACTATTTAGTTGCTGGAGGGCATCAACAGATATTTATCAAATGCTTGCTTTTGATTGGTTTACGCATGCTGTGGGAGCAGTGGGTCCAGCTTTTGGTTGTGATGACCACTTCCGGTCTTTTTGCTCACAGTACATTTCTATATATGCACGATCGTCAACTTACCGGAAGTAGACGTCACAGCCCAAATAATCGGTGAATGTCTAACAGCTATCGTCGATACCTCAAATTGTAATTGTTATTGTTTCTGTTTCAGGAGGAACAATGAACCCATTATTAATCATGCACATTGTTCAACACTCACATTCTTGAGAGAGATTTTCTGTCCACAGCTCAGAAGGGGTGAATTCTGTACGGTCCTTAAAGAACATTGTTCATCAGACAATATACAATATACATTGCACTGATCTTGTAAACCCTGCATACAGTACAGGTAATTAAAACAAATGTGTAGTGAGGCTGTTGTGTACTTATTTGCATTCATAGGAAAATTTTGGAAAGTTTTCTAGTTTCTATGCTGAAAGATCATGGTATTTATCTTAAGCATAAGAATATGAAAGTGATGGAAGTACAACCTGGACAAATATTATGGTGACCCCACCGAAAGGAAGGCATGGATAGGAATAATGAAAATTCTTAATCAAGTGAGTCATGTTTAAAAGTTTCATTCTATTTGAGTACCATGATTCTGTCTGTAATGTGAGGACCTTGTATGTACACAAAATGAATCAAAGTTAATTTTTACGAACCAGTTGTCATTGATCATCTTAATTTCATACATTAGCGCAATAGACTGCTACTATCATATTGCCTTGAAAACAAATGTAAGATTTTCATGTTTCAGTAAAAGCACACTTCTTCTTTCTTTTTTTTTATGGGGGGGGGGACAATTTATGTATGATATACATCATCATTTTGCTGCCAAGTTAAATAGTGCAATTCAGTTTTCAGAAAAAGATATACATGTTTACCTATTTCTTTCCACAAATAGTTTGTTGTCTAACCTGCTTTCAAAATGCAGGGAATTCAAACTCTATGAACAAAGTTACAATAGAGTATGGTGTGCTTCATAAGCTTTCAAGGAAAAAAATAACAATTCTTTGGACACACATTACAGTGTTACTCACCTTTGGAATATTTTTGTACTGAGGTCATTGTCATGCTTTACCAATTCGAGCGATCGCCAATAGGGTAAAAATGCCCGGATGCAGGTATCGGGGTGCGTTTGCTATGCAATGTGGGACAGCTTTTGTGACCTAGTTACTTCCGGAATCTGACCGGTCGGTGAATGACCCGGCGGCAGTGCATAACCTCTCAAATCAGCTTTCCAAGATACGGCTTTGTCATTTAAGTCTCGAACAGAGCCGTCCGCAGCGGGCACCCGTCGTCGCTTTCTGCCGGACGCCTCCCGGTCGCAAGGCTCAATAACGCTGTAACATTCAGCGGCTCTCCGTACTAGCAATTCCAATTCGAGTTTGCGTTTTCCGTTGCATGGAATGCCTCTTTCTGTCAGAAAAGCTTTCAGCTGCAGAACGGTCATATTCTTGAAGTCTTGAGAAACGCTCGCCATGACAATTCTACGATTACCTTAACTTTTATTAGATAAGTTTGAAGAAAAATTCCTGAAGTGTGTACCGCGGTTACTGTAACTGAGCATCCGTATACACCGGAAGTACACAGGTCCCGGAAGTTGAATGAAAATTCGCCAAAAACGGTACATCCGGGCATTTTTACCCTATTGGCGATCGCTCGAATTGCAGCCCTCTTTTCAATACTTGTCTGATGTTGTTTTCATACAGTTTGGTTTTGTTTTATTTGGAATGGATTATGCGCTATTAGAATTCAGAGTCAACAAACTTGTTTATCCAAAATTGATTTTGAGTGCGCAGTTTATGTACATTGTATCCTCCACTGAGCATTTACTTTACAGTAAGGCTTGAAGCACTTAACACATCCATTGTACTTTATTTGCCTTTATTTGCATATAATAATTGGTATAAGGGTTGTGTGCATAGCATTTGTTGTATATCTTTGATAACTTTTATCTATTTTTATGTACATGTGTGTGTAGTGTTTCTTTGTTTAAAATAAGTTTGTGCGTTATACACATACAGTACATGATATATTTATCTTGAAAATATACTTCAAACTTTGACATATATACAGTCATATCATACTCATACACCCATTTTGTTACATTTATAATTACCCAGCCTTTCATATATTATTTTCACAACTTTCAAATAGAAAGTATGAATATACTCCTTGCTATTCTCTAGGATTCTCACTGAAAATCAACATTTACCTCTTACCGTATTTAGATAATTTCCCATAAAGATTACGTGGATGTTTTCTTTACATTCTAAGTAACAGTTATGAACAATGGAACAACTTGCTTGACCATGCATATCCCATTGTTACAGAGTACCTTTAAAGGTGTGCGATAAAGAATTAATTGTCAAATTTAAATGGCTCTAATAAGAAAGAAGCGGGTGACCCTATGTTTTCGATTAATTACCCTAGCCATATGCTTAAAGGGTACCAATCAGCAAAAATGATTTTGCTCTGTATGTTAGAGGTTTCATGTCGATACACTATATTCAAAATATGGGCTTCAAATTCAATTCAAGTAAAAGCGACTCGTGAGTAGACTACTCGACGCACCCGTACACGCTTGCCAAGATAAAGGCTCGCGCGGAACCAAACTCGGAGTTCGGTTCCGCGCGAGCATTTTCAGGTTATCCTTTATTTCCTTCATACTCATTAACTGTTGACCTATAGAATATGAGACAAAGTTCTTTGAGGTTGATTTTATACTTCCTAGCTATACACAAATTATTTTTTCAGGTGATTAGTACACTTAAAGATTAGATGTCAGACAAATGGCTCTCTGACTTCAAAGTGTGTCCAGTTTATGAATTATGAACATGATGAATAGGTCAATGATTTGGAAGTGAATATAATAAAATCAGGGGGATCCAAGATTTTGTAAATGGAGGGGGGCGCACAAATCTCAGAAAATTTTCTGACAAGCAAAAAAAAAAAAGAAAAAGAAAAGATTAAAAAAAAGGTTATCAGTTAAAAAAAGGGGGGGGGGGCACAATTTTAAATTGGCCGGAAGTGCCCATGCCCCCCCCAAAAAAAAAAAAATCTGCCGCTGATAAAGCACCATTATGGTATGGTGCTCAGGCAGCTCAGCAGACAATATGATAAAATTATTTAGTGATCATTAATAGAACAGATCAAAAGGTCAATGAAACATTATAGCCTTCACATCCTGACACCAATCAGGTAACAAGTGAATCTTAAGTTTTGATATACATGTACATGTATTTTTTTAAGAGCTGCTTGTGTAAAAGTTGTTTCCTTTTTTTTTTTCAAACAAGCTTTGATAAACATACAGTATATATATATATATATATATATATGTACATGTACTTGAACTTGCAGTTCTAGTTGATAATAACAGATGTCGTGGTATAGTTCATGCACTTAACTCTCATTCCAAGGGTTGAGGGTGTGAAATTCAGCTGGCACTAGCATCTATTGGCAAGACATTAATCCACATTTGCCACACTCCACCCAGGTGTTAAAATGGGTACCTGGCAGAATTTATTCCTAAGTTCAAATGCACTGATATGTGCTGATTACGGCCGCCGGAGCTAAATCCAAGGTAATAATATCCCTTTGGAAGCGCATAGGAACGTTATATCGCAATGTGATATGCGCTAAACAAGAACAGTTTATTATTATTATTATTATTTGTCATCAGTGCACAGAACTTGAGCTTCTTATATGATAAATGATCACAATTTTCAAGCCTGTCACTAAATTACCTTTAATATTTGAATGCAAACACCTCGACATGGAGATGATGGCATTAAAGTTCACCAATCATCTAAAAAATAATGTGTACATCTATGATCTAGAAAGTATAGAATCAACCTCAAAGAACTTTACCTGGCAATCTGTAGGTTAGCATTTAAGAAGTACGAAGGAAATAAAGGATAACATGAAAAATGCATGCAACTCCGAGTTGGGTTCTGCGCAGGCCCTATTTTTTTGCAAGCGTGTAAAGGTGCGTTGACTAGTCTACTCACAAGCTGCTTTTACGTTTATTGAGAGTGTACTTTAACTTGCAATATGTCTTTAACTCTTTATAGAAGTAATACTTGAAGCCCATATTTTGAATATGGAATAAGTCCCCTCTCATTTAGTGTGTACAGACACGCGTCCGTGTTGTGTCCTTTGAAGCAGAATGATAGCATTGCACGCCATAAACAGATACTGTGTGGAGTGGATGAGGGGGACCTATTTAGGTAGCTTAGCGAAACGTGGCGCGTAAGAACGTGGGAAAGACGCATAGAGGAAAACTGCAAGTTTTGTATGTGCTTATAAAATTAGAATCAGACATATCTGAATAAAAAATTTCACATTATTTTGCTTAAAATTGTTCAAATATTTGAATACTAATTCTACATTTTAATATTTTGAGTCTGCCTTTATAGAATAAAATTATGATTTTGAGCAAATTTGTCATATGCGTTTTTCCCGCGTTCTTATGCGCCACGACGTTTCGCTAAGCTACCTTAGTGATAATACCTTGAATATAGCAACATGGAGCCTCTCATATAAAGCACAAAATTTTCTTTTGTAATTGTTACATGAACCCTTTAAAGGGCAATCCAACCTTGGTAATGAGATGATTTGTGTGAAAGCAGAAAAATAAGAAAAACTGGATGGTGAAAGTTTGAAAGAAATCGGACGAGGAATAAGAAAGTTATGGATGTTTGAAAAATGAGATCACTACATCTATGCGAATCTCAAATTGGCAATTTGGCGATTCAATTGTGACATGTTTGTGGACAACTCTCCCATTTGTCGTACACAAAAATATCATTAATTTGCGGTTTTCTTCGAGGTGCTTTTACCCTCGGGCAGTACTCCAAATGTATTGGAGATAGCATATTGTTATAAGTCCTCAGGAAAGAAAGAGATCCAAGTGAGTAATTCATTTTGAAAAAAGTGACATTTTAGATATTTTGTGTGTTGGAGTGAATAGGGGAGTTGTCCACAGCTACATCACAGTGACATTACCTATTCGGCCAATTTGAAATTCCCATATGTATAGTGATTACAACTTTCAAAAATTCATAACTTTCTTATTGCTTGTCCGATTTCGTTCAAACTTTCACCAATCTGCTTCTCTGATTTTTCCTCTTTCTTTCAAAGCAACTTGCTATTAAGGTTGGATTTCCCTTTAATGGCTATTTTCATGTTAAACAGCAGATATGCAAAGCCATATGTACTAACGATAATTTGAATCAAACAGAACACACTGAGATCTGAACCACATGTGCTAAAGACAAGAAACAAATGTTGACAGCAGAGATCGTCTCCTGAGTAGAGTAAGAAACTTTCACAAGTGTCATGAGCAGTAAAGATTTTGTGCAAGATCATATTTATAACAATATAGACTTTCTGCAACTCGTGAAAGTTTTGTGCTGTGAAAGCGGCCATCATTAACAATTAGTGAAAGTGTTCTGGTTTTACAGTATTCTTGGTGGTATCAGTGGTTAGATTCTTGGAGACACTCTTTGTAATGGCCGGTACAATGTCAGTGATGAAGATGTAATGGGAGGTGATGATTTGAAGAATTATTATGAGCAAGATAGGCATGACTGACTTCATAATGACAAATGATAAAAAGGAATTTGAGAAGGACCGGTACAGTATTTCACACATAGGCTGATGATACATTGTCTGTAAGCTCTGTTTTGGCACCGCTGGATAGGCTCTTGTCCAGTGATGATCCATCTCTTCGGCCCTTCGCCAAGACCCTGGCAAGACGTGATGGCTCTGGTATCATGTACCACTGGCGCTTGATCATGTAGCCAAAGATGGGTTTGAAGATGGGATGCCTTGCAGCGTAGATGATGGGATTGACTACACTGTTCATGTTCAAGACGACAATGAAGAATGTGCTGGCGGTGGCGAATGCCTCATAGTGGTCATAGGAGAACTTGGAGGCAGTGACCACGATGGTGTAAGGAAGGACACAGGCATAGAAGGCACAGACCACATAGAGAAGATTCTTGGTGATAGAGACGTCGAGTCGCTTAGAGCTGCTTGCCATAGAGCGTGCGACATGGCGCTTGATGAATATGAAGATGAGAATGTAGCAGGTTAAGATGGTGACGAGGGATGCGATGAGGAAGATGGGGACTATCCAGCTCAGGAATGGAGCGCTGTGTTTGACGAGGAAGATCCCACAGATGGTTCCGGAGGCAAGGATCATGAAGATAGGAGCGATGATCCATGCAATAACGATCATGATGGCCAGGATCCGTGGAGTGTAAATCTTCTGGTAGACGTTCTTCGTCTTGGTGATGAGGATATATCGATTGATGGCAACCATGGTGATGGTGAAGAGACTGCAACCCAGGGAGGTAATGTCCATGACAGCTGTAGCAACACATATCCATGTGGGAATGTACCCCACTCTAAGCAACGCCATTGCCTGGGTCGGGAACGTCACACAGGCCAGGAGATCAGCCACAGCGAGGTTCACCACGAATGCGTTCATCGCTGTCTGAAGCCTTCTTGATAGCATCACAGCCACTATCACAAAGGCATTACCAACGATGCCCACCACGGTCATGATCAAGAATGCAACAGCCAGGACCACTCTTGTCGGATAGTTGACTTCAAAGTATGTTCCATTATAATTTGTCACGTTCGATGAGATATCTTCATCAAAAGCTTCTTCGAAAGCACTCTCCAAATCCATCTTAAATTCTTTTAGTTCTCCACTTCTGCAGAAATGCACACTTTACTTCACTTTGTACCAGTACATCCACGCTCTTCTGTCTTTTCACCGGTGCACACTAGCACACCATCAATTGTCAAGTATTTTGTTGATGGTATTAGAAATGCTTGAGAGAGCTCTTAAAGGCTTGTGTGGTCGTGTCGGTTTCACCAAACCCAAATAAATCAGTGGCTTATGTCACTCCCACTTTATACTGAATTTGTTTTTTTTTTTATATGGGAAGGATGTTGCTCAGGGAAACAGGAATCTGTTCTCACAAAGCAGAAATAAATCGAGACCACCCCTCTAGTCTTTTATCACAAACTTTTTGGTACTGCTAGCCAGTGATCTACAATTTTTTTTAAATTTTTTTTATTTATTTGAAAAAATACTGATTTTTGCTGATGTTTGTAAAAATCCACACAAAGAGTAAACTAAATGTCTGTTCATTTTGAATGCTTCCAGTGTGTTCACTTTCAGAAACTTTAAATTTTTTGCAGTAGTCTTTTTGTTTCCTTCTGCAAGAACAGGGCATACTTCTATCCTGTTTTGATAGATAGACTACTGTGAGTTCATTTTGTATCCTGTTGAGTGGGTGATTTTACTGGTATGTGTTTTTGTATATATTAGTGGAAAAAAAGAGATTCAAAGGGAAAATCCTGTGGTTCAGCATTTCTGCCTATCTTGTCTGTCCAAATTGTGCTCCAGGAAATTATGTAAGTCAGGAAATCATTTTCCTGGCATTACATCGATACTTCTAATACATTTCTGGCAGAATTTCTTATCTCTTGCTTCCAAACCAGTAATTTTACAAATCGTAATTTGCCGGCAGAAATTGCGCATCACAGTTTTGAAAAATTCTTAATCATTCTTGGTATTAAGATGATAGAATGGGGGCCAAAATCTTAAAAGGGGCTAAAAATCTTAATAGGAAGATGAAAGTCAGCCAATAAAAATGACTCTCCACTGATAGTTCATGTACTTGCACTTTGCAGGTTGTTGTGCAGGAATTTCTAGGGTCATAATGGAAAGTGTGATTATCATTTTTTTTTGGGGGGGAGGGGGGTGGGGGTTGTTAATTGACTTGAGAGATATTTACACATGAATTTCCAGTCTTGTGACAGTGTGCAATAAGAACATTCATGCTGGGCAATAAGAGTAATGTAAACCAGAAGAATTCATTGAAAATGTAAACAGGGCATCAATTACCACCCCCACACACCACACATATGTGCCCCCACTTACATGCTGTTCATATAAGTCTCTTTGGTTGGTCCAAATAATTAAAAAGAAAATTATTAGCAGGCCAGAAGTTTGTGTTACAAACCATTGAAATATAGGATAGGTACATGTACATGTACATTAGGTTGATTGTTGTTTTTTTCTTACTATCTAGATGATCTCACAGAGTCAAAGAAATCACAAAATGATGGATTTAACTATTCGCCAGAGCTCTCTAAATAATGTTTTCTCTTACATTAGATGTCCTTTCTTAAATAGTGTTTTAAGAATTTGACAATTTTGATTCTACAGTTGTCTCATTTTGTGTGAACCTGATCATCACAATATCTGCGATTGATTACAATCATCATGGTTTTCAGCTCTGTTTTTTTTTTGGGGGGGTGGGCGGGGGAGTCTAGGTTGGGCTTCATTAATTTTCAATAATTTTTTTTTTCTTTGTTAAAGTGGAAGTCCGTGAGTTTGGTCAATGAGTCACAGTTCTGGAAATCAAGTGCTTGTGGTATAATAGATTCATACCCACATTAACCACATGTATGTCTATCACTTTATAATAAGGCTTCAAAGAAAATGATATGTACATGTATTTGTATCAGTGAAAAGGAAATCGGAAGGAAACTTGTTGAATATGGTGTTGAATCAAAAGCTTTTTTTTTCTGAATATTTTGATGTTCTGTTCATGATTTAGGTTGAAGGTCACACAATTTTTTAATTTGTCATATATGTTTGATAATCCTTCTTGAGGATAAAAGAACCTATACATCCAGTTAGAATGGCTAATGTCTTATTGTCCCCACAAAACAAAGTTCGCGAGGGGACTATAAAACGGGCTCCATACATGTGTGCGTGTGTGTGTGTGTCCATCTGTTTGTCTGTCCGTGTGTTCTCTGTCTCCTGCTTCTTCTCTTTCGTTTCTTGGCCGATTGTGATTCTGATTGCTCTGACTGATAGAGATAGGTGAGGGCTTCCTAACTTCTACACAGAAATGTGTAAATCATTAATTATACAAATTTATGCAATTTTATTCAGAATTAACGAAAAATGCTACTTCTCCTCTATTTCACAGCGGATTTTGATTCTGTTTGTTTTATCTGATACTAGGGCTTGGTTGGGGCTTCAAACTTCTACACAGAATTTTGAAATTCATTAATTAGACAAAGTTATGCAAATTTATTTAAAATCAATGAAAAATGGTACTTCTCTATTTAACAGCAGATTTTGATTCTGTTTATTGTATCTGATAGGGCTTGGTGGGGGCTTCCAAACTTCTTCACAGAATTGTGAAATTAATTAATTCTGCAAATCTATGCAAATGTATTCAAAATCAGATCTATCAGAAATTACAAAAATTAACACCATTCCACAGATCTACACTTCGGCGGGGACATTTTTATGCATCGCGTAATTTACTCATTGACTTGTTGTTTATCAATTAAATCAAAGAAATGTGATTAAAAAAAAACCTTTTTAGGGCTTATCAAATTTTTTTTATTGGTTTCGATTATCCAAAGAATGATCCATTTTAGAATAGGGTACATAATTCTATGAAACAACATCTCTGTACTCTATATATCAGTACAAGTCTCCCCAAAATTGTGAGAAGTATTGTAATTTAACTATATATCCTAAGTACCCTCTTCCTTAATTAGATGTGTTCTCTGTTGTTTTTATTTCAAATATGGCATTCAAGTAATTCTGCCGAACTAATATTGACCTTCGATCAATGCTATGGTGATTTCCTTCCTTCTCTGTAGTTTTAAATTTGGTCAGTAGTACATGTGTAGGGGATTTTGTAATTTAACTTTTCACTTAATTTTTTTCCTTCATATTGAGTGCAGGTTAACCCTTTCAAGACAACTGACCACATTTTGTGGTTTGGCTCAATAACTTTTGATTCAGAGCTCTAAAAAATATACCAGATGCATGAGTAGAAAGAGCAAAATTTTCTACACATACTTTGTCCATTTTTATTGCATGACCATATTGCGTTTGATGCCAGGAATTTTTAAAACGAGAATAAACTTTGAGATCCTTAAATTGGCAACACATTGAGAGGTTCAAAATCATTGTTTTTTCATCAAAATTGGCAATTTCTAAAACTTTACGGCAAATTCCTAACCATGTATATTTTTTTTAAAGACATTACAAGTTATTCGAACTATGTAGCACTAAAAGAAAATATTATTGTTGCCAATTTGCAGAACAAAATGTGATCAATTTAACTCTTAAATAATTCCTGTCCTGAAAGGGTTAAAGCTACCATATGTTTGTTACTGAAGTAGCATGCCTACAAAAAGACTGTAGTCTTAAAATGGGGATTTATCAAATGATGTATAAAATAAATATGTGAGATATCATTTTGTATTGTATGCATATGGTACTTTCATTCACTACAAATTCAACTTTATGTGTGTAGTTTTAAAACAAGAAATAAATTTAGAGGAGGAAAACAAATTGCAGACAATTAAAAGACCACATTTAAGTTCCTACATGTACATGTATATCAAAGTAATAAGCACAGAGTGTAACATTTCTGTATCTAATATGCTTTGAATGTTGACCATTCTGGTTTAAACTTCTCCATTTTAGATTTGTTTGTTTTTGTTTTTATTTTTTTCATTGTAAAAGGCTTGTGCATATTTTAACACTAGGAGAAACAACTTTGAAAGAAAAATATTGAGTAGATTATAGTGGGAGTAATTAGATAAGAACTTAATGCATCAGCAAGTTTTTGGATTAAAAGAAAGAGGAAAGGAGTTCGGGGTTATGCTACGATATATGAAATAGAATTAGCATGTAAATACAAAGAATTTAAAGCATTTATGTTAACTTTGTAAAGGCTCAATGCATGCACAGTTGTAAATGGTGTTGGCTACCAGTATCCCTCAATCTGGAAATTTATTGTCTTTCTTTTTTCTTTTTTTTTTCAGGTGGAAGGAGATACAGTAACATTTAACTTTGAGATGAGGAGTGGCCGGGAGCATAACACACCAGATAAGGCCCTATGGGGGTTTAGTTGTACTGTCAGGGCTCAGGTAAGGTACCGTGATGGGCGTGGTATGTATGTTGGGGTCATCCCATGAAGTTAGGTCAATTTTTTGTCTCATTTCATTAATAATCATAATAATAATAACAATGATAATAATAATAATAATAATAGTAGTAGTAGTAGTAGTAGTAGTAGTAGTAGTAGTAGTAGTAGTAGTAGTAGTAGTAGTAGTAGTAGTAGTAGTAGTAGTAGTAGTAGTAGTAGTAGTAGTAGTAGTAGTAGTAGTAGTAGTAGTAGTAGTAGTAGTAGTAGTAGTAGTAGTAGTAGTAGTAGTAGTAGTAGTAGTAGTAGTAGTAGTAGTAGTAGTAGTAGTAGTAGTAGTAGTAGTAGTAGTAGTAGTAGTAGTAGTAGTAGTAGTAGTAGTAGTAGTAGTAGTAGTAGTAGTAGTAGTAGTAGTAGTAGTAGTAGTAGTAGTAGTTAGTAGTAGTAGTAGTAGTAGTAGTAGTAGTAGTAATAGTAGTAATAATAATAATAATAATAATGTAATATTACACCTATATAGTGCATTGTGCAAATTCATACTTCAATGCGCTTTTTTTTTTTACAATGTCATTTACTGAACATGCTTATTCCTGCAGTGATGTAATTTTATCATTAATTCAAATTTTGTTGGTATTTTTGTTTTCTTTCCCAATCTTTTTTTGCTTTTAGCACCCTTTGATATATGTGATATTATTATTATCATATTTTGACAGCAGTCCATTATGTGACCTTTTTTTTATTAATGAATACTTTTGTTTCATCAGTACAAATCTCTTGAAAATGTTCGTAGCAATTGAATGTTTTACCAGTCTTTTGTGGATAGAATACATGTATTACCTTTGTTGTATGAACATGATTTAGGGATAAGGAGGATCATAGGATGTAATCATATTGCTACGGGCTTATGTTTCAAATCCTCTTTAGTATTACATGTAAATGATTTTTGTGATTTGATTTATTTAATTCTGCTTGTAACTTAAACCAATCCGTTGTATTTCACCATGGAATATCTGTCAGGAGTCGTCCGAGGACTGCACCAGTGGACTTCCCTTTGTAGCTGACTTAGCCTTAGGTCTGACAGTTCTAGGTTCAAGCCTCCTCAAGGTGCTGTATGAAGGCCCAGAGGTCACGGGTGCTGAGGAACGCTGTTGTGCCCTCCTGTCTTCTAAGCTGATGCAGAGGTACATGTAGTTTAGACTATGCTTGATTTTACTGAACTCAGGTTATATAAGGATTATCAAAAAATGAAATTTAGCGAGTCAAATATTGGAACATCTGAATATCACCAGTTTTCATACAATGTTAACATGTGGATTACGACAAGAAGAGCTGTTTTACTCTATAGGTTTTGCATCATATAGTCTACAGTATTTGACAGTCCTATTTGTCCTGTATTAAGTCTAGAAAAGTTCTTTCCATCAAAGTTTTTTTTTAGATTTGTGATCCCTTATGGTCTCCTAACAATTTCAGCTTTGCTGCCGAAAAAGCAACTTTGGGCAACTTGCATAATTTGCATAATTCTAATTGGCCTCTTTGAAGCAATATTTAGCAGTGAAAGCAATTACTCAAAATGTGTATTGTTCTATTCACTATTCTTCATGCACGATAATATGCAACTGCAAGTCTGTTGTTCATTTTGTACATGCAACCTGTGAGACAACGAACGGAAGTTACACAGTAACATCTGATAATAATGTATGATACATGTACCTGTATGTAGGGGTTATGTGGGGTGTATAATCCATTTTAATGTTATTTTTTTCAATTAAATGTCAGGTAAAGTTCATGTAATACCATCTTCATTATGCTTGAACAACTGACGGTGTATTTCTTACAGTTGGAATATGAACCTATAATTTCCTGGTTGAATGTAAGTTCAGCTCCTCATGTATGATGTAATGTGAGTAAACAGGTATAGGATTTTTAAAATAAATGTGTTAATCAATTTCAGTATTCTGTTTCAGTTATGTAACTTTGCTCTTCCAATAACTAGACTGTTCTTATATTTTGTAGGTGTGCATGGCATGAGATGGTACAGCAACCAACAACAGGTCCATCTAGTGGTAGTAAAGAGAAGGTACCGGACACCAGTCTACCCAGGCTCAAGATTTCCAAAGATACATTACAGAGACTTAGAGCCATGTCTGGCCGCGCTGCTCCCTTCCTCAGGCCTAGCATCAAGTAAGAACCTATAACATTTGGTTATGTCCTTCAGCCTCATTCTCTCTTGGCATATTGTTTAAAAACTTCAGCAGAAAATAACATGATATAACCGTAGTGTGCTTAAATTTTTTAGATATTATATATAAAGAGATTAGAGACTATGCTGAAGGGCCCTTTTTGTGTGCAGCTACTTTTTGTAAACCACCACAAAAATACTCTTTAATTTGTTTTCATTTTATTGCAGGGTGGGTTGTATTTTTTACAAAGAAAGATTGTACATCCTATGCCAAAATATTTTCCTGAAAGTCCAATCTTGTTTGCTTATCAAGTTCATTACTTCCTGCGTGGGCCAAATGTAGACTTCCTTAAAGGAGAATGAAACTCTGGGGAAAATTTTTTAATGAAAAGAGAGGATAAAGAGAACCAATTTTTAAAAAGTTCCATTAAAATCCGTTAAGAAATGAGAAAGTTATGAAAGTTTGAAAAGTCTCAATTTACTTTCTATGGCAATCCTCAAATTGGCATTCTTGCTTCAAAGTGACAGGTTTAGTAGTACAACTCTCCATATGTTTTGTACACAAAATTTCATATTTTCCCCATTATCTCAAAAGACACTGCTTGTCTCCTTCTTAGCTCAAGATATATCATGGGAAAATGTATTTGACACAACATATGTTGGGTTCACAAAAAGACAAGCAGCATCTTTAGAGATAATGGAGAAAATATGAAATTTTGTGTACAAAACATATGGAGAGTTGTACTACTAAACCTGTCACTTTGAAGCAACATTGCCAATTTGAGGATTGCCATAGAAAATGAATTGAAACTTTTCAAACTTTCATAACTTTCTCATTTCGTAACCGATTTTGATGGAACTTTTAAAAAATTGCTTCTCTCTATCCTCTCTTTTCATTAAAATTGATTTTTCTCCAGGGTTTCATTCTCCTTTAAATCCTCATACTCAGTGTGTTTTAAATGACATGTGTAACCCATTGTCTAATTTTTGCCCTTCTTTAAGTTTCATGAAAAGCACAAAGAGAGAAATTTGGTTGAGTTCACCAAACGACCCTGAGTTAGCTGAACTTTTCAAGTGGATCAAAGTCCATAAGGTGTTTAAAATATATACATCTTTACTCTAACATGCACTGTATGAGAAATTATATGATGTTCTGTAGACCATGCTGAAAGGTTGTACATATAAGTGCAGCGTGGTTCCTTGCCCTAGCTTGTGCATGTATAGGATAGTCTTGTTATCGATGCTTTCTTTTTTGAGTCCTTGAAAAGTCTCTTTTTGTCCATGTGTGTACCATTCTCATAAATTTGTAGTGTTAGGACAAAGGGGTGTAGGAATACATATAGAAGTGGTGGAACATATATGTGGGGCAATCACCCACTGTGCCCATCAATTTGTTCTTGCACTGTATCAATTCATATTAAACTCTCCTACTGTTAATGATCTGTCAAGATCCTTTTTTATATAGCCATCCAACATGAACCAAGCTCTCCTACCCACTTGTAAATTGGAGATTCCAGAGACGGTTGTCAAAAGTGTGTTTCAACAACTTAATTACTAAGTCAAACTTATCATCCACCTTTCTATACGCTCCTCCATCTTTGAACCACTTTCCTAACCACATGTTCATTCCAAAATAAAAAACTTGACACAAGCGCATCTATAACCGAGAGCTGCTTCTTTGTCTTTTCTCTCAATGTTTGTGCATAGAGATGCTATCAACCCTGTAGTTCTAGAGGAGGCTTTGGTATCTGCAGCTATCAGACTCCTAGATCTTGAGCCTATGCTACACTCAATGAGCAGTAGTGAGAGTGGTCTTACGGCAGGCAGTCCTAGTCAGAGTAACTTTATCAAGACCGTGGCAGAGGTCTTCAACAGAGTGAACAACCTGGAGAGACAACTTATGGTGAGTAATCTTGTGTAATCAATCAAACACAAATTGACAACTCTGTGAGGTATCTTGTGAGGTGCTCTCCCATTTGCCCTGTACTAAAAATTTCCATTTCTCTGAAGAAAATATTTATTCATACATACACCCTAGATGTAATCACATACATTTTTACATGAAACCTGTGTGAAACAAATCTATTCCTTCATCGACAACTAAGAATATGAAAATTTATGAAATTTTATGTACAGGGCAAATGGGAGAGGACCTCGCAAGATACATATAAGTCACAGGGTTGCTTGTTTGTGTTTTATTGATTACAACTTCAAAATTCATAACTGCTTATTTATTATCACATTTTGCTAAAGCTTTCACAAATCTGTTTCTCTAATCACGTACTTTTATTGAAATCAACTTCCCCTTTGAATTGTCTAACCGTAAAAAGACTGGGGTATGTTTGTGGACTCAAGATGGGGAGGGGAATGACTGAACAATATTCAATTCAGTCTTTATTTTAATAAGTTTGTAATCTGATACTTTGTGTGTAGTTCATTGGTGAGCTGGAGCAACGTTGGGAGACAGAGCTTGATGACATGAAGTCAGGAACAGAAGATTTTCGACCGTTCTTCAATGATTATCATCTCCAAGAGGTGAGAGTACAATTTTTGATCTCAAAGGTGCTATTTAAACCCATGCCGTGGACAGCAAATTGCACCCAAGAATTGGAATATTGAACATTTTGTTTGGACTCCAGATTGGCTACATTTTTCTTTGTGAAACCGAAACAGGCAACTCCATTCTAAGCAAGTTGTCAAAAGTCCATATTTAAAGGTCATTTATAACAATTGTTTATAAACTTGGTTGCACAAAAGGGATGAACATGTTGACACGATCATGAGAGTACTTTTACTGAAAATGGATAAAAAAAACAATCAGCTTTCAGTATTGAAAAAGGGAAAGATCAATGTTGATGTTCAATGTGGTATGTACGTATTGTGGAATGAGTAATTATTAAATGAATGGTTATCTGCAATGGTTTCCAGGAGGCAAGTTGGCTCAGTCGGTAAAGCGTCTGCCTGTTGAACCAAAGATCGTGGGTTCGAATCCACCCCGGGCGGATGACTGAAGCCTGCATTGTGTGTTAACGTGCCCCTCCCTTGTTTCATAGACGCAGGCCATGTTACAGTGGAAAACACTCCGTCCCTTGGATAGGACATTAACTGGAGGCCCCGTGTAGAGGACAGCCACCACCTTTGCTCGTTAAGAACCCACTGCAATATTCGAAAAAGAGTAGGGGGAAACCCCGGTGTAGTGGTACACTTGCACATCCCAATCAGTTATATCGGGAGGAGAGACCTAAGGGTTACATTGATTCAGTTCGCTTTTCCCCTCCCAGGCACAGGTGATGCCAGATACGTAATAATAATAATAACATGTACCATTGTTTATACCAATGTACATGTAACCTTGCTTCATATCATTTATTGGAACAATTTTTGCAACATTTCTAATTTTCTAAGTTATATAATACCTACATGTATAATCTTGAAGCATTAAGGAAGCCCAGAACCACCTTTACACTTTAACCTACTATAGCAACTGTATGTCTTTAGTGTGAGGTCCTGTGCAATAACATATCCTGCATGTTACCTCTGGGGATTCCCGACATTTTTGGGGGTGGGGGAGGGTTTAAACTTTTGTGTTGAGACAGTTTGTTGGTCTTGATAGATATTTAGCTGTGTATAGAACTACATGTACATTGTATGATATAGAGATTTTCTTTAATGAATTTTAAAGAAATTTTTAGTTTAATGAATGGCTTTTGTACATGTATTTGCAGATGGGTTAAATCTTGATACTCTTGGCCCCCTTAACCACCCCCCCCCAAAAAAAAAAAAAAAACATATATATATATATATATATATATATAATAAAATAAAATAAAAAATAAATAAATAAAAAATTAAAAAATTAAAAAATTAAAAAAGATAAAAATAAAAAAATTAAAAAAATAAAAAAGAAGACAAAATGCATGAACTACATGTAGTATGTCTCATATTTCAAATAATTATCTGCATTTGGATCTATCAACATGAAAAATGTCAAAGGATATTCTACCAGTGAGCTAAATACATGTCAGTGAATGTTTATGTGAGAGCATATGAGAATAGGTTTGAGGAACTACATGTACCCTGTATGTTTTGAGAATTTAGATAAGATTTTCTGTCACTGACGTTTATTTGTGCTATTCTGCAGGACAAGAAGAAAGATATGGAGACATTATGTTACATCAAGGGTATTGATTGTGAGACTAGCAGTGGAGAAGAGGCTGTCAAATTACTCAGGTAAGGTTGGCTCTATAAGGATTCCTATCTGATCTCTCTGCCCCCCTCCCCCCCCCAAAAAAAAAATATATATATATATCTATCTATATATGTATATGTATATATATATATATATATATATACACTGATTATTTCCTACGTTAGGGGGAATCCTATCAATGCGGTTTATTCCGTCACAAAAGAAATTCGACGTTACGGCGAAAGCAACCGTGCATTAAGGCGAATGATAACAATAGGCTGAGATAAAAGGATTCCCCTAAACGCAGGAATAAGAGTTATATATATATATATATGTATATACATATATATATATATATATATATATATATACATGTACATGTATATATAGCGAGAGAGGTGTGGATGTGTGTACCAATTGGTTGAACCATGTTAAATTTAGATATGTGAAGAGAGAATGATGAGAAACATCCTTTCAATTTCACTTACTCCTGTTGATTTATGTTGCCAGCTTTATAACAAATCTGTTCTGTTGTCTTCCGTTTTGTTTTGGCGAGTAACATCTTTTCAATTTCACTTACTCCTGTTGATTTATGTTGCCAGCTTTATGATAGTTCTGTTCTGTTGTCTTTAATTTTGTTAAGTTGCTTATTATTATTATTTGTTTTATTCTGTTTGATTTAGCAAATAAACTTGAAGAAGGCCAGGAGCCGAAAGCTTGTAAATACACCGAGTGACCTGCTTCATTCTGTTCCATCATTCTCTCTTCACATATATACATGTGTATATATATATATATATATATATATATATATATATATATATATATATATATGGTGCATTTATGAATTTATTTGGTAGAAGCCAGTTTGGGAAGATAATGTAATTTCCAAATAGAACTTGATTCATAGAAAGATTATGAGATGTTTCCAAATTTGGCTTAATTTGAATATTAAGTAATGACATCCCACAGGATGGTTCTTCATGTAAATATATGGCCATTTCTTTCATTATTTTCAGTATAAATCTAGCAAAATTTTGGAAACTAACATAAACAGTGAAAACAAGATATCAGAAATGGTGGCTTGAATATTGAATTTCAGCAATAAAGCTGAGATTGCTTGGTTTTTTGCTGATAGTATTTTTTCGGTCCACTGTAATAGCTACATGTATGTCCCAGGTATCATCAAAGAAAAATACTTAACCCCGTGCAGGGAGAAACTGAAAGAAGAGAGCACGTCAGAGCAGGAGGCATCCCTCAAGATGACCGAGACAAAGGCACTGGTGGCAGCCATCTTGGAAAGAGCCAACGCCCTCTTGGAGGTTTCATTAGTAACGGAGACTGGTTCATCTGCCATCGGTCGCAGTGTGTCCCAAGGAGGTGATGAACTAGGAACCTTACCTTGTGAGTCATTTAGATTGAGGGTGACGCGACATTTGCTCTGACGACAATTGCTCTGGGCTTTATGTCGTCAAAGATATAGGGATAGATTTAGGGTTGCAATTGTCCTGCAATAATGTCCTTTGGCAAGACATTAATCTACATTTGCCACTCTCCACCCAGGTGTAGTAAATGGGTACCTGGTAGGAATTTATTCCTTGAATGCTTTCAGCGCCTTATAGGGCAGCTGGACTAAAGCCAGGGTAATAATACTACTTCGGCGCTTAGAAACATTGTATTAAGCGCAATATAAATGTTATGTATTATTATTATTATTATTATTATAATTTGGTTTTTGTTAGTTTTAAGGGTTAGGGTCAGATGTTGTGTTTAGTCTAGGGGGTAAATGTTAGGAATTTAGTTAGTGCAGGATATTGCTATGGAGCATTTGTCGTCGGTGCATGGTTAAAACTGATGAAAGGTGCCTTATGTACTGAGTTCAGTGAGCATTTTGATGATGATGATAATATTGCTTTCCTAAGAATATTTCAATCTTTCAATTGATTGTGTGCTATGAATGAAGATCTTAGTTTAATACATGTACTTACAAGTATGCTATAGAAAATTTATACCAGTCTTTTAAATTAAGGCATTTTCTGAATGATTGTGCTAGTTATTTTTTTATACAATGAAATGAAAGGTATCTCAATCTTTTACCAAGTTCATTTCCCTAAATTAATGTCTAAAAGAGAATTTTCCATACTTTTTTTTAGCTTAATTGCTTTCAGAAGTACATTGTACAGTCAGTATTTTATCTATTAATTCTCTCTAAATTGAATCTTTAAATTGGTAGCTCATGACCTTAATGATTTTTAATTGTACACAGGGAGTGGAGGCATCGGAAGTCAAACTTCTACCAGTACTAGTCACTTCTCCAGAAGTCTATCCATGCCGGCTGACCTTACTACAGCTAGACCAACAGCTTCTGATAAATCTCACACCAGGTAAATACCTCGTCGCATTAAATAAATCTTCTATCTTCTCTTGTCCCTCTCTTTCTTCTCTTGTTTGTATACATGTATCTTCCCTCACTTTCACTTTCACTCTCACTCTTCCTCTCTCTCTCTCTTTTTGTTTCTTTTCCTGTTTGCATTTTCCCAATTGCAGTTATACATGTATTTTCCCAATTGCAGTTATATTTTGTTATATGTGCTACAACGCTACCACTCAAAAACTTTATCACCATATTTACTTAACATGTTCTCAATTAATTCTAATATTCACAGCCACTATACTAGATCGTTTAATCAATTTCACAGATGGACCTTCTCCAATGATAGATCAAAACATTCAATTTGACACCGGCTCCACTTTATGGAATGATTTGGACTTGAGCATATTTAATATACAATTTAATAATACATTTAAAAGACAATATAAACAGTTTCTATTAATCAATTATTGATTACTTAGAAACGACCAGTTTTGTTTTGTTTTTTTCTGTTCTTATTAAAAGTGTTTATGTTTTAAGTTATGAGTTTTATTTATATTTTCATTACTTGCCACATTCTTACTGTAATTATTTAAATAATCCAGATATTCTGGGAGTGTACGATTCAACAAGCCTTCCTCTTGGCTTTTCCAGTACATGCCCAATTTCCATTCCTTTTCTTCAACTTATCATATTACCATTACGTACCTTGGACCAACACTTCTTTTATCATTACTTTGTTTGTTTGCTAGTCTATGTGAATGTTTTATTTACATGTTTTTAACTTGTTTTTATTTGTTTGTTCGTTTGTATGTTTTTGTTTGTATCATTTTTAATGAATTGGAAATAAATACTGAATTGAATTGAATTGAACATTTTACATACATTACATGTGCATTTATCAGATTCAGATTTTATTAATTGAATTACTATATATTGTAAATACTTTTGCTGCTTCTCTGGCTACATGAAATACTACACCTTGCTTACATTTGCTTCCTCTTTGATACTTCTTTCTTCTTTATTTGATTATTCTATTTATTCCATTTTGTCTCATTCTTGTAAAATATATATTTTTGCACATCAATATATGTCATCCGATATTTCTCGTTATCACTTATCTTTTTCTTTTCCTTTAGCAAAATAAGTAGCATTGTAATTGAATGATGCAAACTCATGATGAACTCTGAGCTGCATGTAATGTTGTCAATTCTGTTTGATACTTGCTTCCCAACCATGAATATTTATCGTAGACCGTACCAGATGCGGCGATCCAGGAGCAGCGCTTACAGTGGCACACCAGAAAGAAACCAGAATCTCACCAATCTGTTAGATGAAATCTTTCTCTTCATTGGAACCAAACTACACCAAGCAGTAAGCAATTTTACTCAGAATAATCTCATAGTAATGATGCAGTATTGACAACAGTGAGAGAGTAACAATGACAATGGTATTTGTACTACTGATGCAGACCTTACTGATTTGATGGGAATTGTTTTTTGCCTTCTCTGTTCACTCCTTCTACTCTGGCGTAACGTTTTTCTTCAAAATTATAAAGCCTGAAATGTTAATCCGCCAAATAGACATGTATAAACTTCAAGGGACAGAATGTGGACCCACGTTTTAAAGACATAACAGCCTACATTAAATGTTGTGATGGAGGTTTATTGATTTTGCCTCTTTATGTGTGTATATATGTAATCTCCTTGTGATTCTTAATGGAAATAATAATGAAAAGATAAATGCAATGTACTTGTACATGTATAAGAGGAATAATGACATTGTACATAAATCTCAACAGTTCAAATAATACTTTATATTTTCATGTTTGTAGGTTTCTAGAGATGAGTTCCTGTCAGCGGTCAAGGCCAGACGTCAGCGTGGATGGTCAAGGCAGCAAGCCTTGGTCCATGCCCATCAGCTAATGACCACTGCCGGTCACTCTGAGGGCTATGCTCACCTAGTGACTGCTATAACGTCTGTCCTGCAACAAGGTCCTAGGTAACTGAGACAGTCACTGTAAGACCAGAAACTTTCACATGCATGAAACTTTCACGAAATTTGCAAAGTGGTTCAGATTTCTGAAAGTTTCATGCCGTGATGTATAGAATCATAGCCCATACAGTTATGAAAGTTATGAAAATCTGAAAGTATAAAAATACCTCTGGGCTCAATTTCATGAGACTTGTGAGAAAGGAGCAGATCTTTTGTTAGTCAAAATGTAATTTTGACATTTATTCAAAGGCCCCTATGAATTGGCCAGAAGCACTGCTTTCATTGCCCAGTTTCATACTGACAATAATATTTATATGATTGTTTAATCACCTAGAATAGGATACTTTATTATCTTGTCCTTGTTTTGTTCAGCTTTTAGTCTTTTATCTACTCTTATCACCACAGGATAGAGGACCTGAAGTGTGGAGGTTTCGTTGAGACTGTCAGACAAGCCTTTGCGGATGCTATGACGGCCATTGTTCAGCTAGCTACACATCACCCTACAGACTGTGCTTACAGTATAGGACTGCTCTGTACCATCCCATACACTAGGTATGACAAAGAGTTTTAAATTTAAGAAACAATATGGCTCATATTCTCGAAAGCGGTCTCAGTTGAGACCATGGTTTATGCAGATTTTGTGGTATAAGTGCGCTTGATTTAGCGCATACACTTAAAAAGATCCAATAATGAACGTGCGTGATTGGCAAAGGGTGCTAAATTCACGCTAGTTGCCATGGTTTAGACCAAGGTTCATGTAAATTAATTTAAATAAACTGTGTAAATTTACATAAACTATGGTCTAAACCATGGCAACTAGCATGAAATTAACGCCGTTTGCCAATCACGCGTGTTCATTATTGGATATTTTTACGTATATGCGCTAAATCAAGCGCATTTATACCACAAAATCTGCATAAACCATGGTCTCAATTGAGTCCGCTTTCGAGGATATGGGCCTTTATGTCTTGATAAAAGGTTAGTGCTTTTGATGTCTGAATATAATGTAAAGTTCCTTGGGCAACAAACCTTTAATTGTTCTGAAACCACATGACACATTTAAAAAGAATTAATAGAAAAGAACTTTTCTAAGTTCACTATTGACTGCATAGGAACATCAAATAGACTACATGTATGTATATAAATCTTGATCAATTAGTAGTATTCCAGTGAAATACGTATATAAAGATCACTCTAAGGAGACACGTGAGGTGGTCTTTATAGACAGTGGTATTTACATGTATGTATAGATGCCTTTAATTCATGTTTCAATGAGAAACAGTGTTCACGGAAAACAAAATTTTGTCTTTGCAGTTGCTTGCTAAAGCTGGTTTATTATGAAGGTCTTCACAAAAACTGTTCTTTATTATTTTGTTGTTTGATTGGACAGGAGTGAAGAGAAATGCCTTGTGGACAGTCAACTGGTCAGTTTACTGGACAGACTGTGTAGTCTTGGTCATTCCTCTGGTCAACCTTCACGGCCAGAATCCCAGTCCAGTGGTCAGAGGGTTTCAGCTCTGGCTTGGGCAGGGTTTCAGGTAGGGTCATTTGACAACATACTTGTATTCATAACCATTTAAACAAAAGAATGCAAAGTACATGTATTATTAACTCCAATATAGGGAATTTGATCTCCACTGATGTTTGTTATAAATGCATTGTTTTGGGCCTTTTCATTTCCCCAAAATAAGAACCTCAAAATTACTTCATATCTTCTTTTGTTTTTATTATCTCTGTCAAATCATACATATTTTATTTGTGTACTTTAAAAAATGTATTATTATCATTATTATTATTACTTATTATTAGCTCATCCGGCCCGAATGGGCAGATGAGCTTATGCCATGGCGAGGCGTCCGTCGTCCGTCGTCCGTCCGTTCGTCCTTCGTCCCGTCCGTCCACAATTTCAAAATGCTTCTTCTTCGCCATTTCTTACCCGATTTTAATTCCGTTTGCTTTATATGATAGCACTAGGTGGGGGATTCGAAACTTCTACACAGAATTTTGAAACTCATTAAATATGCTAATTTATGCGCATTTTTCGAAAATCACAAAAATCGCTTCTTCTTCATTTATTGACCGATTTTGAATTTTTTTTGTTCCATCTGAAAGACTTTCACGAGGTTCATTGAACTTCTACACAGAATTTTGAAATTTTGTCTAGAAAATTATTTATGCTAATTTATGCGAAATTAATTAAAAATCACGAAAATCCTGTGCTTCGTTGAAGGTACTTGCCAACCGCTGTGTATCATGGGAAACTGATGAGGTATCCCAGGATGCCTTGGGCTATGCTGGTCTTGCTCGTCAGGTGTCGTTGCTCTTGACCAATCACCTTGCTCGAGCGACGGAGAGCTGTGGAAATGAGGCTGCTGGAAGTGAAGCTCTACAGGAGGTTCTTAGTCTGCTCAATAATCTATCCAGGTTAGATATCTTCTCATTACTACTTCATTTTTTTCTTTTAATGGAAGCTCAACAGTCTATTTAAGTCCAGTTTTGATTATCAAAACATTTATATTTGACCCTAAAAGGGCCTGGGTTTTTTTTTTATGATAAGCTCACAGCCTGAGTTATTCCACCCCTTTGCCAACTTTTAAAACTGTGCATGTGGCTGTGGCATCTTATATTGAATGTGCCCTTAAATTTTCATATCAATATCTCTAATAACAGTTTTCAAATTATAGTTATTAAATTATTTATGTATTCATTATGGTTAAAGTTGTAGAAATTTGGTATCATTTGATGCAATATAAATTTAAGGCAATAAAGTGCTGAAAGCTCGAAGGGGGGTGGGGGGAGGGGGTTCCACAGATATATCACAGCAAATGTACGGGGGGTGAATTTTAAGATAAAATATTTTAAAATAATTATCGTGTATGAAGTTGATACAGATGTACACTGTAGATTGTACTTGACTGAAGTATACTTTTATGTAAGAGTATGAATCAGCCAGTCATTACTTAGTCTGACTCAGTGTTTGTTTTCCATCTCTTAGGAGTCGTATGGGTCGAGCTATCCTGAGCCAACCAGCATGCGTCTCTAAGCTCCTCTCCCTCCTCCTTGATCAGCGTCCCTCTCCCAAGCTTGTCCTCATCATCCTGCAGCTATGTCGTGTAGCCCTCCCCCTGATGAGTGCCCAGGACTGTGCCCATGTCCAGCTGCCAGCGTGGGGGGCAGAACTCGCCTCAGCTGGTGGGGAAGGGGGCGTGACCACCAGCGACCCACCTGCTCGTATCGCCAGTCTACTGCTAGCCAAGCTTGGGGATTGTGTAGTCCCAGGTATGTCCAAAACTTGCAGTACTCAGCTCATCATTGAACAATCTCAGCCAGATATTGTGAAATCTGTATTGTACTAAATCAAATCTTGTCCAGTTGGTTAGAATGTATTTGTTATATTAAGGTTACATATACATCTTGAAAATGCCTCTGGGATATGGATTAGTTTTGTTCTATTTATTGTTTGAAATTTTTTTATCAGGATGTCAGACAATCCTCGCCCCAGAGCAGTTAGGTCACCTGTCATCAGTTAGCTTCATTCCCGACACAGAGGATAATCTAGAGGACCAAGATGGCCGCCTCTCTGTCTTCCTTCATAAGAGGGAAGACCAGTCATCTAGGGAAGTCATTCAAGCTCTTCTTAGGTACGTGGTGACTTGTTTCTTTTCTCACCTACTTGATATTTGTTACAATTTATTCATTTTTATGTGCATTGCAAGCAACGATAACAGCTTTTTGTTAATCCACGACATGTAAATTTTAATTTCTTCTTTTGCTTATACATTTTCTATTTCTCCCTTGTTATCTCATAATGTTTTCTTACCATGTTTTATACATGTCTTTGGGAAAAGGAGATGTGGATTGAAGAACAAGAATTTTTATTTCATCTCATGTGAAATATATTACAGTTATAATGTAAATACAAATATTTTTTTTTAGTGATATTCATGATTGGTAAATAACTAATTTGAGTCTCAAAAACCTTCTTCAAACAAATGTAGCCTTCAGAATGTTAATAATTAAGGTACATGTACATGTAGTCAATATTAATTATCAGTTAGATTTCAGGATGATGAGGAGGAGGATAATAATAATAATAATAATAATGATAAAAAACCGTTCTTGTGTAGCGCATATCACATTATGATATAACGTCCCTATGCGCTTCCAAAGGGTATGGATATTATTACCCTGGCTTTAGCTCCGGCAGCCGTAATCAGCGCACAGTGCATTTCAAGGATAAATCCTGCCAGGTACCCATTTAACACCTGGGTGGAGAGTGGCAAATGTGGATGAATGTCTTGCCAAAAGACGTTAGTGCCGGGCTGAGATTCGAACCCTCAACCCTTGGATTGAGAGTCACGTGAATGAACCACTATACCAGGACACTTCCAGGATGATAATCATTGTCTCATTTGATGAAAAAATAAGTTTTACTTGTAGAAATATTATTTCAGGTGTTATTGTCTCTTTGCAGCTCCGAAGGACGTCCATTCAGATTGGGGAGTGGAGCTAATATGGAAAAGGTTTTGCGCATGGATCGTAACATGCATACAGTAAGTCGAATTATCCTTCACATGTACATGTAGTTTCTTATACAATGTACATGCTTTAATCTCTTATTTCTAAACATCTGTTGATCTTCTTTTGTTTAAAGTTATGGACATTGACAATTACATAAGAGGTGAAAATAACTAAGATTACATATTCCTGGTCAATCTAAATTTCCTTTAAAAAAAAAAAAAAAATCTTGTCAAAATCATGAACAGGAGATGTACTGTTGCACTTACAAGAAATGTACTTGATCTTTGCTCAAATAAAGTAAATATAATGAGTAGTCAGGATATTATATCGTGGGGAAAGGTTTAGAACAATGGAATCATCAATTTTTATTTTTATTTTTGGTTTGTGTAGACTGGTAAGGCCGAGCTATTCACCGAGGATGCAGCTACTGCTATACAGAAGGCAGGCAAGCTAGCTCAAGCTGGGTTCTTGGTAAGCGTCGGAGCACCAGTAGAGACCACTGATAATGAGAATAACAACAAGGAGAAGCTGAAGGTTACAGCTGAAGCTGTATGCAGGGAAAAGAACGCTGAACTTGCCAGGTAAAAATGACCCATCCCTCCCACAAAGCCTCATGAAAATTTATCATTATTTACAGCAGCGTGCAATATCTTGAGTAAATATACATGTATATGTGTTTTGAAAACTTTGAAATCTAGATGGAAAGGAAATGGAGGTTAAAGTAAACGACTTACTCTCACAAGAGGTACAGGTCATCAGGCACACAGCATCTTCTTGAAATATGTGCAGTCATTTAAAAAAAAAAAATTATTTCATATAATCGTGCCTGACTACATGACATATTATGCTTTATAACACTCTCATTATTCTAATTTTTTTTAGAACTGACCCAGTACGACCTTTCATCAGTGGCCATGTCGCCCATAGTATGGCATCCGAGGTCATAGCTCTTATGCATAGCCTGCTCACCGCACCTGAATCTAACACTGCACAAATCTGGGCCTCTGCAGTAGAGAGGGTCTGTATGAAACACAACATCTTTTAGTTCAATTCCTTTTCTTGAAAGTATTAATGCCTTTAGTTTCCAATTTTAACCTTTGTCAAACATTCTGTTAAATAATGCCATATACATTTACACCTATTTCAATAAGTTTGAATAACAATTCGGGTTTTATAAATTAATCAAATATGACTCCTTATCTGTTCCTCTATATTTTAAAGATAATTGATATTGATGTACATGCATCTTTAATCTATTTTTTTTTATAAATAGAATAATTGTATTAGGCAGCATGATTTAAAAAAAAATCAGATGAACATGGAAGTCTTTGAAATGTTGTCTCATGTCTATTAAAAAAGGTGTTGATAGGGGATATGAAAATGTTTAACAGAACATGTACATGTGTATCTTTAAAGTGTACTCACCACCTGAAAAAATAATTTGTCTACCGCTAGAAAGTAAAAAATTAATCTCAAAGAACTTTATCTGAAATTCTATAGGTCAACAGTTTAGGAGTATGAAAGAAATAAAGAATAACATGAAGGTGCTCGCGCGGAACCGAACCTCCGACTTGAGTTCCGGGCGAGCTCTTATCTTGACGAGCGCGTACGGATGCGTTGAGTAGTCTACTCACAAGTCGCTTTTATGCTTATAGAGAGTATAATCAAACTTGTAATATCTCTTTATAGAAGAGATATTCAAAGCCCATATTTGGAATATAGTAGAATGACAAGGAACCTCTAACATACAGAGCAAAATATTTTTTGGTGATTGGTACCCTTTAACAATACACATTCTTACTAACGATATCTTGATCTTACTAACCTAGTGTTATTCTCCTTATCCAGGTTTTATCACATGCCTTGAGCCAAGTGCCTGTGCTTGTATCATCACAAGCAAGTCACATGACCCTCTTAGCCTCGCAGCCGCAAGGTCCAGGCATCGAGCAACTCCTCTCCACCTGCCGTCAAGTGGTGGCAGCATTCTGTGCCCTAGGAGGTTTTCAAGACTGCGTCAAGATGGGATCAACAGCACAGGTAATCCCCATGACCCCCTAAATAACGGGAGAACATTTTTGGGAGAGAAGTATTTTAAATCTTTCTTGCAACAACTTAAGAATGATCTGTTATCAAGTATGTAGATGAAATCAAAATGCAAATCAAATAAAATGTACTGTTATTAAATCCCCGTAAATTATCACAGCTACATGTAAATTACATGTCCATGTACATGTAACACTACATGTATGTACGCAAATGTTGACTATAGTATGTTTTTCAGTTATTTGTGTTATGCACTATTACATTATATTTCCGTGTATGTCTATATTTCTTGCATTCTCATATATGGCAATACAGTTTTGTGATATCAAAATATGTTTACTCTTATTATATGTGACAATATAATTTAATCAAATTGTGTATCATTCATCTTTTTATTGAACAAGAATTGTTTTATGTTTCACTTTTCCAGATTGTTGGAGATGGATGTGTGCCGTTAGAAGCCCATGTATTGAGTATAGCTGAACATCAGGGTATTGCTTCTGTCTCTGTCAAAGCTGATGACATCCCAAAGATTAGCAACCCTATGGATGTATCGGTCACTCGTCTTCAACCACCTAAAAACATTGTAAGTGAAATCATTGTAATGATATTTACTGTTTTGAGGGAAACAGTTTCTTGATCACAGGGGCTTTAGTTTCAAACTTGACCTAAAAAATTAGCAGTCAGTATTTGTTTTATATATTGCATTGCATTTCATTGCATTGAAAAAAAAAAAAATTATTTGAAAAAAAGTATATTATGCCCACAAGATGTATTCATTAGGATATTTACAAATCAAGGAATTTGCTTTGTGAGCTTGTCTTACAGTATGTATCCAATGTTTACCTTATATGCACTTATTGCATCCTTGCATTGTACTGGCAAAAACAGCTATTGCCTGTGCAGTATTTTTTTGCTATTGCCAGATTAATTAATTATGAGAATACCAAATACTTTGTATATATATATATATATATATATATATTTATAGATGTTGTTATTTATTTTTTGTTATGAGTTTATTGTCATGAATTTGTTAACGACTATTGTTACTTAATATTGCTATCAGGGTCTCATGGAAGACTACCACTATTGGTGATAATGAGTCATCCTGTCTAAATATCAGAAAATAAATAAATTAATAAATAAATAAATCATTTGTAACAGACGTAGAGGTCAATAGTCAATTTTATGACTGCACTTTTGACTAATAAGAAGCCTAGAGTCCAGATATAATGGCTAACGTACTTGAAAACTTTCAAGGAATATAAAAGAAATTTTGTCCTATTTTATCCTCCCTTTTCTAGGTACTGTACTGCCCATGAAAACAAGTATTAATGTACATTACTTTGCTCCTCTTCTAATTTAATGATATTTAATAGACTGAAAACTTTTGTAATCACAAACTTATTATTGTTTCCTTTCTAGGTACTGCCCCTGCAGCAGCTGTCGATTACAGAGAAGCTTGTAACAGCCTTACACAGCCTTCTCCTTCCCCAGGATGGCCAGGGGGTGTGCCCCATGCTAGTACCCCTACCTGCTGTAGATGATGGGAACAGCCAGGCTATGGCTACATGTCGTGTGCTGGCAGAGATTAGCTCCAGGTACAGTCCCATTTATTAATAATGGTGTCAAGCTTATTTTCAGTCATTATAGGTGAAGTAAACCCTACAAAGTATTCTAAAAGGGGTTACTTAAAACAGATATGATTTTGTTGTTTTTTTATTAACAATGGGATAAGCTCATTCAGCAGGGTGTTACTAAATCAGCATTTCATTTGTTTGGCAGATTTAGGGATATCGTTCTTCTTCTTTCATGTGATTGCCAACTTCTGTCAAGATCAGTCATATGGGAATGCTGGTTGAGCGCTAGTTTACAGTGTCATCATCAAGGAATATCGTGTAAAGTATATTTTTGTCATAGTGTTTTCTAAAATTTGAACTATTATCTTTGCCTCTCTCCTATCACCAGAGCATGTGCAGTTCTTGCCCATCATATGAATGACTCCAACTTTGCATCAGAGTTCGTGATGCAGACTAACCACCCCCTGGAGGTGCTTAAGTCACTCTCACAACAATGTGGAACAGGTTAGTTCAATTATCTTCTGCTGTAACCTAGTGATTTGTAATACCTTAGATTGATATCCTTTATTAGTCTCTAGACATAGACACCCATTGACGAAATAAAAAAAAAAGATTGCGGAATTTGACCAAGCCTATCTATAATCTGCAGTTTGACTACAAATTTTGTGTTTTTGGAAAATGTATATCCTTGTTTATTGGTTTGTCATTGTGCTCCCTATAATACTTATGATTTATTTTGCACCATATCATTCTAAATGTCAAATACTATTCTAAGAGTAGTTTCTTGACAGTTCCAAAATGATATTCAAATGTGTATTCTTGTAATGTGCTATACAAATGTAAGATAATTTAACTGTTAATACTTTTACTTTTAAAGCCTGTAAGAAAACACTGTTACATGTTCTATCTTTGTCTGAACAACTGGTGAGAGACAGAAGGTAGTAGGAGCCCAATGTGAGAAGCTGAGAATGCTGAGTGGTCCTAACTTAGTCCCTTGTGGTACACCAGAACGTACCACTGCATGATTTGATAACTTTCCGAAATACTTAACGCACTTTTGTCAGTTTTCCAGCAAATTTAGAATGCAAGCAATGAGGCAAGGCTTTCCTTTTGTATAAAAATGTAAAATATTTAACCGTTAATACTTTTGCTTAGGCTGTAAGAAAACACTGTTACATGTCCTATCTTTGTACAGGTGAGAGGCAAAAGGTAGTAGGAGCCCAGTGTGAGAAGCTGAGGATGTTGTATCGAGACTGTGCAAGGCCCCCTACCCCTCCTGCTAAGCAAAGCATATCTAGTGTAAGTGGACGATAATGTGTTGGGGTATCTTATAGCATTCAAAGTACAGAATCATCAGGGTATCATCAGATTGTATTCATGATCAGTTGTATTAACAAAAAGGAGCTTGTTTGTGAACATTTTTGAAAGCTCAAGATATTCAAGCTGGTAAAATCCTGTTTGTTTCTTTACTAAAATCAATATATTAAATAGGGCAGCATGGTTTGAATAGGGATATTGCTTGAATTCTTGTTACAATTGAAACGTTATTTAGAAATTTTATTGATTGTAGTATCTGCTCTGTTTGTAATACTACACACTTTACATGTATGTTGGCATAAACAATCCTTTTACTTCCCATTTGATCAGTTTGTGGCTCAAAGTCTGCCATATCCTTGCAGAATTTTGATCCTCATGACACCAGTATCTATTAGAAATTTATTATTCGTGTTCAGTTTTGTAGGTAAGGCACAATGTTCAAATGGAAATATAGTATACCAAGGTTTTTACTTTGTGTATGTACCAAAACGTGTCACATAATTTTGAACTCACCATTTCTAGGTCCATGATATGACCCTTGACCCCAGCCGTTACTACCCGCCAGTCAAGGCATGTCTCTTCTCTCGCTGCATGACCTCCTTGACCTTTCTGGGTGACCCTGTGACCTCTGGAGGACTACCAGCCGGTGTCATGTGCTATGCAACTCAGCGTGTGCCTGATCAGGTAAACTTATATTGTGTTGTGAGCTCTGCAAAGGGGCGTGACAGGATAAAGAAATGATATTAAGAAGTTATAACATATATCTCTGTTAACCCTTTACCGCCTTTGGTCAACTAATAGAACAAGCAGGGGACTGCCACAGAGAACTTTTGTCACATGTACAGTGTCTAAGTGCCATACACTCCAAACAATGTGGCAGTCTGGGGTTTCGATCATGATGTACAGACTGAAATGTGTCGTGAAGATGTACATGTAGTCAACGAAATGTCAAGACTGTAGAATGCATACATCTAGAAATGTACATCTGCTTTACACCCTCCTGCCAGGCCCACAATGAATGATGGGACATTGTTTTGTGGTTCATTCGCTTGACTTGCAATGACTAGGTTGAGCGTTGTAAAATCTTTGGGCCTCTTGTTTTATTTCTATATACTAGTATAAGACACTTTATCTTTAGTGTACTGTCTTGACCCAGGTAATGTTAATGGGTATCTGGAAGGTAGAAATTCTAGAATGCTTTGAATACTACCACATGGCATCTATAGCCAGCAGCATTTTTATCGGCAATTGCCTCAGAATAGTTTTTCTAGATACACAATGAAAGGCATAATATTATTGCTATGCCACTCAAAGTAATATCCTTCTCTGTATTTCTTCCTTTGCATCCAGGCAACCTCATTCTACTGGGAGCTTGAGATATGTTCCTATGGTGATGCTGCTGAGGACTCTGGTCCTAATGTATCCATGGGTCTGGCCCCGCCCCCTGAGAAGAAGGACGGAGCTAATAACTGGACCAATCCTATTGGAACTGTACTCTTTCCTGTGTGAGTCAAAGATCTGATATTTGTTATTAAGCTTATGGTCCTACAACATATGTTCAGGTGACATTTGCTCTGCTGGTAGTTTCGTACTCTAACCCAATTCCTATTTTCACCCCTGGACCAACATTATAATTAACCCTTAACCTAACAGTAAACTCAACCTAACACCCATTTGCAGTCATGACCCTATGTCTTTGACAAAATGAAGTTCAGAGCAAATGTCAGTAGAGCAAATTTTGGGTCAGTATTGCCAGGTACCCATTAAATACATCTTTATTAGGAGGTACGATGTGGATAAAACACCTTGTCGAAGGATGTAAGCACTGAGCCAGGATCAAACACAGGACCTCTCGTATGAGAGTCAAAAGCCATCACCAGTACCACAGTTGATATTTACGTTGTTGATTTGAAATCTGTGTGATTCTTATATGCAGGAGTGGTCATGCAATTCACTACAGCGGGGCAAGTCTCCTGCGATGGAAGAGCGTCCGTCTGGACATCACCCTGAAGGTAGGAGACATCATCGGCATGGGGTGGCAACAGAACGAGGAGCCTGCCCCTCTGAACGGGGCAGATCAAGCAGGTCACATCTTTATGACCCTAAATGGTCACAAGTTTGCCCCCACCTTGGAGGAGGTCAGCGGAGGGCTGTGGCCGGTCGTTCATGTCCAGAAGAAGGTAGGTTTACAGCAAGGCATGGTTGGTTTGGTTTAGAATGAATAGGAAGAATCTCAAAGTAGTCTTCCAGAATTGAAGAAGATGAAGAAAGGAGGCGAACAACCCCAAATAGGTGTCTGGTTAGACAGCTTGTGGTTGCTTACATTGTACTCTTTGTACATGTATAAACTTGCAATAAGTGGCAACTTCTGTATGCACATGTATGTAGGTTTTATGTACTCATTGTACTGAACCATCAGTTTTCTTGAAAGTCTTCCTCAGAGTTCATCTGCTAAGAGTGAATTTTATTTAATTCATTTCCATGGAACATCTGTGTAAATGAATTGATTTAATTCATTTCCATGGGACATCTTTGTATTTATCCCCAAACTTGTGAGATGGAAATTATCTACATGTAGGACCTACACATAGTACTTTTCTATTTGAAAAAATATAGTATGTACACTGTATAACCTGCTGGAACATAAAAACTTGCATGGAAACAAGAAATTTCTTTTTTTCATTTTAACCCATTATTGATTCAAAATGCTGAAAATGTTATCCTGAAGAAAGAAAGTCGATGATTTCATAACATTTTAGTGACAAATCAGTTATCTTCACTACCTGTATGTCTTCTCTCCTCTTCTTGGGCAGAACACACAGGTGAGAGCCAACTTTGGTAGTCGACCCTTTGCCTACGTCGACGGCCACTGTCATCACACAACTGCACTAGAGTCCTCAGACTCCTTGGAGGAGATTACAGCAAACTTTGGGGCTCTACCATTCCACATGGAGGGGGAAAGTGACAGCGATAAAGAGGCTTCCCCTCCAACGACTCCATCTACCGAACTTGCTTCCCCAACTCTCAGTGCTGCGGCAGGGATCGCCTTTAAATTGGCAACACCACAGAAACCAAAGAAAGGTAGCTTTGTAGCTTTTGAGTTCTATGTTGTTGTAAAATCATTTGTGTTTGCTTGATGCAAATTGATACAGTTTCAAAGCTCTATAGGGCCATTCTCAGTCACATGTGTAACCCAAATCTAGAAAAATGGTTCATTTATACCTAAGTTTTCAGTATTTGTCTTGTAGTAAAACTCTCTAATTTTCGATATTTAAATAACAATCGTACCCCTAACAAGTAGAGGGTAATTATTTGAAACGAGAGTACATCATTTTCTTTCAGATGTCAAAATTAGGTCGGTCACGTGTGTGACCTCGCACAAAAAAGGGTCTTACTTGTTGGTATTCAAACCTACTTTTCTCGTATTTCCCTTGGAGTGCAAGTTTTCACTTTTCATTGCTGTGTTACGGGATTGCTCTGAACAGTTTTAAAGCAATTTTCCATAAATTAGTGAACACTCTTTTCTTTTAGAGGTGGAAATTGGGTCGGTGAGCATTCAAAATAGGGTATTTTTAAATGTCTCTGTAAAAACATTATTGTTGGGAAATTACTAATACTTTTTCTTATCGAAGAAAGGGAAATCTTTTTCATATAAGAAACTAGTGATATAAAAAAACAAGAAAATGTAATCTGATTTTCCGGCAATGAGGCATAATTAGATGGTCATGTGTGTGACTCTTTGTTTCACTTTTAACAAAGAATGGCCCTTTAGTAGGGCTTTATTGGGTACACGTATAGTACAGACTAATACATGTACATGTACATGTATATTCCTGGTCAAAAGGCTGTGATTTGTTGAAGAAGCATCATTGATAATTAAAGGAAACCAAAACCCAAGGAGAGAATCAATGTTATTGGAAAGTGAAAATTCAGAGAAGCACTTTACAAAAAGTTTCATTAAAATTGGTTAAAAAATGAGAGAGTTATGGAAGTTTGAAAAGTCTCGTTTTACTTTCTATGGGGATCCTCAAATTGGCAAAATTGCTTCAAAATGGCTGATTTTGTGAACAACTCTCCATTTGTTTTGTACACAGATTTTCAGATTTTCCCCATTATCTTTCAAGGTGCAGTTAATCTCCTTCTGAGCTCAACATATATAATGGGAAAATGTATTTTACACCACATATGTCGAGTTCAGGAGGAGACAAGGAGCACCCAGAGAGATAATGGGGAAAATCAGAAAATCTGTGTACAAAACAAATGGAGAGTTGTTCACAAAATCAGCCATTTTGAAGCAATTTTGCCAATTTGAGGATCCCCATAGAAAGTAAAACGAGACTTTTCAAACTTCCATAACTCTCTCATTTTTTAACCAATTTTAATGAAACTTTTTGTAAAGTGCTTCTCTGAATTTTCACTTTCCAATAACATTGATTCTCTCCTTGGGTTTTGGTTTCCTTTAAGTACAATCTACCATGTATGTCCAGTATCATAAAACAACCGGAATAGGGACAATGGAGTGAAAAGGGACAAAAATTGGATAGGCGTTTTGTCACAATTTTTCTCCCCTGGAATAATGCAGACAGTTTTCATTTCCTATGTTCAAGATACATAACAACCATGAAAATGATGCCGGCCCTTCTCATGGGCAGTCAACTTTTTAAAATTTTAACAAGGGACTCATGCATAGAAACCCCCAAAAATGTCGGGCGGATCTCCTGCTAAAAAAGAAAGATATTTTGGAACCCCTGATTACTGGGAAAAAAGATTATTTTCCCAAATTTTCCTAATTTTGTCCGTCTTCGCCCTGTTGTCCCTAATCATCCTCTTTTTATGGTACCTAAAAACAATTAGACTTCCTAGACTCTTATCTCCTGTGACCACATAGAATATGACATCACCGAGTCCCAGCTGTACAGCCTACCCGGTGCCTATGCAGACTTCACCACCACGGGACTCTCCCCTCACCAGACAGCCCTGTCCTCTGCCCAGGACGATTCTGATGAAGAGGAGAGGGATGGGGAGGGTCAGCAGGACCATGTAGCCCTTCTGGTCCGAGCCTGGGAGCTGAAGGTGTTCCCGGTGATCAGGAGACGGTTTAGGAACGAGGCAGAGAGGAGGTCTGGTCTTGAACAGATTAAGGGAGCCTTGCAACTAGGTGAGAAGGGTGAACATACACATGCTGGGGTGACATTTGCTCCAGGCTTTGTTTCATCAGAGATGTAGGGTTAAGTTTAGGATTAGGGTTAGTGTTGAATGTAGTATAAGGTCCAGGGTTGAAGTTAAGAATTCGGCCAGTGTTGGATATTGACTGTGTAGCAGTTGTCGCCAGAGCACGTGTTGTAGAATCTTGAGAAGGTGATTTATTTTTTGCACAGAACTGGGAAAGAATTTCGGGATTTAGAAAGGGTCCACAGAGACAAGGTCCTCTTTGGCTTGCAATCTTTTTCTGGCTCTGAGCTGCCTACTATACACATTGCAGCAGTATGTTATGTTGTTATATATTCTCTTGATATTAGTTTTTTATAAGATCACCAAACCTTCGTCATGATCCTTGCTCACCATTTTACATCATCACTTCTTAACAATCGAAAAATTGATAACTAAGTAATTTCAGATATGAATGAAACTGTCCTTTTTTTTTTCTGTCTAAGAATAAGTAAAATAAGCGAAAGATCCTTTTCAACTCCCCAGGCATGACTGACATTGCCCGCCAGACGGTTGAATTCCTGTATGAAGAGAACGGAGGCATCCCACGGGACCTCCACCTCCCGACCATCGACGACGTCAAACAGGAGGCTGCTAAGTTCACCATTGACAAGGTGCGGAAGGGTACGACTGTAATGATCCGGCCACTGGGTGAGGAGAGTACGAGTGCTGCAGGAGGGACGTTGGTGCCTAAGTATGCCATCCGTAGCATGCTGAAGACACTGGGACTCTCAGGGGTTGTGCTGGATGTGGATACAGTAAGATCCTCTTCAAAGTTGTTACTTTTTTGTTATGTCTCTGACTTCTTTTCTTTGTCCTCCAGATAAATCTACTCTCTCCATGCTCTAATAGACCAAATTACTGATTCATCCATACATATACATACTTTTTGAACAAAAGTTGGTTTTATCAACATGAGAGATTGCCAGAAGTGAGCGAGTATTTACATTGATAGGCCCCTTAAGTTGGTTCTTTCATGACAGAACATTGCATCAGCCTTTTCATTAAAGTTGTTCCATGGTGTTATCGAAAGCTTTTAATTGTCAATTCATGTTTTGCTCTATTTTGTACAGCAACATGAGCTAGTTCAGGTCGAGTCTTACCTGAGGAGCGAGGGCGTCCTTGTGAGATACTGGTATCCACTTGACATGTTAGAGCGCCCTCTAGCAGGTATGCGACGAGTCAGCAGCTCTCTGACGGGGACAACATCCATTGACATCTCAAATATACAGCTCCACAGGTACGATGTGATTAATGATTTACACCAAGTCTATTTTATGCCACCATATCTGCATGAAAATCTGCTAATTATATGATTCTTGCATGAGACTTTGCAGTTTTAATGCATAGTGGAAAATTCAAATCAAAGTCCTTAGAATATGATTCTGATTGGTTGAAATTAATTTTGGAATTGCTTGTAGCTGCCTTTATTTCGGCTTGGGGCCTCTGGAGATTAGAATAAAAGAACAAGTAATCATAAAAATATTCGACTTAAAAGAGCAGCTTCTTGTAATACTTGAAAGGAAGTTCATATTCATTCCATGCTATCAATATTCTTTTTTCCCCCCACAGAGAGTTGCTGCAGTTGGAGTCCTCCTTAGCCCGTCTTTATTGTCGTACAGCCCTTACCAAGTTCCTCTCTCATTGTCAGAGCCCAGAGGTCATTGAAGCTATCCCATGCACCCTTTCCCTCTCACCAACCGAACAGCATCCCTCCGCCTCTCCACTTGCTGCCAGTGGTGGCGCCAGACAGCACATCTCACACCTCCAGCTCCTGTCCAACCAGCTGCTGACATCATCGCAGCAGAATGGACGACTCCACGACCCCTCCCTGCTGACGTCCTGTGGCGTGGGTCACAGCTTGTCGCCCATCATCACCAGGAGTCTGACAGCCATCTTCTATGGACCTGAAGAGTTGCCACATCTAAAGAGGGAGCTTGCTATCTCCATAGCAACAGCTTCACAACAAGGAGAGAGGCATCTCTTGGAGCTGACCAATCAGATTTGTGGAATTTTCCAGGTAAATACATTTTAATTAAGGAACTGCGAATGAACAAAACAGTTACCTATTTCTTCATTCATTGTGAAAAAAAAAGAGAACAAATACTGATGGATGGGTAGATGCATTCTTTCTTGTGTTATGATTGATTTCCTTTTACTCTGATCTTTGATACATGTATACATGAGATACAGATTATGTTTTAGCATAACCATGAATCATACTTTGAATCAATTCAAATTCTTAGTTACGGGCTAAAACTCACATTATCCATATTTTGAAGGTGTCTATCTTTTGAAGAGATATGTATCAATTAAAAAAAAAAATTGTTAAACATATATATTATCTTGTCCATTTTGTCAAGTAGACAATTTTTCGCAGCATTTGAATTTCATGATAGTCATAGAAATGTAAGTTTTGACCAGGACTCTAAATTTCATCGTCATAATCTGAATATCTTACTGTATTACAGGATCCGTGTTCAGCCTTTGATGTAGAATCAATCACCATTGGAGATAAGATCAACAACAACTACTTCTTCAAGAATGCAGTGGGTTTGGTTGTTGGCTGTAAGAGAGATGTCCTCTCATCTCACAGAGAGTAAGTCTTCTTTTTTTCCTTTGGGGTTTCAGTGTAAGATGTTTTTATTGTGCATGTCATATTTTATGTTGATCTATTAGAGTACATGTAACTTTAAAAAAAAGGTACCAGTGGTATATTGCAAGCAATATTAATCTGAAATTTTAGTAGCTTGTAGGTTAGTGGTAACAAAGGGAATAACAGATTGAACTACATACCTGAACTTATTTTCAACAAAAGAGGTTGTTTCATAAATGCTGAATTATTGTTTCACAAAGTTTGCTAATTGCGCAAAGAAGGCAATTTAAATTTTTTTTTAAAGTATTTCTTTCAGCGAAGAAAAGCCCATTTCACACATATATTTAACTTTAGTGGAAATGTGATGTGTGTTCTTTGTAGATCACTGTTTGATTTTTACTTTGTTGTCTTGAACAGATCATCTTTATACCAAGCTCCTTGGGCGAGGATCAGCTGCTATGGCATGGGTCAGAGAGTCAAAAAGTCTGGCAGTGTGGCCCCAGTTGAAGTAGTGAGCTATCCTGCTGATGCCACCCTCAACACCTCAGGAGGACTAGCAGCTCCCTCTTCCCATGTCATCAACCCTTACCCATCAGTGGTGCTACCATGCAATAAAATCCATGTCAAAGCTGGTGTATCTCCTGCTCCGAACTATGTACTGACCATTCATGGCCTGCCTGCGGAGTTCCCTCTGGCTATGGCATTTGTAGAGTCACTGATTGGCTGTCGTCAGGAGATGGGGGACCAACGAGTCAAGGGCCATGCCAATGTGACGTTGCGCCCTGTGGCGGAGAGTATCGGGGAGCGGGAAGCGATCCTGAAGAAGCCAAGAAAGATCACAACAGTTGTCTATATCAGGGTATTGGAGTTGCTTAGTGGGTATGTAGGCAGAGCAGCAGTGCCAGCTGTCATCAAGGAGCACTTGTTTCTTATCATGGCTCAGATCTTGAGACTTATCCGCAAGGTGGATGACGAGGATGGGGCAAGTGCCTCTCCCATTACAATGGTTCCGCAATCAGTGCTGGCAGAGTTGAGAAGGTTTCGCTGTGAGCTTGGGAAGCTGTTCGATGAGGAGGCTCTTCTGGCCGTGATTGGGAGTGGCTCAGTGACACCAGGACAGCACACATCTTACTTCCAAGCCCTCATGGAACTCTGCCTGGCCATGTCTGAAATTGATCAGTTCCCTTCAGCACCTCAGACAGGTTCAACTTCTATCTCAGTAACAGTAACTCTTCCCTCTCCTAGACCAGCCTCCATGGTTAGCCCCAAGCAGCTGGTGCGGTCAAGCCCACAGGTCACATCTCGTAAACGTCGACCAAAGATGAAGAGAGCAGGACAGCAGAAGAGGACACCCCACAACAGCGAGAGCGACAGCGGTGAAGCATCATCCAATGGAGCCAACAACCCTGAGGATATGCTTTGGTTTCATCGAGCTTCTACCTTGAATGTCATCATGAGGTACCTTGACAGTCAGGACCCACAGGGGGAGTCTTCCATGAGAACAGCCATCAGGGATGCACACCAGAGTGTGACAACACCGACTGCATACTCCAGGTTGGTGGTGATCTCAGGGTTACCACCAAACATGGAGGAGCCAGCAGCAAGGAGGGCACTCCTGAAGGCATGTAACCAAGCTGGTGGTCTCTTCAGAGATGAAATCTGGATCCCTGTCCAGGAAGAGGTGAAGCCACCAACTGCCATTGATGCAGACCCTAAAGATCAGCCAGTACAGGACGTAGAGTTGCCGCCAGCTGATTCAACCACAGCAACCAGCCCTGAAGAGATTGCTTCTGAGCAAACACCTCATGATTCATCTACAGTAGAATATCATGAACCTGAAAGGACTACTGAATCTGAAACTTCAACCAGTCTTCCAGATAACCAAGATGCCAATCAGGGTGAAGAATCTGGTCCCGAACCCAGTAGTGAGTCTGAAACTACAAGTAAGAAGAATTTTGTTCAGGGATATGCGGTGATCGAAGTGCGAAGTAAAGCCAAAGTTGAGGACATTGAGCATGCTCTTCTAAACAGTAGGATCTTGGATGAATCCCTTCCATTTGACAATGACTCCATGATGAGTGTCACCGGAGAGGACCTTCTCACCATTGCGACAGTGACGCCTTCCCTCCTTACAGAACCATCCGAGATGGAGGCCCTGGTAGGATACCTGAGACACAAGCTCCTTCCTTGTGAGAACTCTGAGCATCTATCCCTAGGCCAGCAGGCTTCGTCATCTCTAGAAGAGATCTTCAACAGTTGTGTCAGGTGCTCCCACTTCAAGTCCAAACCTGGCCAGGACTCCGATGCTGCCCACCCAGAGATCTGCCTCTCCAAAGAACAGATCCTCTCCACCTGTCCAGGAAACCTTCTCCTAGAATTCTTCAGCACCATGCATCCAGCCAAGATGACTGTAGAGGAGTTTGTCTACGACATCATCCAGAAGTATGGTGTGCTGTTGCCGGAAATCAAAGAGAAGAAAACAGGTTAGTGGTTTTTCAGAATTTGCATACATTCATTTGAATGCCTGCTGTGGTATTAAGCAGTGCTGATTGTGGTGATTGATTTGTACATGAATTTCACAATCTGGAAGGAAGTAGGCAAATGAAAGAAGATTCTGGTTATTTATTATGTTTATACAGTATATGAATAGCTTTCTTTTACATGTATGTACACGTAAATGTGAATGTAACTTTCTTTGGGAAGATTTTTCTTAGAATTGTAAATGAAATGATTATATGTTTTAGAAACGCTTTTGTTAAACTTAACCCTTGCGCTAAATTCATTAATGCTTGTCCAAAGCGAAAAACTTTTTAAAAACCCTTCATTCTTAAAGAAGCAATTTATGCTTTCTAGTCGTGAATTGATTAATATCTCTTGTATTATATGTTTACCAGTCACCAAACCCAGCAAAGATAGCAGCAAGAGTTCTGGCAAGAGACCAAGCAAGTCAATGACCAAGGAGAGATATAGTCCAGAATTCACTTCCCCTAAAGGAAAGTAAGTATAAAATCTTGTAAGTTGAGCACTTATGCATATCATATTTATATGTTACTTATTCATGGTTTGTGAACATCTGTGAATGGTAGACCATGGCTGAATTGCTCGCACTTTACAAATGCATATAAAAACTTTTAAGAATACATTCAACATAATTATAACAAAAGGTGCCGTAACGTAAAGAGATACAATCAATCTTACGATCAATTGTAACTCTTCAGTACATGGTTTGCTAAGACTTACGATTGATATCAGTCATAAGATTAATTTATCTCTTTGTGTTACAGGCCCAAGATATGATAATGTGAAACAAGGCAGTCTGATAAATAATCTACATTATTATATACATGTAAAACAAAAAAATTAATGGCAGTCATACATAATCGATGCAGAGAAATTGTCACTTTGTAATCAGTTGAGTGATATGATTTTGATATAGATATATTTATGATTAATCTAAGTTAATGGAACTTAAGAATAAAATCAGAGAAAAGGCCAGAATAAGCCAGGACATTCTTAGAATCGTCAGTTTATCTGATCCTCCCGGAGCTACATGTACATGTACATGAAGCAGATAAACGTACAATATATACAGGGTACACACATGTTGGTGTCTGGACAGGTTAGTTCTCCTCAACTGACTAAAGTGTAATCATTGATTTCTTATGCCATTTTCCATTATCCTGTGGTAGGCCTCCATTTGCAGCAGACAGGAAGGTGAAAGCAGTGGACAAGAGATCCAGTCTGAAGGAAATGAGTAGCAAGGAGAAAGTCTTAATGGAAGAGACAAGCAGTCAGAAGAAAGTGCTGAAGAAAGGACTCAACTTGCACGGATTGCTATGCATGGGACTGGATAAGGCCACTGAAGATGTGTGCTCACTATGGCGTGGTTTACTGGCTGCAGGATTTGATATTCACTTCGAAAGGTTAGATTTCATCTTGTTAATGACCTCCAAGCTTGGTTTTCTTGGTCATTTTCTTGAAGGGTCATGTACGGTGCTTATAAAGTAGTGTCACAATGATAAGAAAGAACTTTGTGAACCTCTTCATATTTTGGTTGTAGACATTATACCATACATTTACTTGAAGTCTAATTTATAAAGAATTGCCATGACAAGCCAAAGTATAAGTATTATACAGTGTGTATATATATATATCTTTATATATAATACGCTAAGGATTTTGGGTCTTTTTTTGAATTCGAATAGGCGCCTCCCCTGGCTCTTTAGGTCCCCACCTTTTGGTACCCACGGGCGGGGAATAGTCCCCAGATGGTTGGGAGGCACTTTTTAAGTGCTGAAGTGCCGTCCATATTTCATAAATTCATTTTTAAACGTTGAATTTCCGGAGGGAGTAATATTTCTGTCGATGGAACAGCTCACTGTCGTAGCACGGAAAAAGTACCTTCTGTTATGCCCCCAACCCATACCAATTACCTGTGAAAGGGAGGAACTTCATTGGTGTATTGCCAAGGAACAACGTGACGTATTCTCCATGGCCATATCCGCATGTGCATGTATATTGGCTTCAGTGTATACAGCACACGTGTTATTTGTTCGCACATGTACATGTACTGCTCCATATACTATTTGTAGCTTCATGGTTACATAACAGTTAAGTGCGTGTGTAACTCTATGGTTTCACGGCGGGGGGGGGGGGGGGGATGGGGTGGTGGGTGGGGTGGGTGGGGACATGTCTCATTGAAGCCAGTACACGTACATGAAAACGGATAAAAAGGGTAACTTTTCAACGATAAGCGCATAACCCGGATTAAGCGTTTAGGGTATCAAAAAAAGCAAAAATCAAGAAAAAGGGTATAGCATATTCAGAGATGATTGATCCGCGGAAGGGGGGGGGGGAGTTCGGTAGTGTGTTCCAAAGTAGGTTAAATTTCTTTTACGGTTCCTTTTTGGCTAAAAAGAGGTCTATGATGATGATGATGTAATGCTCAAATAGGAAGTAAAATACCTTAAGCAAGATATAAAATCGCCGTTAATAATGGTATAAAAATCAGAGATAGACGGGCTTCCCTGTTCAGAGTATCAAAATCTGCTCCTACTGCAATCTGCTTTTTAATTCAGCAAATAATTTACGCGGATGATGTACAGGTCTCAATGAGACATCTGGGTGGGGGAGGGGGCGGTTGTCGCGATCGATTCGGATCGATTCTGGTGCCCGTAAACTTTTCTGCCTTTTATTTGTGAAAATTCGGCTCCTTTGGAAGTTTGATTTATGTAAGCATTCCATTACTTTATAAATTGAACTTTCAACAGGTTTTTTTGTTTGTTAGTTTGTTGGTGTTTTTTTTTTGGGGGGGGGCTGTTTCTTAGTTGAAATTAATTCTTTCTGTGATACAATTGTTTTGTTTGTTTTTTGTTGTTGTTTTTTGTTTGGGTTGATGTTCGATGAGAAGCCGGCAGGAACATGTAACTGTTAGATGTATTACGCGGATGATGTACAGGCCTCAATGAAACATCGGGGGGGGGGGGGGGGGGGGGGGGGGGGTCGTCGCTATCGATTCGGATCGATTCAGGTGCCCGTAACCTTTTCTGCCTTTTAATTGTGAAAATTCGGCTCCTTTGGAAGTTTGATTTTTGTAAGCATTCCATTACTTTATACATTGAACTTTCAAGGTTTTGTTTGTTTGTTTGTTTGTTGGTGTGGTTTTTTTTTTTTTTTTGGGGGGGGGGGCTGTTTCTTAGTTGAACTTAATTCTTTCTGTGATACAATTGTTTTGTTTGTTTGTTGTTGTTGTTTTTTGTGGGAATTGATGTTCAATGAGACAGGGTGAAGCCGGGAGGAACATGTAACTGTTAGATGTAAAAAAAAGGGGGGGGTTCGGCCACTTCATATTTTAGGACTCTTTATTTCACTTAGGAATATCTGTTGCCACGGTGTAAAGAAGAAGCCCCCCCCCCACCAAAATTTCCTTCGAAAATATTTCCACTATGATATGAATACGTATAGGATACTAACCCTCGCGCTGGGGGTGACGGGAGGCCGATGGGGTGGGGGAGGGGGTACGGTAGGGAAAGGTCAATCCGTCGGTCCTCCCAAGACTTATAAGGGGGCCATAATCCCCCTGAAAAGAAAATAACAATAAATTCATTTTTTCCCTAATTTTTGTGTCCTTTACAAGGGATGTAACGCTAATTATGCATGTTATGTTTTTATGGCCTTAATTTCTCTGAGTATTAAACCACAGAAACATGGCAAGATCAAATCGCTCACTCTGGCTCTATTCATGGATATACTATTCAAACATAATTATATCCATGCTCTGTGTGCGAGAATCCCGCCCAGGTGTAAATGAGATCGTGTGTCATCCACAGGCCACAGGGCCGACGTAACATAAATAAATATCATTATTCAGTCATTCATAAAGTAAAACAATCGTCATTTAGTCTTCATCAAGATGGAAATGTATTTTCTTCAGAACTCATGCAAGATTTGGATGAATAACACATACTCACATGTTGTAAATACTTCTTGGTAAAAAAAATAACACATTACCCGACTTTTTTCTTTATTCACTTGATAATTGTGACAAATATACGGTACTGTGATTAATCATAAACACAGCTAGCGCCCGTGGATGATATGTCCACGGGCTGCTTCAGCTAGTATATATATATAACTCTTATTCCAGCGTTTAGGGGAATCCTTTTATCTCAGCCTGTTGTTATCATTCGCCTTAACGCATGGTCGCTTTCGCCGTAACGTCGAATTTCTATTGTGACGAAATAAACCGCATTGATAGGATTCCCCCTAACGTAGGAAATAATCACTGTATATATATATATATATATATATATATATATATATACAGACATACACGTATATACATATATAAGGTTTCCATATTTTAACCTCTTATCGTCTAGAGAAATAATTTTTGAAAAGCAGTTTGTAGTGCACCCGTTTTAGAATGGGAGTGTTTTAAATTTTGTTTTGTATATCCATAACCCTTTTGTCTTCAATTTAAAAAAATCAATACAGGACCAGACATGAAGATCCAAACAAGGCTGTAGCCTCACAGCAGTCCTGGACCTATGAGCAGGATCAAGCCTTAGTACAATACACCAACGAGCTATGTCTCAAGCTTGCCATCACACCAGCTAGACTGCATCCCCATGAGTTGGTCTTCTGTGAGGCTGATCTAGCAAGACCTCAGTACAGCTGCTTGACAGGTACACTGGCTTCTATACAGAAAACTGTTGACCCTTGACCTCCCTAGTATTTTTTTGCTCCAATTTGGATGACATATGGCCATATGGCATCCAAGAGGTGTAGTTTTTGAAGACCAAAACAATATTAGAGGTTAAAAATTATTTGCCATATTAATTACCCTTTTCAGTACCGTTGTCCGGGAAAAATTTGCCGTTCACTTTTTTTTTTCCTGAAGACTGCTTCAGGAATGAGTTGGTCTTCGCTGAGGCTCTTCTAGCCAGACCTCTGCTTGACAGGTATGCTGTCCTTGAAGGATAACTTGATAAAATGGATAATATGGCCTAAACAATAAAGGGCAAGAAAGAAATTCTTGTACATATTTATTACTTTGTAGTTTCATTTGATAATATTTCATTTTATTGATATGTAATCATAACTCTTGTCTTTCATTTGTCAAAAATAAAAGGTTAGAGATTGGGTTATGATTGGGTTTTAGGTTAGGTTTAGGGTTTAGGTACATGTGTAGTGTTCACTTGATGGTAGGTTTGAAGTTAGGAATTTGATTTATCGACCCTGGACTATGGGTTGATCAATCATATCATTAAGCTTCTGATTTATAAACTTAAAGATGAATACCCTTCATGTGGACCTCATTTACATTAGTTACGTTCTATAAAAGCTTTGTGATGATTTTTTTTTATTTGACTCTATGCAGGCATACCCATAGCAACCATCAGACTACGTTACGCCTTTCTCCAATCACTCAATGCCAACCTGGAGCATCACTTCTTGCCTCTGGTGGACCTTCGACCCTCGCAATCTCTCCTGGAGAGCACAGCAGCGCTGCTCTCCAGGACACGCAAGTGGTTGTTCTACGATACCAAAGTGCGCTTCTTCAACCTCCTCCTAGATGCTACAGCCCAGAGGAACGTGGAGACGGCGGCTCCGGAAGTCTCCTTAGACCCACTCCAGGTTATAGGAAGTAAGTTGGTTTGGACTAGTGTAGGCTGTGCATTCTCTCATTGATGTGAGATGCATTTATGTTGGGTTTGGACCAAAATATTTTTGGAATAATGTTAATGCCAAGTTCTTCTCTAGAATGAAGCTCACTGTATTTAATTTTTTATTTACTCATTTTTATTTTGTTAATGCATTTCTATTTGTTCAGCCTCAAGTACAGTAGCTGTAGTTTTTGTTCTCTTTATTCACTAAAAATTGAGTGGTTCAAGATTCAGGAAGGTTTCATGTTGCAAAATAGTTTTTGTAAATGTTAATGTTTGTACTCTCCTAATATAGTGGATAGTTAAGATAACTACAATTCTGAATTTTCTGCAAGACTTCTTAGGTTTTTGCCCCCCAAAAGGCCCTTTATTAAATTCTTCTATTTTTGCAATAGGCTGATGTTATATATTTTTTATGTATTTGCTTTTATATTTAGCATGCACTAAGGACAAGTCACCCAGTTTCTGCCAAGCTGCTGCTGCCCTTGCCAATGTGTACTCTTCTCAACTATGTGTCAAGATAGCTAGCGGTGGAGACCCTACCTATGCATTCAATGTCAAGCTGGTGGGAGAGGAAGTCCATGGAACAAGTAAAATTATATTCCATAACCACATTGTGGAGTGCATTTCATATTGTAATTGATTATGAAAGATGTGAGACAGACATTTAAAAAAATACTGAAATCATGCACAGTATCTTCTTGACATTGTAAGACTTTTCTTTTTATGAGAAAACTGAAAATTGCAATTGGAATGAGGTTATTGAAAATTGTCATGTTTCATCAGTTCTACGATATTTAATGAAAAACTAGACATTAACCAAATCTGACAAAAAAATAGCATCATTTGAGCGTATAGGAGAATGATAATAATATCATGGAAACCAACCCAGAAGTATTACATATAGATGGATTACAACAAAATGATAGGATTAAGTCAAAGAAAGAAAGAAGGCTAAATGCTATGTTGACAAATATATTAGAAGGTCTACAGGAACAAGACCAAGTGATTTGTGTGCTTTAGCCAGTGAAGCTACAGCATGTCGGTTATTAAGTTGTCATCCTGTTCTCCATATGTATACCCGACTGAGCAAGGACTTCTACATGTAGATGGAATATCATGAGACATATACATATGTACCTCATCCAGAACACCCCTTGTCTTGATGAAAATATTTATCTTTTCAATTCGGTTTATTTCAGTTCAATTCTATTCAGAGTTTTCAGTGTGCATAAATCACATTTTTGCTTTGTTTACTTGCATTTTCTGTTTATTTGTCTTTTTTATTCTCCAGGTGGCTCATTTCGTCACTTCTTAGGGGAGGTGACCCAGGAACTCCACAGTGACAGGCTCCGCCTTCTCATGCCATGTCTAAGCGGTGGTGCTGGAGATAAGAATGGAGGGCGCTATGTTCTTCGACCTGACCCCATGACCTACCCTGAAGAGAGAATGCTCATATTTTTTGGACAGGTAAGATTGTTTGTACATGAAGAAAGACTCATTTCATATAGATGTCATCTAGGTATTATTTTTTAAAATATTGATTTGAATGCAAAATTATGCATGTACAAATATATGTTAATGAAATGTGACATATTGGGGACCTTTAGAGTGGAAACAAAAATTAGTCAGTGTATAAGAAGGTAGAGAGCCTCATTTCTCAGATGCGCAAAATAGAATACTTCAAAAATATGTGCTCTAGTAAGACCTTATTCTCACGAGTAGGAACTAGATCTCAATGCAAAGTTCTTAATCCTACATTTGTTATTTTGTAGCTTATGGTTTTAATATTTTTGACCTATCAGACTCTCGATATTGCATTAGCTGGATGTATTTCAGAAATGGTAGTAATCAGTAGTAATGATAAAAATGTTTACATTTTGAATAGCGCTTATCGCATTTGTATCTATGCGCCTCCAAAGTGGTCATTATTATAATGGCTTTAAGCTCTGGCAGCCATTGTTAGGACATAGTGCATATATGAGAAATAGATTCTGCTGGTACCCACTTACCACACCTGGGTTGGGACTGGCAAATGTAGATTAATGTCTTGCCAAAGGACATGCAGGGGCTTCACCTCACAAGTCTTGCATCTTCAGTCAGGTGTTGAAAGCACTTATCTGCGACACCTCATTGAGGTAAACCATCTGATCTTTAAATCTTCTTTGACTGTAACAGCTTCTTGGAATAGCCATGAGGGCAGATATACCCTTAGCCCTGGATCTGGTACCCAGCTTCTGGAAGTGCCTGGTCCAAGAACCTCTAGACCCAGACCAAGACCTAGCTGAGGCTGACATTGTTACTCACAAGTTCCTTGCACGAATGGAACAGGTTAGTTTGTAGGCTGACTAATTCCCCCTGTATTATTATGTCAAAAAAGAACAATATAAAAGACAAACATAGTTTTATTTTTTTATTTTTTTTTTTTTTTTTATGTGATAAAACAACCAATAAACTTTAAAATAAGGTTCAATATTTGTCAGAAATCTTGTTAATATGATGGTTTATTTATGGACCTTGCTAATTTTTTAAATATCTTTTTTTCCCCATTCAGTTTCATTTATAGGGCATGGTTAAGCAATATGTGATTCTTGAAGAAGATTTGCAATTCATGTAAATTTTGATATGTATATTAAGTAAACTTATATTAGATTAAAATTCCAAAATCAAGGCTTGCTTTCACTGTAGCCCTCTGTATGATACAATGTCGTACCCCAGTATTTGTATTTAAATGTATTATTTCACTTCCTTTTGTTTGCAGTCTATGTTTATGTGATTACGATTACCAACCCTTTTTATTGTATTATTTTATTATTGGCCATCATTGTTCATTTCACATCCTTACAGGCACAGACCGAGGAAGAATTCTCCGCAGTCTGTTCAGACATTGTGGCTGCTTATCTTCATCATGAGCAAGACTCTCTCTCCAGCCCTGGGGGTGCATCCTGCTCTGGGATGAACCTACATTTTGAGTATCCTAACATGATGGGAGAGCTGGTTGAACTCTGTCCAAGCGGTCATGAGATTCCAGTTAGGTGAGATTGTCTTTCCTCTCATACACAGTTATTTAAAAAAAAAACTTGTATTCATCGTTTAGATGACACAAGTAAGACAAACATCATTGTTAAGACAGAGTGGAAATTTTCTTTCAAAATAAGAAATTTGTAGATACAGTGAAACCTGTATATAAAGACCACTCAAGGGAGACAAGAAAAGCGGTCTTTGCGAGCAGGTGCTCTTTATGTACAGGTTCTTTTAATACATGTTTCAATGAGAAACACTTTTCTGGGCAAACAAATATTGTGGTCTTTATAGACAGGTGGTCTTTCTATACAGGTGCTCGCTGAAGCCGGTTTGATTGTAGTTTACAAGTGCAAGTCTTCTACTTGTATGGAAGTGGATCCTATTTCCAAACCCTTTTTAGAAAATCAACCGTAGCAAATAAAATATCAAATGAATATCTGTCAGACTTACATCATGAATGCTTAAAGTCCTACAGAAAAAGAAGTTGGTGGAATTTGAAAAAGACAACATAGATTGAATACGATATTCCCTTCCGAGCGAACCCCTTCCCAGCGACGCGGCAGTTTGGTCCCTTGAAAAAGGTATTGTATTACCAAACGTGTGCCCCCTATGGGAAAAAGACACACAACCTACCGGGGTACCCCGATTTAGGGCCAACGGGGTGACGAGAGAGCAGGTTATAAGATATTACTTATGTTTTTTTGCCTCATTTTATGATCTTTTGCCCTGTGTTCTCTGTGTCAAATAGTGTGGAGAACATATGCATAGTCCAATGCATATGAAAGACATTTTAGGCGCTTCACTGTACACGTTCGGTAATACAATGCTGTTCGGTAATACAATAATACACATGTACGTGTACCTGTGCATTCCTCTGGCACATATAGTCATGACTATATGTGCCAGAGGAATGCACAGGTACACGTACATGTACTGTATGAGGTATGGCAAGAGATGGGTTCATTCTCTCTTGAAACGCACTTGATGATTGTCATTACTCTCTGGTTAACATATTTGATGATTGTCACCTAGCTTCACTCTTCCAGTATGCTTTATCCAACAGTCATGCTAACATTGCTGTGTTGTGCCTTTTGTAAAGGAGGAAGTCTGGTAATTAATTTTGATGTGTCTTCAGAATAGAACTTATGTAGAGGCACTTGTTTCCTTGTGTCATTTTATAGTGACTTGTTTCCTAATTGTCTTGCCTTGACATCAAACAGCTGGAGCAATCGTAGAGAGTATGTAGCGGCTGTGAGGGAGCTAAGACTGAGAGAGCTGGTCTGTCCAGAGAGGATGTTGGCTATCCGTTGTGGTTTTGCCTCCATCGTCCCTCACCGACTCCTCACCATCATGACCCCAGCTGACATGGAGCTCAGGATGTGTGGAAGACCTCATGTGGACCTAGCTATGCTCAAGGTCAGTACTGTTCTCTGCATGCTCCTCAAGCAGTTTGTATATATGTTGCCAAAACCATAATTTGTCAAATGTCTCAAAACACCATGGAATCTATCCATGGGGTCAGGGTTCTTGCCAGTTCATAACACCTTTTGTATTAAAGACCTTCTCCGATGAAAATACAACTATATATCAATGGAAAGCTGATTAGACGTAGAATACGAAAACATACATATACAACTTATGTTTCATTTTGTTATTGTACAATAAGCAGATAAAGACCTCATTTTCAGCCCCCTCTGAATTCGGGGTCAACAAATGACAAATAAGCCGCTATAGTGATGACGTCATCACATGTAGAGCAGCCAAGCTCGATTATACGTCGCGACCGGCCAGCCATGCAAATAACAATTGTGCACGCGAGTAATTGTTTGAGAAAGTTGCTGAAAGTTTATGAAAGTTTTAAATCGTTTATTTGGGATGGCGTCACCAGTTCTCGAAGAAAACCAAGACGATTAGGTGAAGGAGATGAGAATAGAGAGGAAACCAATGAAGAAGACAATAGTGATCCCGAGACTAGTGACAGCAGTGATGATGACGAAGACGGTGCTGCTGCAGGTGCAAGGCAGCATATTGTAGCAAGGGAGTATGAGCCATTGCCCTGCGGAGAGCTGGGAGATAATGTCGGATGTGCCTCTCATTAAATCATGTCTGTCTTGTTCTCTCAAGTTCACACTCCGATTCTGACTGAATTTTGCCCGGAAGAGTATAAATTTTTATTTTTTCATCAACATTGAGTCAGAAGTTTGCTGCAGAAGTACAGCCTACGGTAGTACGGCTACAACCCAGTTAGTCAGATCTAAATAACAAATAACCATGCTAACTAAGTTAGTAGGAATAGATTTAGAACAAAAACAAAACATAGACTGCGTAGATCGTGTCAGATCTATAAAGCTTACATTGCCACTATTGTCTGAAAGTGAAATGCACGAATATAAGCCACATTCTAACCTAAAATTATAAGAAAGTAAATAGCAGCTAATTAATTGTTGATCTATAGACTCACTATTGCAAATGCACACAAACATGACAAATTAAGAGCAAGTAACCGATCGACCCGATGTGCACCAGCCCGCCCGCGCCCAGCCTGGCCCGGAGTGAGCTGTAAATCCCGGTACGCACCTTCACTCTTCAGAAGTTAAGTTAGAGCTGCCTGAGATGTCAACGACAAAACTCCTGTTTCAGTAGTAAGAAGTGCAGGTCTTGCTCAAATAAGCACGAAACACGTAATTCAATGTTACATTTTCATGGGCAAATCGTTCAAAGAAATACGAATTCGTTACTTTTATAACAATGAAAGAATTGTAGGCAAATCGGACTTTTCACGTGCAAAGACTTGTAAACACACACATGCACACACTTTCACCCAGCTGGCTCTACATGATAAGACCTCATCCTATTGAGGTCCGTTTGGAGGGTGATAGTTGCCCATTTTCGAAGCTCTCAAGTTCGAGTGTTTCGAGTGGAAATACTCTCCTGGTAGTCAATGAAAACGCATGAAATGGGTATTGTTGTATTTTGTAGCTTATAGGCTTTCCATTGATGTGTAATTCGTCTATTTTTTTTTTCTGTTCGGAGATGGTCTTTAATAACAAACAAGGTCAACTTCAGGATAAAAAACAGTCCCTGACAAGAATAAAGAATATGTCATTGCATACTTTCATCTAGCAAAATTGCTTTGGTCCTCCCAAACCATTCCCTGGCATGCTGCAAGTTCTTATTTCTTTCCATTTTGACCAAGTCTGACTGTGACACAGGTAAGGTGTAGACTGTAATGATTTAGATCATATACAATAATCAGATAAAGGTAAAACAGCTGTTAACTTAAACATCTACTTTGGATACATGTACTTCTGTTTTTTATTGTTTAAATTTTGAGCAATATATATTATTTGGTGTTAAATTTCATTCAGTCTGATTTTTACTGGAATTTCTAAGTGCTGCAAATGCATGATATCATCTTGCAGTAGAATTGCCTTTGGTTAATTCATCTAGAATTGAATAGAAATGCATGTTTTTTCTTGATTAACTGTAGGCTCACACCATGTACCAGGTTGGTTTGGTGGAGACGGACACTCACATCGAGTTCTTCTGGCAAGCCTTGGAGAGTTTCTCCCAGGAGGAGTTGAGCCGCTTCATCAAGTTTGCCTGCAACCAGGAGCGTATCCCTAGCACCTGTCCCTGCAGACAAGGGGGTAATGATGCCGCCCACGTACCACCCTACCCCATGAAGATAGCCCCGCCCGATGGTCCTGGTGGTGAGTCTTTAGATAGGAAACCTTCCAGTGATATTGATGATTTATTTTACTTGACTGCTAAGAAAGTATATGCTTGAAAGTAAGCAACCAGAGGAAACTTTGTCTTTTAAATCATGTGCAAGGGACTTAGTATTGAAGATTAATGCATTTAATACCAATAAAGGGGACTAGTGCATCAACTTGGTTTCGAACCTGTGACCTCTGCCACTAAGCCATCATGCCTTGTAATACTAGTCCACATTTTATTACTTTTACAGATTCTTCAAATGATTGTTAAACCATTCTCTCTTTCTCTCTCTTTCTCTCTCTATCTGTATCTACACGTATAGGATCACCCGACCAACGTTTCATCCGTGTAGAGACTTGCATGTTCATGATTAAGCTACCACAGTACTCGACCCTGGCTGTCATGAAAGAGAAGCTACTGTATGCCATCAACTGTAGAGAAGACCCTCTCAGTGGATGATGATGGGTTGCAGTGTCTCTCAGTGGTTAGAATACAGAGATGACAGTTCAGTTGTGATTAGTCGTATTAGAAACAAGGAGTTGAATAGTTGGAGTTCATGTTCTGCCGTTTATTATCAAAATACATTCAGGATTCACAGAGTATAATCAGTATGCATTCATCACCGGAATGTGTTCATATTCACCAATTCATGAGCAGAATGCATTCAAAATTCAGTTTATCATAATGATTTTCATGATACACAGTTTCTCATCAGTAACCATTCATAATCAAAAGTTCATCATCCGAGTACATTCATGATTCTCAGTTTATCATCAGAATACATTCATGATTATCAGCTCGTCATGAGAATGCATTTATGATTCAGCTTGCCATCAGAATGCATTCATGATTCTCACCTCGTCATCGGAATGCAGTCATGAGTCACAGGTTCATCATTAGAATGCAGTCATGATCCACAGTTTATCATCAGATTGTGTTGATTATCCAGCATTTTAGTAAAGCGGAGCTACTTGGAGAGCTGTACTCTGTAGGTTTCATGTCTTTCAGTAGTGATTGTTCAGAGAGCAGTACCGGTCAAAAACTTATTACTACACGGTAACTGAGCCAATGTTTTATTGTAGAGTGTGATCTAAGCCATCAGCCTTGAATACTTGAATACTTTGTTGAAGTCAGTATTTGAAATAATAGATGTACTTGTAATAATGTTAAGCCGTGTCACAATCATAAGGAAATAGACTGACCCTGTTTCTCTTTTGGATATAGAAAACTTCAAAAATGCTTTCCAGGGAGTGGAGCATTAGCATATATTGTGTGTGGGCGAGCCCAAGTCCGACGATTAGGTTAATAGATCTGTAAAGTGCTTGGAGACATTGTTGCTGTATAAATCCTGGATGTTCTAACATTATTCTTATTATGAGGCATCAAGCCTATTATCTCGAAACTTTGTGCTTTTGTCTGCCCGATGGTTACTGATGGTTGATAATCGATATTCAATAATGAGCACTAGGGCCAGTTACTTACTGTACATTTACACATTTAGATATAGAGACATGTTTATTGAACAAGAGAGTAGTGGATAAAGTGCAATTCTTTTATTAGCAGCTTGACTGAGATGGATTCAGGTATTCCGCCCCTGGTAACAATCATTGCTTTTATAGTGTTAATACATTTAAAGTGCAGTGACTTTCTTCATGCGTTCATATCTCGCAAGGTGCTTCATACATGTAGATGTAGAAACAATTTTAATGTTTGTGATACCAGGGCTCTTTCTTGCAAAGGGTTATGATAAATCTGAATTGAAGGCAACTCAACTTGAGTTTGATATCGATCACAACTCTTTACAAAAGAGACAGGCGACTGTCACTTTATGATGGATTAGAAAACTTGTGATTGATGTTGATCAATCCAAACTCTTTACAAGACAGAGCCCTGGGCTATGACATCAAACGCTACATGTATATCAACCAAAGTTCCGGTAGACAAGTAACCTGTATAAATCATTGTAGATTACCAAAGTAATGATGTCACAATGCACTAAGACAATGGACTGAAAAAGTGTGATGCAGGTGCTTATTGTGAGGTAGTATATTGCAACCAGTCAGCTGAAGTGACGTTACACTTAATTATGCTACATATTTCTGCTGCCAAGGTTTTGTATACAGTGCATGAAAAAAAAAAAAAGAGAGGAATTTTGCATTTGTTTGTACTTGAGAGACCACAATTTGAGATGACATACAGTGTAGGCCTGCATGTATGTGGCAGGAAAGGAATGGTTAGAGTTTGATTATATGAGGGATAATTTGCATCACATGTACATGTACAATGATTTTTTTTATTACACAGATTATCTTTGTCAGTATTAAAACATGATTTGCTATTAATGTACTGACATGTAAACCACTGTTGGAACTGTGATATTTATAGTGTAGAAAATGTTGGGTGCGCATCATAATATTTGATCATAATGACGATAGATTTACAGTGTGTTAGCTTAAAGTTAATAATTGAATCTTCCACAAAATCACGCCCGTTGTGAATAGTTACGATAACTGGAATGATCTACAACCTTGCTAAAAGTCCTTTATACTGAAATTTGATGTTTGTGTCAAAATACATATTAGAAGGCTTTGAAACTGCATGTAATAAAGATATGTATTGCAACTTCACTATAGGCCATGGTAGACCAAAGCCGTAATGCATGTGTATATAGATCCAGTCTTTGATATATTTTGCATAACGTAAGGTGACAAAGAAAACACAAAGACTATAATATCAAAATGATTTATATTACTATTTTATGTGATCAAAATAATTATTAATGTATGTGTGAGAGTATGGGAGTAAGAAATGATTCTATGTATGAATGTGAAGATTAATCACAGAGTTATACTGGCAGTGGAGCACAGCAGTAAATATTATATTTCAAGATTATATTGTCTGTCTGGAGCCAGAAGGGCATTAACCCTTTCAGGACGGGAATTATTTTAGGGCTAAATTGATCACATTTTGTTCTTCAAATTGGCAAGAATTATATTTTTCTGTAAGTGCTACTTGGTTCTAATAAGGTGTAATGTCTTTGAAAACAATATACACGGTTAGAAACTTTGTCATACATTTGAAAAAATTGCCAATTTTGATGAAAAAACAATGATTTTGAACCTCTCAGTGTATCACCATTTTAAGGATTTTAAAGCTTATTGTTTTTAAAATTCCTGGCATCAAATGCAATATGGGCATTCAACAAAAGTGGACATAGTGTGTGCAGAAATTTTTTGCTCTTTCTACTCATGCATGTGGTATATTTTTTAGAGCTCTGAATAAAAAATTATTGAGCTAAACCACAAAATGTGGTCAATTGTCTTGAAAGGGTTAACTCTCTACAAATGATGGGACTTAACACCCTTCTGGCTCCAAACAGACGATATCGTCTCCTGAGAGCTTGAAATGCATTTGCTAGTACATGTAGCATTTACATAGACCTAACACTTTTCTTGCTCTCAGCAGATATATGAATGACTATGAGTGCTAGATAGACTTTTATATTAGTTGTGAGTCATATGCTTGTGCACTTTTTTTTTTCTTTCATACTAACGCCAGTACTACATGTATAGAAAAACCTGAAAAGACACCTAACAAAACTGCATCAGGCATGCATGGTATAATTTTAGAATCTAACTGACTCACAAGTTGCAAAAATTAAAAAATCTATCAAAGTACCAAAGTTCATTTCTAGACTTTTAGCTTCTTTAAATGAAGAAATGATGTGCAGTTCCAAATGGACGGTAAAGGAATTACATTGCTTTTTACCATTCTATTTTTGCATAGCATGGGTTAGTGATATGTTTTCTGTGATTGATACATTTGCTATTATATGAAAATTTGTGTATTAAATACTATTACTTGCACATGGAATGTTCTTATATCAAAAGAATGTCAGTGAAGGAATTACAGAGAATTTTCGCATATTTTGTGCTTTTTCTTTCTCTATTCCTAAAATCTCATAAGGACTGCATTGTGGTGCTATGCATTATAGAAATAAAATTCATTGTGAATTTCTGACATTTTTACCAAATGAAGTTATGTAAAGATTGTGTTTCTGCTCTTTGTGATGTAGATATTTGTTGCTATGGGAACTAAGATTCATGAAGGTTTCATGAACTGTTTTGATATTCCCATGTTGAATTGCCCTGAAGTCATGCAACTTGTGGTGAATCTAGACCGATTCAGTTTACCATCATGGTGTCTGGGAGCACTGTGGTGCTTGGTCCACCATAGCTGGGGGCCATCCAAAGGCATAACAATAGATGATTCAGTGGGTGATTTCAAGTTCAGTGTTGAAAGCTGGTGTTGGTGTTGGGGCAAAACTAGCACCAGCCGCAACACCGAACCTTAAATGAAGCTGGTGCTGGGATTGACTTCACTAGGTGTTGAGCTATGAATAATGTGATTGGTATTATTTTTATAAACCCAAATTTGGTGTTGGGGCTAGAATCAGCAGCCCAATTCACGCTCTCAACACCAACACCAACACCAACGCCAACACCGAACTTGAATTCACCCAATGTCTTCTGTAATCAGACAGGTGCATGGCCTTCCCTGAACTAAAGCAGGAATATTTATACTATTATTTAGCATAGTTGGTGACCCCCAGTAATGGCGACCAAACACTTCCCCTGTTCAGCTCTCCGAATCGGTGTATAAAATAGAGGCTGTGTATCAGTATGGTACATGTACCATAGGAAATGAATAGGAGTATTATTAGCTACATGTATTTATATTCACAATTGCAAAAGTTATGACCTATTAGTCTATCTCACCACTTTATCACCCCACTCCTTTAGGCACCCCCTCCTTCATGCACCATGGGTGTCAAATCCCGCCCAAGAATTTGAATGGTGTACAATTTGTGTAGACAAAAAAGAAATTAATTATATTTTCCTGCATGAGACAGAAGTAGGTACATGTATATGTATTATAAAGTTTATTTATGCAGAAAATGATCAATGCCTGATTGAAGTATTTGTAACACTAAAACCTACTTGTAGCAGAATTTGACTCTTGAAAGTTCATTTATGATAATCGTTTGTGCACTTACTGGCACCAAAAGGGTTAAGACACCCTCAGTATTGTATCTACTGGTAGAATAGACCAATAGTTATCAATAGTATTGAACTCGAATTACTTCAGTTAACTTGTCTGATTATTTCTCTATTTTGTATCTTGCAATATCATATTTAGTAGATTGATATTATTAGTTTGATTTTGCATCTGTATTATTTTGAAATTGTGATATCGTGTGTTCTCTTTGCTAATAAGGAACATTTTGTTACCACTTGATATGAATATAATTTAGACATGGTTAGATATGTGTATACAAGATATATTTTTGTTATTACTTGTGCAGGACAAAGGGAGTAGTCATATATAATTACATGTTTGCAATGTAAAAGGCATTTATTGCATGCAGTGCTTTGGTACATGGTTTATTAGGGAGGTGTCTTGTGGGTGATTGTTTTGTCTCAGTTTGAATATTTCTTGATCATATCTTTTTTTTTTTTTTTTACTGACTTACAGCTCTTTTTTTTTTGTACATGCCTCATCATGGGACGATCCCTGTATTGGGCAAAATATATATGTTTAACCATTTTGTACTAGATAGATAATTATACATGTACCTTTAGGAAGCACTATTTATTATGTACTTACATACTTATATACATGTATATCTATTGTGTGAAGTGTTGATTATTTTGAGGCGTTTGTTTTTGCATTTGAGCAAGTAGTCAAGCAAAAGAATTGTGGATTAGCAAGTAATATTGATAATTTTTGGATGATATGCGATATGCAGTATGTCTGTTTATATGAACACAATGAACCTACTTTTAATAGCCAACTAGCTTTCAAAGATCTTGGAAACGTATGAGATCGCATATTAGTGCTATTTGATTTTTATGGGTTTTTTTTTTTTTAGACAAGGTATATTTTGCTATACATCATCATAATTATGAAGACTGCATGTTTACATTTGATATTGATTTTTGCTATTGTTATTTATATTAGTTGTGGGATTGTTTATCTTAAAATTCTGATTATCTTGTTGCTTTCATGACTGTGCTAGGTATGGATAGTGTTGTGTTGAGTGGATTGAACAAGAGATATGATTGAAATGCCATAGTGGAGCGCTGTACCTTTGTAAAACATGTGTATATATTCACAGTATGTTGACTTTATCCAGAAGTGTATAATAAATCAAATTTCACATAGAAATTACGGTTTACAGTTGAATCTTATCTTGAGCTTTTGATTGGTTGGGCCTCATACACACATGATTCAATTTAAGTGCCTAAAATTACCCCCAATCCAAAATAAGCATTTTAAGGCCACCTTGCACCTTACGATTGGCCTGCGATCCGATTTTAGAAGAAAATGTAATATCATTTGACAAATCTTTTTAAAAACGAAAAATATTTTTTATTGAGGGTCTGAATAGTCATACAGATAGTAAAATCGATAATCCGGCCTTTGCCAAGTTTTCTAGTCAGTGGAATGGCCGAATCGGCTCCGAGTCGTGGTGACGTCATAAAAATCGTACGACTGCCTACGATTTGAAACTAATTTTGCCCTTATTCCCTGTAGAAAGCCGACAGCTCACCAAAACCGTACATATAGTATTCATATTACTTTTCAGAACCTGAATAGGGTAGATTTCATCTGTTAAAATGCCAATATTTAATGCCATAGCGATTTATTTCACAAATCGGATCGCAGACCGATCGTAAGGTGTGCGGTGGCCTTTACATGTAGATGAACAAGTACATAGAGCATTTATGAAGTTGAAAGAAGCTGCATGCAACCAAGGCCCCTGCATGTATCTCTGCTTCATAAAATATAGAAATGTGGAGCGAAATATGTCATTGCAGTGGAAATTCATTATAAAAAGCTCTGATATAATGAGATTCCTCATATAACAAGGTAATTTTGCTTGACATAATATATAATAGCAAACTTCACAAGTCTCATAAAATAACACGGCTCAAAGATTCAACTTACGTGAGATATTTCTTGATTTATTTTGATCAACATTACATACAAGTGATCCAAATATATTATATGTACATACAACACAACTTCATCTTAGATAAATTTCTCTAACAAATGGATAACTCCCAGAACATATTACCTCTTGAGAAACAAAAGGATGTTAAGACGTTCACAACCCTATGGCTCTCACCACATCAAAGGTGATTTATATAATATGGCAGGACAATAGTAAGAAATCCATTTATAAATTGAATTGAGTTCACATTAAAGGGCAATCCAACCTTGATAATAAGATGATTGATGTGAAAGCAGAAAAATAAGAAAAACAGGATGGCGAAAGTTTGAAAGAAATCGGACAAGAACTAAGAAAGTTATGGATGTTTGAAAAATGAGATCACTACATCTATGCGAATCTCAAATTGGCAATTTGGTGAGTCAATTGTGACATTTTTGTGGACAACTCTCCCATTTGTTGTACACAAAAATATTAATTTGCGGTTTTCTTTGAGGCGCTTTTAGCCTCGGGGCAGTACTCAAAATATATTGGAGATACCATATTGTTATAGGTCCTCATGAACGAAAAGATCCTACTGAGTAATGCATTTTGAAAAAAAGTGACATTTTAGTCATTTTGTGTGTTCGAGCGAATGGGGGAGTTGTCCACAGCTACATCACAGTGACATTACCTATTCAGCCAATTTGAAATTCCCATATGCATAGAGATTACAAATTTCAAAAATTCATAACTTTCTTATTGCTTTATATCCGGTTTCGTTCAAACTTCAACCAATCTGCTTCTCTGATTTTTCCTCTTTCTTTCAAAGCAACTTGTTATAAAGGTTGGATTTCCCTTTAAGAATTGGTTCCCCTAAAATAAAATAATAGGTCATCTTGAGTTCTGGTAATGAAAGCAAATAAATTCTTATAGAATCAAACGAGATTTACATTGAATGTTCGAAACGACAAATTAATGACATCTGCCAAATCTCTGTTTATATTTTTTGGGTCTAAACAACCCACCTAACAAATAATGAACAACAGCATCAGTTTGAACTTGTTGCTCTCAAAATTGAATTCCATTGCCAGAACTCGGGGGTTTAATACATGTAGCTTTCAATGAACATTTGCAATAAAAAATGTAAGAGTTACAATACATGTAAGTGGTATATGTAACAACAATTTTAGACTTGAAAAACTCTATTGAGTAATACAAAATATGAATAGAAATGGCAGCATGTAATTGCCACTTCGATCTCGGATACATGTAGTTTGACACAATGCTAAATGACGAAAATAAGTATTATCTGTAATTTTTGGAGTTGAAAAAGAGGATCTATTTAGTTAAATTACAACAACGTGTACACGAGTACAATGACCAATACCTCAAATCTATATCACAATGGAGACGGAGTGACAGGAAGTGCTTTGGAATGTGGATATTCATTTAGTAATCTTGGCATCTGAAAAGGATTTCATCGGACTGGATGGTTCATTTTAATACCTTGGGCTCTTTATGTTTCAGATCACCTTGTGTAATTAACATCGAGTTCATTTCTGGTCAGAATGCAACTGCATTGTGAAAGAAACTAGATTAGAAGTTGTTGAGAAAGATCGACTATGTAATAATAATAATAATAGCTACATTTATATCGCGCACGTATCCATCCCAGGGGATGCTCAAGGTGCCTGCAAAGTACCATTATTACCCTGGCTTTAGCCCAGCTGCCCTAAGGCGCTAAAAGCATTCAAGGAACAAATTCCTACCAGATACCCATTTACTACACCTGGGTGGAGAGTGACAAATGTAGATTAATGTCTTGCCAAAGGACATTAGTGCCGCGGCGGGACTGAAACCACGAACCATGAGATTCACAGTCCGGTGACGTATCCACTAGACCACGACACCAATTATCTTTGGAATATGAGGGTATTTCAAAATAAACCCTTCTCATGCAACACTGCTATCATGACAATCTTCCAAACAGAATTTTAAAAACGAGTAAGAAAACTCATAAATGATTTTTCATCAATACCAGAACTCAACCTGCGCTATAATTCACTATTGTACCATGAGGAAAAGGTCCATTACATGAATTTAATCCTTTCAGGACAGGAATTATTTCAGGGCTAAATTGATCACATTTTGATCTTCAAATTGGCAACAATAATATTTTTCTTTCAGTGCTACATGGTTCTAATATGGTGTAATGTCTTTGAAAATAATACACATGGTTAGGAATTTTGTCCAAAAGTTGAAAAAATTACCATTTTGGATAAAAAATATTAAGATTTTGAATCTCTCAATGTGTTGCCAATTTAAGGATTTTAAAACTTATTCTCCTATTCAAATTTCCTGGCATCAAACGCAATATGGTAATGCAACAAAAATGGACATAGTGTGTGCAGAAATTTTTGCTCTTTCTACTCATGTATCTGGTATATTTTTTAGAGCTCTGAATAAAAAGTTATTGAGCCAAACCACAAAATGTGGTCAATTGTCTCGAAAGGGTTAATAAAAACTTACTTAGTTCATTATTATAGGTTGTGCGTGTGTGTGTGTGAGGGGGGACAGGGGAATGTCCCCCCCCCCACCATTTTGAATAACCTTTTTTTTTTTTCTTTTTTTTTTGCTTGTCAGAGAATTTTGGAGGAAAACTAGAGCCCCAAAAATGCGATAACCTTTTTTTTTTTTTTTGCTTGTCAGAGAATTTTGGAGGAAAACTAGACCCCAAAAATGTGATAAGCTGTTGTTTTTTTTTTTTTTTTGGGGGGGGGGGGGGGGGTCAGAAAAAAATTTTCAGACATTTCGGACAGGTACGAAAGTGAAATCAATTGGTGACCCCCCGAATTTCAAAATGGATTTGCGCCACTGTGTGTGTGTAATTGAGTTTTGACAGACTAGTATCAATATCATTATTTACGTCTGGGACCGACCTTTAATGTCACCATCTGGATGGGAGATTCGAACCTGGGTCCGATCAGAGTCAGTTTGTAGGCGAATACGAAGAGCTGCCCGTAGACCAATTGTAGGTTATTATCCAAAGGACACATTAATATCTTTTTTTAAAATCTTAAAAATAAATAAAAGTCTTGAGATCAAGCTTGCTACTAGGATATTAGATATAGAAATTTTTCAATTTCATAATTTCAAGTATTTGGAATTGAAAACTTTCAACCTGTCAAATGAGACATAATAAATAACTATCAATTTTAATGTACTGTTATCTCCTTATCTAAATCATACACTACATGCTGAGTAGTACAAGAACTGCAATAATACAACATTATCAAACATTACCCCCTTCTCCATCTCAAAATTAATACAGAGAAAACTTGCTATAAAGAACTCCGATATAATGAGATTACTGATATAACGGTAATTTTGCTGGTCCCAGGTATTTATGTTCTTTTGTTTTTTCACCCTGATATAAGGAGATTCGTAATACAACAAGGTAATTTTCACGGTCCTGGTTACAGCGAGTTTCAACTGTATTTATTATTCCAAATAACTAGATTGATGCCACTTGCAATCACATGAAATGAAGTGTCAGAATAATGAGAGCAATGGAATTCAAGTTATTACCAATTATTACACGATACCTATTACCAACTATTACCCGATACATATTACCAAATACCAAAAATTATCTTAATTATGCTTTACTCTTTATCCACTTTGGCAGAGTTTCGGAACATGCAACCGGTTGTCTGAGTCAACTTTTGTCACTCTTCCAGTGTCTATGGAACATTACACACTGAACACTCTGGCAGCCCAGACCATTCAGTTCCCAGGAAACAAAGTGAACAATTCAAAACAGCACCATTTAACAATATCATATACATGTACATGAGAAATTATAACAATCATATCACAATACTACTAATAATTTCTTTTTATATCAACAGTTGTCTATTATCTGGTAATCAACAACAGAATATTTTTAACAGCTGTCAGGTGCTTGTGTGAAAATTTTTCATGAATTTTCATACTTCAAAATTTTCTTCATCAAAGCACGTTATACTCAACTCATATAAATGAAAGTTGCAACAATAAATAAATGGGTGTTACCTCTATTTGAGACTGTTGCATGACTATAACACTCCAAAATATGCATTGTGTATGAGGAATCTTCCACTGGTAACAGGTTCTTAATTCATCATTTTCCTGACTCATGCCAAAGAATTCTCCCTATCGCATATAGCCGATATCAGCCGATATCAGCTCCCGATGCCGATATCGGGGACAACGATGTTGGCACATATATTTCCGGTTCCAGTCTATAGCTATAGTGAGCATACACTGATATTTCCTTGCTTTTTTCGTGCGTGATTGTTCTGCTGAAAACACGTTTTGCATCTTCGGCTCAACATCCCACATTGGGTGGCTTCACAGAAGAATCCCATTTAAATATCAACTGTATAAAAACACGATTATTTGCTAGATTAGGAACAAAAGGGAGTTTTTGCTAGGCTGACCACGTCTTCTGACACATTGTCAATGACGCTCCGGCCGGACCCGGAAGCTCAGTTGCCAGCAATCACATGCCCAAAAATTAGAGCACCGCATGCGTTTGGATTCGGAGAGCTATATGCGATGCGGAGAATTGGGAAGCAGATCAAATTTCTGCCATTCAATGATTATAGAAATGAAAATGTAGATAATAAATTCTTATTGCTCACTTTGTGATGCTACATGTACAGAGTTCAATGAGTTAAAGACTGTGTACAAGCCATTACTTTCTCAAATTTCTGCAGACAGAACTTTCAGGAAATGATCTGTATAAAGATAGTGACTTTAATAACCCTTCATTTCCTTCCTAGGCAATGGCTAAGAAGCTATTACGGTTTATATCAAGGTTATCCATACATTCCTACTTTTTCCAACCACTTCTATTTTAATACATACGGTTCTGTATTAAACAAACGGTCCCATGACATTTGCTCCTGTGACAATAGCTCTGGTCTAACTCTGCCATGTTAATCCTAAACCTAAACTTAACCCTAACCCTAATCCTAATCTTCACATTGTCCTTAACAAAAAAACAAATCATGAACTTGACCTTAACCTTTGACCTTTGGAGATATGGACGGAGGAGCAAATGTCGCAGGAGCATATGTCGTGTCACCTAAACAAACATAGACAACAGTATGGACAATGGAAATTCCTTCGAAAAACCCAATGAAGCAGAAAACAAACACGCATCTGATTATGGATTCTATAAATACTAAATATACATGTATCTTGATTACTTATCTTTTGTAAGGTAGTTGTTATTCTTAAAGTGATATAAACTTTCCGAACCTAGTAAAAGTAGAAACTTTCACAACGTAAATTTTTTGCAGCAAGAACAATTTCACACATTGCAGAAATGAACTTCTTTGAAGTTCCTTTGTGGAATGAAGCTGCCGTGAGTTTGAACCGTGAGAAAATTTAATGAAAGCTTCGAGCAAGAAAAAAGTTTCTGGTTTTATAAAAGGCCTGTGCATACACAATCTGAGTATACCAAGGACTAAAAGACATATTTTTAGTTGAGATATAATCCGAATATGAAAATAAAGATACAATCAAAAATTCATAAACATAAACAACAGTTCGTAGGCTTCAAAAGGGCACCTTAGACTGCAACCAAGCACTTTTCCAATGTACCAGTAATTGTAATATTCAACATAAAAAGGTTACAATTCAAATCTCAACACCATAACTGCCACATATAAGAATGCATGCCATATATGGATACTGTATATTAAGTGCAAAATTTAGTCTAACAAACTTGGCTAAGCAAATGATACAAGTGTGCATCAACTTATATCGGATATCAAGCCCATTCCAACATACTTGTATTTAGACTGACCTTTCAGACTGATAAGATATATATATATATCTGCAGAATACCTAGAGATTTGTAATACAGTAAATAAGTGAATTTTGGAATTATAAAGCATTCATGCACCTTGTCCTGTTGATGACTACAAAATATGCCAAAATTAAAGCTGTGAGAAACCTTTCATGTGTGCAGTCCATGCTTTGGTGTCTTGTATCTGTCTTGTATATCGGTAACACATGTGCTTTTTCTACATCGTATATGTGAAATACACACACACACACATTTTTTGATAGACCTGTATACTAACATATATTCAAATGTATCATTGTCTCTTCCAAGAGAACTTGGCAACCTGCTTTTGAAATAACCTGAAATACTTAAATGATAGCCATGTTATTGATAGAATTGTATTTGGCAACATCAGTTGTTGCTTGTTTGCAAGCCCCTACAAGCTTTAGGGTCATAGAGAACAAATTTTATGACAGCATTTATTTATTTTGTATGGATGGAATCTATGTCTCGTTCAGTAATTGTTAATATGTCACGCAAGCCTCGCGCAAGCCTTCAGATCATCAGGAACATATTTTGCTTAACAATCATTCATAAAATTTTTGATACATTTGTATACTAGTCTATTGTGATGAATTTGCCACCATCATAGGAGTCCCTGAAGAAAGCCTGGCCTTGCAGCTGGTCACGATAAACGGTAAAATGGTCCCTCAGGGGTTAACAAGTATCAAGCTACTAGCAACCAGAATACAAAGAGAAATGCTACCCACAGAAACACTTTGGATAAGAACTGCTCTTCAGGATTGCTAGGAACTTGGGGACGGGCTGAAAGAAAATACAACACAAATAATTAAAAAAATCACAACACTGACAAAATAAGAGTGTTCAATACATATCGGATACAGAGATGTTGATGAAAAGAGCAAAAATAAGAACTTTACTTCAAATGACTATAAACAGCTGATCATACTGGAATTCAACACATTTCATAGGCCACCATAATGGTTTTCTCATTGAAGAAAATTTCATGCCTTTTCCCGTGATTTGCAACTCTTAAAGAGAAAAAAATGTCAGGCCCGCAATGTCATGCAATATTGGCATGTAATGTAGATAATGCAAGACAAATTTTTTAGTTGCAAGATCATTAGTACTGACAGAGTGGACTAGACAAGGAATAACTGAAAACGCCAATTCCTGTGTGAGTTATACACGTTCAACAAAAAAACAAAACAAACAACATCCTGACGGATCCCATGTTTTACCATCCCTTCCATCCATTCCAGAAATGACAAACGGTTTACTTTGTACTCCAACATACATGTATTCTCTGTCAACAATTGCTCCAGGCTTTATTTCATCAAAGATACAGGAATTCACAAAGGTGGTTTCAATTCAGACCATGGTTTATGCAGATTTCGTGGTATAAATATGCTTGATTTAGCGCATACACTTATAAAGATCCAATAATGAACGCGCGCCGGTCGCGCGTGATTGGCAAAAGCACTAAATTCACGCTAGTTGCCATGGTTCAGACCATGGTTTATGTACATGTAAATTCAGACCATGGTTTATTTAAATTAATTTAAATAAACCATGGTCTGATCCATGGCAACTAGCGTGAATTTAGCTCTTTTGCCAACCACACGCGAAGGGCACGTTCATTATTCGATCTTTTTAAGTGTATGCGCTAAATCAGCGTATTTATACCACGAAATCTGCATAAACCATGGTCTGAATAGAAACCACCTTTGTGAATTCCGGCCGCAGGGTTTGAAGGTCAGGATTTGCAACTGTGTTTTAGGGTTAGGGTAAGGGTTAGGTATTGAGTTTGGTCCACAGTTGAAATTGGGCATTTGGTTAGTGTAGGATTACACTTTTTGTAAGATATCGACCACAGAGCAATTGTCACCTGAGCATATATAGTGGAACCTGGTTATAAAGAACACTGTTATACCAAATTCTCATTAAAACAAGGTGATTTTGCCGGTTCCACTTCTTTGTATTGTATTGTTTTTTAGCCCTGATATAACAAGGTTTTGATATAAAGCAGTAATTTTCTTGGTCCCAAGGAGTTTGTTATAATGAGGTTCCACTGTATGTTGTACGACCATTTTACACTTACGTGGATGTCCTACTCTTCCGTCGCCTAGATTGAATGTTGAAGCAAAGAAACCAAAAGGAAAGGCACCAATACCAAAGGACATGTGGAAACCTCCATCTCCGAAACCAAAACCTTGGAATGGCTGTATGGATATCAAGAATATGAACACTCCACTTCATCAGAACATCAAATGAATCACTATTACAACTTGCATATTGATTTGAATATACAATGTTAATGAATACAAGTGTTTTTCTTAAATCAAATAGCCTTGAATGGAAGAAAAGGACCAGGGTCTGCCTGTAACATAAATATAAACTTACAATCAATTGTAAATATCTATCGTAACTCCATTCTTTCTACAATTAATCGTAAAATACAAAGACCTGTATCTCTCTGTAACATAAAATTTATCATCAGTGATTTCTTATTGTAGAGTTACGATTGATTAGTCTACCTAATACAGACGAAAGGCAACATAGTCTCGTTTAGCACAGGTAAAAAACCAAATTTGCCTGATGAGAGCAAGATTGAGTTAACACCCTCTGGGCTGTAACAGGCATCTTCATCTGGAAGGTAGTTAGAGCTTTGAAACTCATGCTTTATTGGGCTGTTAACATCACAAAGTCGGGGGGGGGGGGGGGGGAGGAGGGGGAGGGGAGTGGAATAACCCATACATGTACATACCATATATATATATATATATATATATATATATATATATATATATATATATATATATATGGCTAGAGAGCCCAAGTCTGTGCACTGCCCTTGTCTGCGCACACGTGTAACTGCGTGATTCTGATAAAACAAAACAGGCAAGGAACACAAAATTTTCATCTTTATTCATGGAAAAAATCAAGTCAAAATATTGAAAAAAGGTCTTCTTCAGACATTTTATTCACAAGCCTCAATATGCTGTCTTTCACATCAAAACTCGCGAACTGCGTGTAAAATGAATGAGTGTGCAGACATAAGCACCGTTTTTATTTCAATGTAGAAATGACATGGCCAACGTTTTGTGTGAAAATGGAATTGTTCTTGCTCTAATTTTGGTGAGATTTTTTGCAAACTTACTCTTTGAATATCAGGAATAATGTAAAACTAGAAATCTCCATTACCGCGCAATGCGAATGTACATGTATCCCCCGGCACTGGCAGCGATTTTTGCGTAATGCTTTTGTTTGAAGGAGGGACAAAGAACCTCCCCCTCACCTCCCTCAAACAAAAGGATGATGTAGAGATCGCCACAGTGGACCGGACTATTGTCAACCTAGGAGCAGCATCACCAAAACAATATGTGTCTAGATAAGAGTATAATGCATCTGTATAAAAATTCCAAAGAAATTTGTCAAGAAATGTGACCTGCAGAGTGCACACAATACATGTATATCCACTAAAATATGACCTTTGACCCTATAAGAGACGGAAAACTGGGGGCAGCATCACTCAAAACTGTAGAGGTCTATAGTAAACTATAATGGACATCCATACAAAATTTGAAAGAAATCAGTGGAAAAAAGTGACCACCAGAGTGCATACAAAGACAGCAACCAAATATGACATATGACCCTCTAAAAAGCGGAACACTGGGGCAGCATCACCAAACACTAAAGATGTGTAGATTTTATTAAGACACACCTCCATACAAAATTTGAAAGAAATCCATCAAGAAATGTGGCAGTTAGAGTGCACAAAATGACCTCTGAACCCTATAAAGGATGGAACAATGAGGGCAGCATTATCAAAAAGTATAAATATGTAGATTGTACTGAGATACATCTCCATACAAAATTTGAAAGGAATCCGTCAAGAAATATGAGCGCACACAAGACATCGTCCAAAATATGACCTTTGACCTTATAAAAGAGGGAACACTGGTGGCAGCATCACCAAAAGTTAAAGATGTTTAGATTTGACCAAGATACACCTCCATACAAAATTTGAAGGAAATCCATTAAGAAATGTGGCAGTAAAAGCGCATAAAAGGGACAAATGGCCTTTGACCATATAAAGGACGAAACAATGAGGCAGCATCACTAAAAAGTAAAGATGTGTAGTTTGTATCAAGATACATCTCCATACAAAATTTGAAAGAAATCCATCTAGAAATGTGGCCTGCAGAGTGCACTCCAAGGTATGACGGAAAGACGGAACACTGGAGGCAGCATCACCAAAATCTATAGGCTTCTAGATTAAGATACACCTTAATTCAAAATTTGAACAAAATTCGTTGAGAAATGTGGCCTCTAGATCGCACACAAACCATAAAAAAAAAAAAAAATATGGCCTTTTACCTTATAAAAGACGGAACACTGGGGGCAGCATCACCAAAAATTATAGGTGTCTAGATTTTACCAAGAAACACCTCCGTACAAAGTTTGAAAGAAATCCGTCAAGGAATGTGGCAGTTAGAGCACACACAAGAATGTGGCGGCGGCAGTGGTGGCGGCGTAATGTTGCTGAAAGGGATTGATTAACTTTGCCCAGGATTGAAAAAAAAAAAAAATCACTGTTCCAGCTAATGCTGTAATCATAATTGCAAACCTTTAGGTCAGACAGGAATCGCCTGAGCTTTACAAGCTGATCGGTCGTTTATATATCAAGATATTTACGATTGAACATTGATGTCGGGATAGAGTACCACTGAACCCTAAAGGACTCTTATACAGTTCTATCACAGAATACCCTACAATGAATGAATCCCTATTTCTTCACGGGGTGGAAACCCGCTCTGAAATCGCCAAGCGCTGGTGCTTGGTTTTTGTGACTGCAGTGCTGTGAAGAAGCCAAGTGACTTGCGCGAGCGATCAATCACCTTTCACCTGGCTAGATTTTTTCTCTTTTTTAGGATAGTAAACAGGTTCCATTTTCTCTCATACTTCACATATCCTTAATTATAAATGTAGTTCGAGGACTGCACACAATTCACTTGCATTTGAGCTGATTTTTACAATTTTCTCAAAGTTAATCAATCCCTTGAATCCAAAGTATCAAAAATATTCTGGTAATGCCTAATTGTATCCCCTGGTAGAATGCCGGAGGATACAATTAGGCATTACCGGAATATTTTTGTTAATTTTCTGGTCAAAATCTTAGGTGCGCAGACATATGGCTCACCATCATACAGTCTAACTCTGAACTTACAAAGACAGTGCTTACCCCTTGTGTCTCTGGTTCATGTCTTTCTCCCTGTGGTCTTGGTGGCATCTTTTCTCTAGAACAGCAAACAAACGGAAAAAAAAAATTACCCTCCATCACCCTGCCTGAAACAACAATAATAAGTTGACTGCAAACCATATGATAATCATCATCATTATATCTTAGTCTGAAATAATGGACAGATTCTAAAAAATGAATTAAAAAAAAAAAATCACTTACCTGGGGTCTTGTTGATTTGTACTCCCCCTGCCATAAAGTGGAATAACCTTGTCTCTGCTGATGCCTGCTTTACAGACTGGACATACTTGTCTGTTAGGTCTTGTCTCTAGCCATTGATATAGACAGGGCCAACTGTAAGAGAATGTGTCGACATGGAGTGAGTATATTCCTAACTTATCCATTTCGGATGATAACTGGACTGTTCAACACATGCTCCAGTGACAATTGCTCTGACTTCATTAAAAATATATCTATTATTCAAATTTCAAATTCCAACCCTAGACCAAACACTATACCTAACCCACTCACACTTATGTGACGTTATTGGAGATAACCTCGCACTCTGTACCTTCATACCGTGAGCAGTTGCCTCCCATAGCAAGTGTGTGATATCTTGCACATATGTGTGCGGCAGAGGACCAAGATCACCAACCAAAAACAGCCTCAAAATTTCACGTGATCAAGATGATAAAGATCCTATCAAAGGATCTGGCATGAAATTAGATATTCTATCATTCTAAAATGTAGAAGGAAGTATTTTCTCATAACTTTGCTAATTATATTGGTGTTTTTACCTCTTCAACTTTGAGGTCGTGACAGGCCGAAATTGACACAGCTCCATATAGTGATGGTCCCATGAGTGTACCTAACCCTAACCCTACAGTGAACCCCTACCCTATGACCCAATCGCAACTAACCCTAACCCTATACATGTTACTAATCTACGGTATAACCCAATTGCAACCTAAGTCCTGATGCTATATTTGTGAAGAATTGAATCCGTGAGAAAATGTTGCATCATCAATGAACGGCATTTGCTCATTTTGATTTTGCTGTGTCATATGACCCAAATTTTCAGACTTTATCTGCTCCCTTTTTTCTCTCATTAAAAAAATAAAGAAACATGCTAACAACCCACCAGAATAAATGGCCACATCTACTGACTACGGCATCTTTGGCAGTATCAAGACATATGTTGCATTCGAACAAACTCTCTTGGCTATTGGCATCGTCTGTCGTGGCTGATGCGCCGTTGCTTGGCTTTTGGCTACTGTCCTCTGTACTGTTACTAGCCATGGCTGGGATTTCTGTAGAGTTTATTCCTCAGTTTTTGAATAGATTTCATCAACAGTGTACGATCTAGCTGGCCGCTGGTCAACTGAATCCTGCATCATTCATAATGTAGACTACAAAGCCATGTTGGTGTCTGCGCATTTGATTTGATCAGATGATTAACTTGCATAAATTTCATCCATGTCGATGCTAGCCTTCCTTGTTGAAAAACAAAGGTCTTTCTTTTCAAACAGCTAAGATCACAGCTATAGGAACCTAATGTTTTTTTCTGAGATACTGCTACATAAAAAGCACACTCAAGACTGAAGAAGACAAGTTGGGTTGAATCCGACTGGAGTTCTTTCTAATATAGCAGAAATCATCTAATAATAGAGTCAGGATGTCACTGGTGCTTGTAGCGTCCTCAAATTTTGACTGTCTCAAATACATGTACCTGTGATGCATCAAAAACAAAAAGAGGTCAGTGAATTTCGCTACCAATTTCGCTTTCGTTCTAGTCTATGTACAAGGGAAAATGATTATGAAGGAAAAATGTGATAAATTCAATATGAACTCATAGTTCATGCACACTGATGTTCATGCATTTCCTTTTTGATACATTGAATATTTTTATTTTAGTGCTAAAAAATGAAGGCTAAAATCTAAAAAAATAACCGCTTTGAAATCAATACGAGTTCGTAATGATTTCATCACATTTTTCCTTCATAATCATTTTTCCTTGTACGTAGACTAGAACAAAAGCGAAATTCAGATGCTATCTTCATTCCTGCGCAGTAGGAGAAAGTTTGAATACGGCTGCAAGATTTTTAAACGGAGAATGACTTGGACCCTGAATTACCTGAAAAATGAGCATTAAAACTAAAAGGAATAAACAGTCAAATTGGTAAGTGAACAGATCCGTTTAACATATAGAGCCTAACGTTAGGCCAAATCTATTTCAGTATTTGATTTATCAGTAGAGGCGCACAGCCGATATTGGAGACTGTTTCCTATTTGGGAGACCATCTCTATTATCAGATACTTATTTCTGAGAGGAAAAAAAATTGGCCGAGAAAAAGTGCCTTGTTGTTGGTGTTGTTTTTATTGTCCTCTTGTTAGCAAAGTCTCCAATATCAGAGACTGTCTCCCAAATCGGCCGTGCGCCTCTACTGTTTATAAAAATATAGACCTACCTAGCTATACGAGCTCTGTGGCTTATCAATCTGGTACTGGCCACAGAGCTATACAGCCCATGCCTATACTGTGTGTGGAGGAGGATATCAACCAAAAAATCTAGATCTAAATATCACCATTTCCCACATACTGTGAGCCATGCAAACCACCCTCGGAGTTTGCTAAAGGGGTTACCTTCCAGGATCAACTAAGATTGTAAAAATTGAATGAATAAAAAAGAAAAAAAGCCACAAAATCGGCAGGTGTGATCAGGTTTTTTTTACCTTTCATGTGTAACTTGTATATATGGGACTACACCAATCTTACCTTGCATGTGTAGTCCCATATAGAATCTATACAAGTTACAAGTGCAAGGTAAAAAAAACCCGATCACACCTGCCGATTTTTGTGGGGTTTTTTCTTTTTTATTCATTCAATTTTTACAATCTTAGTTGATCCTGGAAGGTAACCCCTTTAGCAAACTCCGAGGGTGGTTTGCATGGCTCACAGTATGTGGGAAATGGTGATATTTAGATCTAGATTTTTTGGTTGATATCCTCCTCCACACACAGTATAGGCATGGGCTGTATAGCTCTGTGGCCAGTACCAGATTGATAAGCCACAGAGCTCGTATAGCTAAGACCTACCGCCATAGGTACCGCCTACCGGTATTAAAATATTAAAAAAAAAAAAAAATTTCCAACTACATGACAACTGGACGTCGTTGGTCAGTAAGTTTGCACAACAGAGTAATAGGCCCGTTTCTGTCTCTAAGTGAGGGCCGACCCTAATAAACAAAATAAAAGGCTAACGAACGAGAGACAGAATTTTCAGTCAAGAAAGGCGCAAGATCGCCAGCCAAAAACAGCCTGAAAATTTAACTTGATCAAGATGATTAAAGATCCTATTGAAGAATCTGGCATGAAATTAGATATCTGGCATGAAATTAGATATTCTATCATCCTAAAATGAAGAGGAAGTATTTCTCAAAATTTTGCTGATAATATTGGTGTTTTTACCTCTTCAACTTAGAGGTCGTGACCACCTCAAATTGACACAGCCCCACATAGAAGGTTCCGTGGGCTGAGTCAGTGAGTGGTCACTGACAGTGGCAGTGCAGTGGCTAAAAAGAATCATAGCACAAAAAGGCATGCCATGTATTGCATTGGTACGTTCATTATTTGTCAAATAATAAAGCTGTTACGAAAAATTAAATGAGTGAAAACATTGATACAAAAAACTTACACTAATATTCTTGTTTACACTGTTTTATCTGTAGATCATAAGACGGATTTCTGACGTCCACTCGACTCCACCAACAATGCAATGCTCCATTACGTGTTACAGTAAACGCCCTCTGTTGACGAAAATACAGTCGGCCGGGCATTAGTGTATTGCGAGATTCAGGGCTTCATTTACATATATTAATTATTTATTTGGGGCAAAACATGATCAGCGAAAAGTTGTTTTACGTTCATTATGGTCCTGATAAGAGGACAAACAAGATTTAAAATATTTTCAATTTTACAAAAAATACAGAACATTCATGCAGCTTTACACAATGCATCAAAATAAAAAATAAAAATACACGTGGCATCAAAGGCCTATAATCAGAACAAAACGATAATAATAATCTTTGTATAGTACAGAGAATTAAGGAGGATGGGGGAAAAGAGAAAAGTCTGGGAAAGAGAGAGAGAGCTAAAAAGCACCAAGAAGGTCACAGAGAAGAAGCCGTTGTCGTAGTCGATTTGTTCCGGGTTCCGGGGGAACGAAAGCACTATAGTCGAATTGATCGTTCCAGTGAATTCAAGCAAGTGACCATGGTGACTGCATAATCACTTTTGGCTGATATGTAACGAAAGCCGCCGTTTGATCCCGACATTAGCCAACAATTTCGGGGTACATTTTGATTATCAATGTTGATAAAATATGTTGAAAATATATTTTCGTATTTTTATTTTGTCTTTTCAATATCAATATGGTGTATGACATTCATTTTAATTCCATATTGCAGCCTCTTACATCTCCAAAGGGGCACACAATTTAACCCCATAACACAATATATCAACAGGCACAAACTTACTAGACTAAAGGTGGATCCAATCGGCGGGTAAAAATTCAGACGGAGGAATCGCCTGCCCGGAACCAATCACCTATGACACCGGCAACACACCCACCTGCTGCCGAAATGATAACTGGGCGTTGTGGCGTGCGCCTGTAATCCAGCTAACAGTGGAAGTTATAAACTGATTCAGCGGACCCAGGTTCGAAACTGAGTCACGTCTTTCGGATGGTGACGTTAAAGTCCCAGACGTAAATAATCATATCTGATTGAAACATGTCTGTAAAAACCCAATTACACACAGACACACACACACACACACACACACACACACACACACACACACAAACAGGACAAAGTGAAGAAATAATGAGCGAAAGATTTCACATAAACACACGTATTGTTTTCTTCCGGTTAAAGGTAACAGATAGTTTTGGGAAGCCCTCAAAAACTTTTCGTGAGATTTCTTTGATTTTACTTAATAAACAGCAGGATACTAACATAACTAAGATGCTGTGCAGTTTTTACCTCCTCAAGTGAAATATTTATCGAATGAGAGGTGAAAAGTAATAAAATTCCCTGGCCCAAAAAAGAGGGGATGTAAATTCAAACAACGGCCACACACACACTACTTACATGAGGATTGCTGTGTGTGTAGAATACGCTACACATAGTGCGAAGCGCTGGGTTTATTGTGCGGGGAAACTTCGGGTGGATATGGTCTTAGCGTGAGGCAGTGAAATGCCGTTACCAAGCGTTTCTTACAGATATTTACACTAAAATTTGTTCGAAATCGTGAATGGAATGTTAAATAATCTCGTACATGTGTCTTATGACAAAAGGGAAATAGTATGTGACTATTTCAGATAAGTTTCTTGCCAGTATGATTTTTGCTTCCGAGACTGTCTATGAGCTTTAAAACCAATTGAACCCATGGAAACTAGATATATCAAACTGGAAAATTCGCAACTGGATTCAATTGGGATCAACAGGCAGTTGCGCCAGTGAGAGATTCTGACCACTTTCAACTGGTAGGCTATATATATCTACTGGTTTCAACTGGTATTTGTATAGTGGTTTTAACTGGTACATGGGCCGCGGAACCGGGGGGGGGGGGGCTGGGGGCTGCAGCCCCCACATTTTTTTGCGTAGACACGTTTCACATAATCTCGGAAAAATGGTTCTAAAAATTACATTAATAAGTAAAATCACGGATCAGCCCTACCCCCCTTCCCCCCCCCCCCACTTTCAAAAATGCTTCCCAGCCCCAGACCTGTGGTATACTATTTTGTTCATTAGTAAATTAGCTTATGCAGCTGGTACCAGTTAATTGAGACCATTACTAAAACCAGTTAAAATTTCAACTGCAATCTACTGGTTCCTACTGATTTTTCGACCAGGGTAGAGATCGATTGGAAGGATATAGGGCCTAAAGGAATACTAGAATAGGTTTTTAGGATCATGCGTACTTGCAGCGGGGGGGGGGGGGTATGGGCTAGCTGACGCCTGAATATCAGCTGCTAAGTTTCTAAAGTAAACTTCTAATTGCGAGCGAGCCAAACGAGCGACCAAAGACACCTTGCGACCGGTTAAAATATTGTTTTAGTCTCTAACCAAATTTCATATTCGGGAACGGCTCGCGGCTGCCGAATATGAGCATTATAGTCACCTCGCTCCTCGGAAATGAGATCAAGTAATTACTTAGAAACATCATTGCCAGAATCATCAAATTTCTCAGGGGACTGTATAGCTGCATGCATGCAGCCCCCAGTTTCGCCTCGTTTGCCTCTCCCTCTCCCCCGGATTTCTCTTTCCCTCTCTCCCTCCCGACCCTCTCTCACGTGTGAGGTGAATTAAATGCCAGCGTTATGGCCATGGAATCGTGCAGTGCAATACAAAAGTGAGATGCGTACGATGTGGGGAAGACCACAGTTTTGAGGAATGTCCAACAAAAGAGAACCCTAAATGCGTCAATTGCGGTGGTAATCATTCTGCTGCATTCAGTGGCTGTGTAGTAGCAAAGAATGCAAAAAAAGTGCAGCAGATGAAGGTACAAAATAACCTTTCATACGCGCAAGCCGCTCAAATGTTTGCTTAACAAAACAATGCCTAGCTTAAGAAAACGGAGAATAACTCCACTGAACCAACACAGTCAATCAAAACACCAAGCGCTAATCCATCTACAGTTCCACTACCTCCTGTGAACCTGCATGCTCCTTCAACTTCAAGCTCAGTTAGAAGAAAAACCATAAAACCCACCCCTCCCACAGTATCTACCCCACTTACTGAAATACCTACCCCGTCTCAGTGGCGGATCTACGGGGGGGGGGGGGTTTAGGGGGTTTAACTCCCCCCCCTTTAGCTGCCAAGTAAACATTTAATGTGCATAGGAAAACGCCATCATAATACTCAGCCCCTCAACCCCCCCCCCCCCCCTTGGAAAAAAGCTAGATCCGTCCCTGCGTCTAATGAATTACCCACGCATAACTTGGATACCCACGAGAGCAAAGGAAAACACATAAGTGAACAACCAAAACCAAAAGGAAACATTTTCATGACTGCGAATAACGAACAAATCATACAGTTTATTTCGCACATCATCCATCCTTATTTTCACAGATGGAAAGACAGAAACAGAAATTATGTCATTAGTTAAAGCGGCAGCTGAGAGGCTTATACAACTCAGAGGCGCAGTAAACTTTAGCGGTGTGTAGTAAAATAGTAACATTAATGACTGCGCTTTCCATTTTGCAGTGGAACGCGCAGGGAATGCATAATCATGGAAATGAATTAATTAATTATTTACAGAGAAATAGATTATATCATCTTATATGTGTTCAGGAAACGTGGTTCACGGATGACAAAATTTTTTGCATCCCTGGATCTGTTTCCCTTGAAATAGGAGAGGTCAGGACAGGGGAGGATGCGCTATCTACGTGCATGACTCGATAAACTATTATCACCCAAATTTTGATGAAGAGTATGAAATGCAGTCAATAGACATACATTTTTCAGAATCCAGAGTATCCGTCATGAATTTTTATAACCCATGCAAGAAAATAGATGAATACGTTCTTAGTAAACTGACAAATAACATAAATAGAAATAAAAAGTTTCTTATACTTGGCGATTTTGACTCACACAACACAATGTAGGATAGTGAAAAAAATGACACAAACGGACATATAATTGAAAATTTCATCCATTCAAATGATCTTATTATTCTAAATGATACAACAGGTACAAGACTGGATCCACGTTCTGGGAAGTTGTCATGTCTGGATTTAAGCATGTCCTCTTCTGATTTATCCAGTAAATGTTCATGGGAAGTAGTAGATGACACGCTCGGAAGCGATCATTTTCCTATATCGATACAAGTGTCAATGGATAGATCAAATATCTCAAGGATCGATATGAAGAATGCATCTAATGAAGAGTCGTGGTCATTCAAAAATATGGATTGGGTTAAATTTGCAAAAAGGAGTGAAGAAATTATTGAAGATGTAGCTTTTACTGATACTAAAGATATGTATATGTATTTCATGAAATCTTTATCAAATGTTGTAAAAGAAACTATTCCTACTAAAGGCAAGAAAAATCATGATCCTATTCCATGGTGGACTAAGGACTGCACAAGATCGATTAAAGAAAGAAACAGAGCTAGAAATAAACTAAAAAGATGCATTTCAGTAGAAAACTTGAATTTATTTCTAAAAAAAGAAAGCTGAAGCACAAAAGACGCTTCGCCAAGCGGAACGAAAATACTGGCATAGCTTCTGTCTTAAACTGAATCGCTTTATGCCAGAATCAAATATATGGACAATTATCAAACACATGAATGGTATAAGTGCCAAAAAATCAAGAAATATGTCTATTCTGGTTGAAAAGGAAAAAGAAATAATTTGTGATAAAGAAAAGACTGAAGCATTCTGTTCTTTCTTCCAATCAGTTAGCCAAAATGAAATCTGTCAGAAGAAACATCAAATTCCAAACATAGACCGCTCTATTAAAAGAGCAACAATGCATGAATCCGAACAAGAACTGAATTAACCTTATCAGCTATTTGAACTTGAAAAGGCGCTCAACACTTGCAAATCCTCTACTCCAGGAAAGGATAACATTCCTTCTGAAGTATACCAAAACCAGAAGCAGTAAAAGAAATTATGCTGAAATCATGAACATGATGTGGGACTCGGGTAATATACCCCCAAATCTAAAACATTCTGTCCTCGTTCCTATTCTGAAACAACACAAGGATCCAAAATTGCTATCTTCATATAGACCTATAGCACTTACTGCCTGTTTTATGAAGATATTTGAGCGTATGATTAAATACAGACTTCAATGGTATATCGAGAAAAATGATATATTACCTGCTTTCATGAGTGGTTTTCGTAAAGGACGCAACGTTACAGATAACATAGTTAATCTAGAGAATGCCATTCAGAAAAGTATTAACAATGGAGAATATACGTTAGCATTATTTTTAGATATAGAGAAGGCATATGACCGTCTGTGGATAAATGGTCTTGTCTACAAACTATCACAATATGATATTACAGGGAAAATCCTTAATTTTCTTTGTAACTATTTGAAAAATAGAACTTTTCAGGTGAGAATAGGGAAAGTAGAGTCTGAAATATATGAAATGTATAATGGGCTACCGCAAGGGAGTGTGTTAAGTCCCATATTATTTAACATAATGGCAAGTGATATACCTACAGAACAGTCAATTGCCACTTCCATTTACGTCGACGACTGGCCATATGGATATCTGGTAATAACTTAGAATCAATATCATCCGAATTGCAAAACTTTGAGTGATTGGTTTGTAAAGTGGGGCTTCCGCTTGTCACAGAACGAGTCAACTCCAGTCCTATTCACAAAGAGATCGAAAATAACATATATCCCATACTCAAATTGCAAAATGATGACCTTACCTTTCAACCTTTTAAACGATTTTTAGGAGTTATTTTCGACCAAAGGCTCACATGGCAACTTCATATTGAAGATATAGTGACCAGATGCAAAAGAAAAATCAATATTCTGCGTAGTTTGACCGGTACTTCATGGGGAAGCTCATCCAAATCTCTCCTCATGGTGTATAGAGCTTTGATAAGGTCTCTATTATGGCTGCGAGGCGTACGACAGTGCATCTCCTACCATCAAAAAACAGCTTGACTCGATCCAATACCAAGCTCTAAGGATATGTGCAGGGGCCCTTCCTCTTACTTCTTTAGCGGCACTTCACGTTGAATTGGGCGAAATGCCACTCGAATTAAGAAGACGAATGTTATCAAATAATTTTAGACAAAAGATTGAAATGCATAAAAACCACCCTGTTGCACTAGATGTGAAACCATGTTAGCAATTTGAACTATCGAAATTCCAGACAAACAATAAGCCCTTTGCATGTAGAACGGAAAAGATATTGTATAATTCTATTGAATTATACAATCAAGACAATTTTTCACCATGGTTATTTAAAACACCAAAGGTCTCAATTGAACTTAGTAGAGAAGTTAAAAACTACGAAAACCAGGCCTTTCTATACCAAAGGAGCCTTGAGTTGATAAATACAAAATGGTCAACTATATACAGATGGGTCTAAAATACCCAACATAGGCACATCTGCTGCTTCATTTTATGTACCTGCATGGTCCTACCATCAATCAAAACAATTAAGTGATCACACTTCATCCTTCAGAGCAGAATTGACTGCAATAGCTCTTGCCCTGAACTGGTTAGAAAATATCAATGTGTATGTTGGAGTGGTCATTTTTTGCGATTCACTTAGTGCTCTAGTAGCCATACAGAAACAGAAAGAAATTCCTTTCGTAACAGATATATTAACGTCAAGTGTACAAACTTAGATATAAAGACATTAGTCTAGAGTGGATCCCAAGTCACTGTGGTATAAGTGGCAATGAAATTGCAGATTTTCACGCCAAATCAGCATTAGGAAAGAATATTGAAATATACAATAAAAAATTGTCTTTGGATGAAGTTAAACATTTGATCGCTAGAAAATATTACAGGAGTGGCAAAACAGATGGACTGATACCCACTTTATGCTAAAACAGATACAATCCAGAGTGAACTGCCTATATCAATGTAGCCTCAATAGACTTGGTGAAAGCATCCTCCACAGACTTCGCCTTGGTGTAGTTGGATTACACATTGACCTGTTACGACTGAATATTCACCCTACAGGTTTTTGTGATACATGTGATGAAATAGAAACAGTCAACCATTTCCTTATGGAATGCCCACAATTTATAATTGAAAGAGCAATGTTGCTCATGGAAACAATACTTCAGAACCAAGCGAACTTTTGGGACTCTTGAAAAGTACTAGCATAGACATACAAACAGCAATCGTTCGTTTCGTTCTAAGAACGAAACGCTTACACAAAAAATAAGAGGAAAGGCCCTATTTAAGACCCCCCCCCCTTTTTTTTTTTACCTAAGAAAATGTAAATACAAATTGAATATGATATGACTATGTATAAGTGCTTCTAAATTTTCCCCCGTTGCTGTTTTGTTCAGTTTAGTTTTGTTTTTGTATTTTCTCTTCTCTTCCTTCGACTGACAAGCTCTGTCTCCCTGGAGAGGAGTAGGACTTTGAGGTCTTAAGGGAAGTCTAGGGAAATCCAGTTCCCTGTCTGACGCTACTTCTTTCCCTGTAGCAAGCAAGCAGTCGAACGTAACTGTGTAAATAAATAAATGAAAAAAGAAAGAAAAAGGGATGTAAGAAAAAAAAAAGGTATATATATATATATATATATATATATATATAAGAAATATGTTTGTGTGTTTGTGTGTGTGTGTGTGTGTATATATATATATATATATATATATATAAGCTCTATTTCCGGCGTTTAGGGGAATCCTTTAATCACTGTATATATATATATATATATATATATATATGATATATGATAAAGAGCTAATATATAGGCTCATCTTGTCTCCTTAATTTGGTTGTACTTAGTATGACCTAAGCATTATGTAAAGCTAACCTACATGTATAAGTATAGACTATTAGCATACTTGAAAATAACTAACCAATCGTTGCACTTTTTCATTACTGTAGCCTCATTTTTTTGCCTTATCATGTTAAAATGTTAAATGAATTTACCAAATTAATACAAAACTACCGGTCATATCACCCCCATAGCCATTCGATCACTGACACCCCCGCCCTACGCCTGAGTGACCTAGGCCAAATCTCCTTTGGCCGAAAATCCAAGAGACGTAATTCGAGGATTGGTAAGACGGCATCTTTGAAAAGGTGGGAAAAGTGCCCAAGTGTCCGCTCGGCGGGATGGTATCTTTCAATGATTTTGCGATGAGCAATATGATTTCCTTTTCTTATTTTACGTAAATACAGTTTTAATAAAAAGATAATGTACCTTCTGAAAGAAAAAAAATTGTTAGAATTTTAAAAATAATATTTGTGGCAAAAAGAGTCAGTTCTGACTAATTGCCGAATAAAAACAAATAACAACAACAACAACTGACGAGCCTCGTAGTCTTGTTGGCAGCCGTTCTCGTTGGCAGCCGTTTACAGGGGAATGCAGCACAGGGGATTGCAGCAAGAGGCCTCGGCTAGAGGCTAATTGTAATCCAGTTCCAAAGCCAAACCCCCTTTTTCCAAAATATTAGTAGTTCCGAATACCATCCTTTTCATGACACGCTAGCCTAAACCCCCTTTTTTGTCTTGTCGGCAGTGGCACATACCTACCACTTTTGGGGCCGAGTGCCCCCGGGAGTATTTTACCTGATACTAAACAGTTTGAGGTTGCAGTCGGACCCAGCCCTCTCCTCCGTTCAGCAGCTCCTGATATCATAAGTATAACTATTTTGTGATCCTGTTTGGCCAACAATTTTTACACTATGACACAAACCATGCGCGGAGATTTCTTGTCACGGCGGGGGGGGGGGGGGGGGGGGGGACGCGACTAGCCTCATTAGGTTGTGTCACCCGCCCCGCCCCCCCCCCCTCGGGATCGCCGCCCATGACACAAACTACAGTACATATATTTCATAGTTTCAACGCAGTAGATTGTTGCTTCATTATGGGGACTTGTTATTGTATATCAAATAATACAAAAATCAATAATAGTAATATTTTTATTAAATATATAGAGAGAAGGAGACGGATATGATTGCTTAAAAATGTAAGAGGGAAACATGGGAGAGGGAGACAGAGAGAGAGAGGGGGGAATAGGAGATGCATGCAGAAAGTGAGACGGTCCAAAACAAGACTGCAAGCAAACAAAAACAAAAAAAAAAAAAAAAAACTAACCAAAAAACAAAAAACAAAACAAAAACAAAAACAACAAAATAAAACATAACAAAACAAAAACAATAATAAGCATGTCCTAAACTTTGTCCAAGTTGAGCAGTGCCTATAATTAAGATCACTATCGTATCATACACTCTAATTTTTTCCCTAACAGCTTACCTAAATTAACAGAAAATCAAAAAAATCACTGTGAAGGAAAGATAAATCAAGGAGATTGTATTGAAATTCTAAAAGAAATGCAATTGAATAAATCACCTGGAAATGACGGATTGATTGTTGAGTTCTATATCACATTTTGGCAGGTAATCGGTGACTTAGTCGTTGATGCATTTAATGATACTCTAAAATATAAAGAATTGTCGCCATCTCAGAAACAAGCAATAATTACCCTCATACATAAAGAAGGTAAAGACCCAACGCTTATTAGTAACTATAGACCTATTTCCCTACTCAATGTAGATTACAAAATTCTTACTAAGATACTCTCTAAGAGAATAAAAACTATTCTGAGTAATGTTGTGTCAGTTGATCAAGTAGGTTATTTAAATGATAGAAACATTGGCGAAGCCGTCAGAATAATTAATGACATGATTTTTCACACATCAAATTTTAGTAAACCAGGATATTTATTAGCAATTGACTTCGAAAAGGCTTTCGATTCAGTGTCACATGTTTTTATTCAAAAGGTATTAAACTCATTTGGTTTTGGACCGATATTCAGTAAATGGGTTAAAATACTTTATAATAATGCACAAAGCTGTGTCTTTAATGGAGGGTCATCAACCGGTTATTTCAAAGTCGAACGGGGGCTAAGGCAAGGAGACCCCCTGTCTCCATACCTCTTTATATTGTGTATAGAGTGCCTTACTCATTGCATTCGAAACGATAATTTGGTAAAGGGTATTCGCTTTGGCGAAACGGAAATAAAGCAAATTCTTTACGCTGATGATATGACAATATTTGTCCAAGATTTAGACTCCATACATAGACTGGAGGTCATCCTAGAGAATTTTAGAAAAATATCCGGACTTAAGATTAATAAGAATAAAACATTCATTTTGCCACTGGGGCCCTCTGGGTCGTCTGGAGTTGCTTTTCCCTTTGGGAAGGAAGTTGATATAGTTAAAATATTAGGCATACATTTTTCATTAGATCCTGATGTTGCTGAAGAAATGAATTATAAAGAGATCTTGAGTAAAATTAAAAAGCTACTAAATTGGTGGAAGCAAAGGGATCTCACTTTGATTGGAAAGATCCACTTGTTAAAAACATATGCGTACTCAAAATTAATTTATGTTAGCTCTCTGACTCCGGTGCCTGAATGGGTTTTTAAAGAAATTGATGATATCTGTTTCGATTTTTTATGGCGAGGGAGGGACAAAATAAAAAGAAGCACCTTATATCTTGATTACAAACAAGGGGGGCTAAAGATGCTTAATTTTAAACTTTTTGTTATGGTACAGAGGGTAATGTGGATCAAAAGACTCGTAACTGGAGATCAGAAGGTAAAATGGAAAAAATACTTTAAATTTCTCCTCAGACCATTCGGTGGTAATTTAATTTTTTATTGCAACTTTTCGCCTGATATGATCAATATAAAAGTACCAGAATATTATCAGGAAATGCTTAGTATTTGGTTTGATATGAATGTGTTTATTAAAAAGGATATAAGTAATAAAAGAAACGAAATTTTCTTTAACAACAGATATATTCAGAAGAAAGGAAAACCATATTTTCATGAAAATCTTTTCCTTAAAAATACATTTAAATTGCATCATATTACAGATGAAGAAGGTGCACTTAAGTCAGACACTTATTTCAGATGTATGGGACTAGATGAAGAAGAAATATCAGTGATCAAAGACATATTTGCAAACACCCCTGAAGAATGGAAAAGTGAATTTAAAAGGCATACTTCAGTTGATGGGTTAAAAATTGAATTTATGTTCTGTAAAAAAGTTTTCCAATTTGAATCGGTATGTTCGAAGAATTTGTATAGGGCTTGTATAAATAAGATGGCCGACATTCCAATTAGTTTTCACAATTTAGAATCATCATACAATATGTCAGTAAAAGAAATTGAAAAAGTCTTTTATCGTCCTAGATTAAGTACATTGGACAACAAATTGAGAGAATTTCAATTTAAATTACTATATAACATTGTCTTTGTAAATTATCATTTACACAGGTTTCAATTTATAGCAAGTAATAAATGTTCTTTTTGCGGTAAAGATGAGGAAACATATAGACATATATTTCTGGATTGTGAGACAGTAGGGACATTGTGGAAATTATGCAGTGTTCTGTTTAATCTTCCCATTCTTAAAGAATTAAGCTGGAAGGAAATCCATATTGGGGTAGATGAGAGAACTGAAAATAGACAATTACTTAATCATATTATTTTACTAATTAAATATTTAATATACCTTGGGAGAGGAAAAAATAAGCCACCGTTTGCTGAAGAGATACGAGAAAAGCTACTTAAGAGTAAAGAAGAAGAAAAGAAGATTGCATTCGAGCGAAACACATTAACACGACACTATAAAAAAATGGGAACATCTAAAAGTATTAAGCACAAATCAAAACCAGAAGAAGGATGGTGATGATGGGAGGGGTCCGCCGGGTTCGCGCATTCTGGGGTTTGACCGATCCTTGCCGCTGTAGACTGCCCTCTTTTTTTTTTTTTTTTTTTTTTTTTTCTCTCTCTCTCTCTCTCTCTCTCTTTTTTTGTCTTCTTTCTTTCTTTCTTTTTCTCTGTTTGTAGGTGTGTATGTGCATGTTTGGGTGTGGTTGTGTGTGTGGGTGTGAGGGAGGGGTTATTCTAATTATGTTTATTTGTTTCGTTGTCTGTCTGTCTTGTAACTTTTGTGGGGGAGGGGCGGGAGCGGGGTCAGTACAAATCAATCTCCGATTCATTCAGAGTGATATAAGTTGACCATTCAATAGTTTTATTAGAGTATATTAGCAATATAATACCATATTTTGTCTTAGGAATTTATATTATGTGTTATAACTTTACAAGGTTCATGATTCGACTTATATTGTTAATGTTAATGTTGAGATACACTATATTTTGTATGATTGAACTGAATGAATCAATAAATACTACTTTAAAAAAAAAAAAAAAAAAAAAAAAAAAAACCTTGCAATGCCTAGGAAATCATGTTTTGTAAATGTTTCCTCAAGTCCTCGTAATGTTACGTAATAATGAAAACTTCAACACACAGTGTCGAGGCTGACCTCGAGAACGCAAAAGCCCCGAAAGCTTTTTGGTACACAGATAAAGGTATTTTGGTATGTAGACGAATTAGAGCGTGAAAATGAATGGAATGGTGAAAGTTAAGTCTTCGCGTTGGACTGAGCAAGATCATAAGGTGAAAATTTATATCTGAAACTCTGTGTGAACCAGGATATGGGGCGAATCATGGACATTACTACAATTTTGTGACATCATCTTTTTACGTCGTCAGTGAGGAGAAGGTTAGTTTGTACTGATTTTTTAATTTTTTTTATTGATGATAATTAATAAGTTTGCATGCAAATCGTTTAGGGTTTGCCCAATATTTTGTCATAAAGGTATAACACCCGGGGGGGGGGGGGCACTCAGGTATATTGGTGTACACATGCGTGTCCATGGATTTAAAAAATGCCCCCTAAACAAGTTTCATACTTTGGTGAAAAGACACCCCTTAACAAGGATTTCGCGTGCTTTTTTTCGTAAAAATTACCCCTTAACGAGGATTTCGCGTGTTTTTTCATAAAAATTACCCCCCTCAACAGGTTTGATTGAAATATTACCCTCTAAACAAGTTTGTCTTAAATATTACTCCCTAAACAAGATTAACTTAACCAACATAACAGATACACCATGCACTTGAATTCAAGATCACCTTTTGCAAACTGACATATTCTTCACCTTTGGTGGATAAATTCTTCACACAAGGCAAACAAAATAAACTGCACATATAGGAACTGCTGTTGGTTAAATTACAAATGTTATTATTTACTTCAATTATATAGGACAGGTTTCAAACTGTGTACTCCGTTAGGTTTAATACACGATCATCATTTGCTTACTTTTGAAAAAAAGAACAACTTTTGTAATTTACTTCCAGAGAAATAAACTGTATCGGCAAGAAATCCATGCACAATAATCACACACATAAAGCCATTTAAGAACGCCTTAACAAGAGGTAAAACTTTGGCAGCTGCCTCAGAAGAATACAGGGTGGCCCAAAACAAATGTAATTGAGATCAAACACCCGTTTTTCTGCGCACGCCACCGTTCAAAGGGCGTTCAAGTTCCTGAAAATCGGACTAAAAATGTTTTGTTCGTACCATTGCCGCCGGAATGAAAATGACCTCCTAAACGCGTTTGGCTGCATTCCGTTCAGCACCCCCTTTTTGTTGATAATCGGCGTTTTCGGACCCCTTAACACGTAACGCGCGTTACGCATCCTGGATGAAAAAAAGACCCCTTTTTATGCGTTTTTTTGGACGCGCATGTGTACACCAATATACCTGAGTGCCCCCCCCCCCCCCCCCCGGGGTATAACACCATGAGATAATAGTAACGTTGGTGTAAATTTTGTGAAAATTTTTTATAACGAGAAAAGGAATTCCGTAACCACGTTCATGCAAAAATCTTTTTTTTTTTATATTTACATGTTCATGCAAAAATCTTCATGGGGGGGGGGGGGGCGTCGATGATGGGAAGGGGCATGGTATTAAAGGTCGGGAGTTGGCTTTTCCACTGATGTTCAGTTGCTTTGCTTTTCATACATAAGTAACGTCAACTAATATCATGTACATTTTTTGGAGGGGGTTTGGTTCTCTTTCGACACAAGGGTTAAATTTTTATTCTTTCAATTTCAAGATAATATTAAACAGTTTTTTTTTATAACATTATTATCATTTTTAGTTCTCTTTCAAGAAGGCAGCCTGAATTCATTTGTTCACCGTCAACCTGTACATCCCCTCAGAAAAAAAAAACCTACAATTATACTTGCCTTTTTTGTACCATGTACATGACTTGTATAACGTTATCATTTTTACAGTGTCATCAGTTATAAAAAGGCCTACAAATTTGTTTTGATTTAAGGGTGTGTTCAACATGCTCTGCCATGTTTCTTTTAATCTGTGATGATAATCCTTAGATAAGTCAGGACTTTATCAATGAACTATTTGAAATTGTATGATTAATCAGATTGGCAGGGGAACGGGGCAGGGGGGGGGGGGTAAGTATGTAGCCCTCCTCCCACTTTCTGAGTAGACACATATCGCAGCATGGTAATATCATATGCTCGTTCGCATGTTCACTTCCCCCTTTTTAAATTGCTCAACTTCTACCATGGTTTTGGGGACTACCGGTGATTTTGAATAGGCCTACAAGTACAGCACTTGTGCAATAAATTGTGATTTTGAGTGTTTAGTATATTGCTGCAAATTTCACACGTAAAGTACCATTTTGGCAAAGAATTAGTCGAACATCAACCTAAGGCAGTTTCAATAGCCATGTCCAATAGCCTATTGAAATGAGCGAATATTACATTGAAGTATTACGTAATCCGAACAGGGTATTGCAATCGCCCTAAAGTTGATTTTTCGAAATCCTTTGCGGTGGAGTTCCGTTTGCATGCAAATTAGTATTATACTGACTTAATTGTTTGCAGTTAAATGATGGCTCTCGAATTTATCAGCTGGGCAAAAATACATGATTTGGCAGTTGTGACACTTCGTTGGACTTGATGTATTTTTAATGTTCTTATTTAGAGTGGGAATTTAAATCCTGGCAACCGTCTTTAGGAGTTCTATGGGTATAATGCATCGTTCCAAAGACCCTATGTTTTTCGCTTCTAGTCCATAGTTAGACCCCCTTTTCGAGGGCGGCTGCGGCACACCCCCGTCTGAAAAAAATCTGAGTGCTCCCCCCCCCCCCCCGGGATGCATACATGATAATTATATTTGGCCAAAAGCCTTCTAACATCAGATTCCTATAATATCATGAACTTTGTCTTCTTTTTATAAATACAAAATTGACTGATCATTCAATCAGTACATTTTTACTGGCAATCACTTATAAATAAGTATGTGTAATTTTAGGCTTTGTCTTGCTTTAGAAATTACTTGTGATGATTTGGATTTAGAGAGAATGATTTTGCTAATCAATCTAATTATAAGCTTCTATCCATCCCATATAGACTATACATCAGACTTTCAGTTTAATTTCAAGCTTGTTTATATCATGAAAACATATCAAGAGATAAGTATAGACATAAAAGCTCATGTCAGAGTTTATCTTCTACAGGAGAATAAATCTGATGCGCTAAAAGTTTTTTTTTTCTTTGTATGTTGATTCCCTAAAAGTTAAACTTTAGGCCTAAAATATGTCATGGAAGCAACATGTTTGAATGAAAATGGATAATGTGATGAAGGAACTCTGAATTAAAGTGGTCAGGGTGAATCCCTGAGGTATAAATTATGAGGAAAAACAAAGTATAGGAAATAAAATGGGGGGGGGGGGGGGGGGTGTTGTAGTCAAGGCCCAAACCCTCAAGGCCAAGGCATTGACTAGCAAGGCTAAGGCCAAGGCAAAGGCCAAGGCCAAGGCCAAGGCTTGAAACCTCAAGGCCAAGGCCAAGGCATTAATAAATAAATGATGAGGAAATGGAACATATAAATATGGCCTATTTTAATATCCCGTCCCCTGATGAAAAAAAAATCCTGCATATTTCTGCCACTGAATACGGAGGTTCACACCCAAAATAAGAAAGTAGATGCTGCCTTCAAAAATCAAATGACAGCAGAGGTGGCTGAACATTTTTCAGGAGGGGGGTCATTGCAAAAAGGCACCTTTTTGGAAAAGGGGCTCCTACAAAGACCTGGTAGAAAAAATATATCTAATACTTTTCATAACCCCCCTTTTCATGACCTATTGTTTGTACATGTATTGTTATCTTCTCAGACATAAATAGCTGGTAAGCTAAGTGAGGTAACTAATAAAGAGCGACTTCATTAAAAAAAAATAAAAAATTTATAGTGCTCTTGACTATAACTCATGCAAGGCTAGATAGTGAATATGAGGTCTCATTTAAGGTTAAATAGCAACTAGTGCTTCAGTGGTGTATCTTGGGATTATGGCGCTCAGAACAGACACTAAAATTCCCCCCCCCCAACAAAAACAAGACAATATATATATAAAATTTCATATTTAACTTTACAAGTCAAGGAGCAAAACAACCGAGTAGTAGATTTTTTCCATTTTTTATTCCTCAAAATTAAAATTTCTATGCACTTTACACAAGAAAATTCGCAAAGGAGCACTACAATCAAGCGGTATAGAGTTTCGAATTATGAACATTGATTGATGTTTTTTTTTCAAATGGGGGGCCAAGTTCATGGAAATACAGGAGAATTCTGGTCTAGCAATTTAGTAAGGCAAACGAAAGTTAAGATTTCTTTCAAATGTTGAACCTTTGCAAGTGCTATTGTAGCTTTATCATAAAGTACTTAAAAAGAAGCTGATGAATCTTACAGGCCTACGTGTATATTAGGAAGCAAAGCAACAAGAATTACATTTCTTTTCTTCTTTTTTTTTTTCAATTTACAACTCTTTTAAAAGCCATTTCTAAACTATATCAAATTACATGAATAATGGGACATGAAATTACAAGATCCGGAAGCAACGTTATGTGAAGGAGCAAAGCGAATAAGCTTTACAAAATCATTAGCATTTTATACCCTAAAAAAATTCTAATGCAATTTACAGTACCCGAGTATTGAGGCGTGCATAATCCACAATATAACATATTTTTTCTTCCTTTTCTACCCTTTCTCTTTGTCAAATTATAATTTTTGCACCCTATTCAAGTGGCCCCCTGCCAAACAAAGCACACAAAAACAGATGTAGGCCTACACCTAAAACTTAGTACCAGTTTTTGCATATGGCAGTGGAATTAAGAATATCGGAGAAGCCTTTGACGGTTTGACCAAATTCTGCAATTACTTCATTCAAACTTACAAAATGTTCACAGAAAGACTTAGTAAACCAAGGCAAGAACATTTGTTCCAATCTGCACCTGTATTGCATACGGTATTAATGTTATCGTCATCATCATCATCATCATTCTATCATATCAATTTAAAAATTTGTAAAACATGAATTAATTTCTCAAGTCTATCATGATTACCTAGATGTTGTCTTAGCTACATTATTTAGTGTTACTGCACAAACCAACCAAAATATTTTAAAGTTTACTTGCAAAAATAGCAAAATTCCATATGCCTTGAAAATGCCTTGAATTTTCTGGAAATGATCAAGGCTTGGCACCCTCAAGGCCAAGGCCAAGGCATGCCAAAGGCCAAGGCCAAGGCATGCCAAAGGCCAAGGCATCCAAGTCCAAGGCACTGAAAAAACAGGCCTTAAGGCGCCTTAAAGGGTACCAATCACCAAAAATAATTTTGCTCTGTATGTTAGAGGTTTCATGTCGTTATATTATATTCAAAATATGGGCTTCAAATATTAATTCTATAAAGAGATATTGCAATTTTAATTACACTCTCTATAAGCGTAAAAGCGACTAGTGGTTAGACTACTCAACGCACCCGTACGCGCTCACCAAAATAAAGGATCGCACGGAACCAAACTTGGAGTTCGGTTCCGCGCGAGCATTTTCATGTTATCCTTTATTTCCTTCATACTCATTAACTGTTGACCTATAGAATACCAGACAAAGTTCTCTGAGGTTGATTTTATACTTTCTAGCTGTATACAAATTATTTTTTTTCACGTGACTGGTACACTTTAAGGCCAAGGCCGAGCATCAAGGCACTACAACACAGGGGGGGGGGGGGGGGGGGGGGGTAAAGAGATCGAGGCAAAGAAAAGACAATTTGTAGGTCGATATAACAGTCTAATGTGCAGTTCGCGATTAACAAACAGATACATTTTCAATTCTTCTCTTTCATTCAGTGCATGGGTACAAGGCCAAGGAAAGAATACAAGCAGATCTTCGAAATCTAACTCGATTTGACAAAATAGTTAGTTCATCCCATCGGGCTGCACTGTAATATAACGTGATGTGGAGATCACTCAAGAGATTCATTGCCGTGTGGATGATCTGTTTCTCTATGATTGGGTGTTTGATCATCTGGATCACTGAACCCAGTAGGAAACCCGGCCTCCACTCTCCTGACATCCGATCCAACTTCTTTGCGCAAAGGCCATTCCTGACATCAAAGTGCACCAGGCAACTGCAGTTTTGGACAGACAGCAAGATCAGCGGCTATTCAGATGAAGCCTTTAGATTCCACTGTCCGCGAGTCCCATGCGAAGCGTCCATCATCGCAAACACGAACATCTCCACGACCAGAGTGAGCGATGGAGTTGTCTTCTTTCCAGATGCAGAGTGGAGCTGGGATAAAATGCATTTTGCACGACCGCGAGGTCAAAAGTGGATATTTTTCAGTCGAGAGAGCCCAACGAAGACTACTCCTGCCGTAATCCCACCCAAGAAATACTACAATAACTCTTACGACTACATTATGACGTACCGTCAAGATTCTGATTTTCCTGCAGGGTTTGGTCACTACAGTGAAACAAGACACGAAGTAGGAGCAGAAGACGATAGAAACTGGGCAGAGAACAAGACCGGTATCGTGATCGGACCCGCTGCAGACTGTCAGCCGGCGACATGGAAGCGAGCTGAGTTCATCAAAGAATTACAAAACTTCATACCAATCGATATGTACGGCGAATGCATCGACTCTAAATCATGCTCGGATTTAGAGGGATGTGTGGAGGAAATCAAATCGTACAAGTTTTCTCTTGCCTTGGAAAACAGCCGTTGTCGTGATTTTATCACTGAAAAGTTTTTCATCAGTCTCGTTAGTGGAACGGTACCCATCGTCGACGGACCAACACGAGACAATTACAAGCGGATCGCACCTCCGAACTCTTTCATCCACGTCGGTGATTTCACAACCGTTCAAGAGCTCGCAGACTACATTAGACTCCTAGATGGTAATGATCACCTCTACAATCGGTTCTTTCATTGGAAGAAACTTGGACAGGTGGACAACATCAAAATGGCAGAAGTTCTCGCGCCTTTAAACATCTGTCCTATTTTCCAGCGAATGCATGAGGACGAACTGAAGGAAAGTACTGGCGTGGCCACAAAACACAGGATGCCAGACTGGGAAGCATGGTGGCAAAGTTCCTGTTCGTATTAATATGAAATATGCATAAATCATATGTTAAAGGAGAATGAAACCCTGGGAAAAAATTATTTTTAATGAAAAGAGAGGACAGAGAGAAGTAATTTTAAAAAAGTTCCATCAAAATCGGTTAAAGAAATGAGAAAGTTATGAAAATTTGAAAAGTCTCAATTTACTTTCTATGGCGATCCTCAAATTGGCAATGTTGCTTCTTTTCATTAAAAATGATTTTTTCCCAGGGTTTCATTCTCCTTTAAATTTTATGTTTAAGTAAATGTTATTTATACATGTAGTAAATTATTCTGTTCAGTTGGGCTGAAGAGTGGCAAATAAAATTCAATGAATGATAATACTCTAGTGCAAAAATATGTAGTTCTATGACAGGTCAAGTATCATAGAAAAGGGGCAAGAATGATATCAAGCAAAGAGAAAAATAAATTACCATTTTGTTTTTATAATTACATGTAGTAGCTAGGCCTATGATCATTATAACAAAGTACATGTACAATCAAATAATAAAGATTTAAATGTAAAATATTTCGTTCTTCCTTTCCTTTTTATCATTTTTTTTAAAGGAAAGTCAGGTAATAAAAAAGATTCAGGAGAGAATGAGATGAAAGAGAATGAAATGGTGAATAGGAGAGGGATAAAGAATGTGGGCAGGAGAAAGAAGGGATAGTCACTGTGCGGAGAAATATTTTTCCCACAATTTGTCTCGCCAACACTATTTATCATTAGGACACAATTTTTTATCTTCTTTCATCTTATATTCTGCTCCAGCTCTTGGTTCTTATCTTCTCTTTACTCGAAACTCCTTTTTCTTTTCCCCAATGTTCTTTTCTTCTCTCACAATTCTGTTTATACATGTACCTTTTTTCCTCTGCCAACTTTTCTTCTTCTTCGCAACAAACTCCCCTTTCCTTCCCCAAATCCCCGTTTTTGTCTTACCCCTTTCCTTCTCCAAACCCTATGCTTCACCATCCCCATTTCTTTGCTTATAAGTTATTCCTCTTTCCTCCTCGACTCCTATCTCTTTTTTAACATTCTCCTTCCCCTCCTTACTTACTGTCTCCTTTATCTTCATCTCATTCAACAAATATTCCTTTTGATAATTTGTCACACATTACAATTCAAAACAAACTAAAATGCTGGATTCAAGTTAAATAAGAATGCCTTCATTCGTGATTCTTTCCTTATCACATAAATAAGTATGTATCCACTTGTATAAACTTCTTATAAAATATATTCTATAAAAATAATACCAGAAGTAATACCATCCTTTTTCAGCACCATTTTTGTCCAAAAAAATTCATCATCATCATCATCATCAAAACTGTAACTTCAATTCTACTTCATGATATGAAATCATTTCGAATTCCAGAAAGCATATTACTCCCTTTTGCCATACAATCCAGGCTTGAATGGCAAGTACTATAAGTAACAGAGATACAAAACATATTTTTCCTTATTCTTCTTACCCTTCTAGAAATGATTAAATCAAATATAGAAATAAGTTTGCTATCATCATGTATATCAGACAACTTAGATCAATACAAACTTGTGAATAAGATCTTGGAGAATGCCTCACAATTAGACATCAATTAATGGAGGATCCAGGGGGAGGAACAGGGGGAATGTGCCCCCACTCCCCCCCCCCCCCTCCAGCAATACCAAATCTGGTATGCCTTAAGTACAGTACATAAGAATTAAAAAAGTGCACAATAATGTGTTTGCATTGTGCCCCCATCCCATCCCCCCAATGGACTCAAGAGGCCCTTGAAAAATGCTTGTCAGAGATTTTTCAGACTTGTGGTGCCCCACTCTCTTCTAGAAAATGCTGGATCTGCCACTGTAAATCATGTCAACATGCATTGACTTGCACATGAATCATACAAGTTTGTTTTTCATCCCGAGGCACTTTGTAAGAGGAAGGGCAGTCTCCTTGGCCTCATAGACATCTAGGAAAGATGAAATATTTATATAATATTGAATGGCTTTGAGTGGGATACAAGGGTATATCGCACGAGCTATGAGCATATTTCACGAGTCGGCACGACAAGTGAAATATTTTCAGAGCGAGTGCGATATACCCTTGTGTCCCACAAAAGAAAAGTCATTCAATATTATTATTATTAATTGTATGAAACCTAGTTCCTCAATTTTCACCATTACATGACTGTGCTTATGTTTTTGTATTAACTTCAACATAAAACACAGACAGAAAAACATTATTTTTGTCCTTACCCAAGCATCTTGCAAGGGCTGCGCGCATTGCATTGTCTTAACCTTTGCATATTCAAACGCGTATGCACTTTTTTACGCGTCACGCGCACCTCAAATCATGAGATATGGAGATATATTTTTTTTTGTTTTTTTTTTTTTGTTTGTTTTTTTTTATTTTATATGATTCTGTTTATGGAGTCTGTCCCTGATTGGAGGTGCCTGGGTTGGATGGGGCTCCCGGCTGCTCCGTCTGCTTGTTTTCTATGTTTTTAGAAAGGATTTTAGGGTTTTACTTTGTTCCTTGCTTCATCTGAGCCAGTGGTGTTTGACTTTTTATGCTTAGATATGGAGATATATTGCACGGTCATCCAGGTACTTTTAAACAAACCATGACATATTGTTTTAAAATTGCACGGTCACCAAAGAACTTTCGCGCAAACCATGAGATACGCCAATTTTTCTGGTCGCCTGAAAACCCTTCATACAAATAATAATACTGATTATTACCTATACAAGGCATTTTAGCTGCAAAATAAAAAGCTGTTATTTTGCATGCTACTAATCCATAACTGGAGGGGGCAATATTTGCCATATTGCCCTCTTTTGGGTTTTACCCATAGACCACTGTACTAAAATTGAGGGCAACATTTTGCCATATTCCATCCTTTCTTGTCATTGTGCTTTTATCAAAGTGCATACGCGCAGTAATGCCCTAATATTGCCCTTAAAAGAACCATATTGCCCTTGTCTTTGACTCAGGGCAATGTGATTCTGTTGTGGGCAATATATTCTGATATCCCCCTCAAGGCCAGTCAATATTATATAAAGGTTCTGAGGTCTAGATCATCTTCATCCGGATTCCTAAAAGGACATCCTAAAGCAACAATGTAGACTTGTGGTATCAGGATAAGGTGAACAAAAGCAAACATCTTGAAAGTAGCTCAAGAACCATTCAAAATTTGTATTTCACTAGGAGGTACTTTACGAAAGGACGGTTGGTCTTTCTTCTTCGTCATGAAGACATCAGGAAATGATACAAGATTGATGAAGGTTCCAAGGTCTGGGTCATCTTCTTCTAGGTCTGCCTCCCTGTGAGAAAATAAAAGAAAAAGAACAACAGATTAAACAATGAAACAGGAGATCAGACATTTACATTGATTGATTGATATGGACATATTGACATCAATATACATGTACTTTCTTTATTTACTGGTGCCCTTTTTGATTTGCTAAATTTGAAGTCAGATTTCTGAACAGTGAGTTTTATGCAATTTTGTTTGTTCTCTTTTGTTGTTGTGTTTTTCCCCAGAGCTCTTGGCATCTTTGTTCGATTCAACACTACATCCTCCTCTAAATATCCTTAATGCACAGCTGGCACTGGCAACTCAACCTCTGTACTTGGCCTTGGTGGAATACATCTGCACTGATTAAAAGGCTCCTTTTTTGCTTGTTACACTGAACTCCAGAACATGCAGTATTCAAATCAAGTCTGTACCTATCTTGGTGAGTTTTTTGTTGATTCAGTGCTGTCCTCGTTGCTGCTTTGAGACACCGCAGAATGCTGAGGTCCGATTCCAATGATGGTTCGACAGTGATCTCATTCCAGGGGCATTTTGATTGTTCTCTTATTTCTCTTTTCCATCTGTATTCTGAAGAACGACATAAAACTGATTTTTTTTACCAAGCCAATGTAAATGGATTACCAACTTAACTTGATAAACATAATTGGAAATTTGAAAATTTGATAAAATTATCAGTTTATCACAGACAATGCAGCCAGAAATTTTGCTAAAAAATTTCAAATTTTTTTTTGAAGGGGGGGGGGGGTGGGTAGAAATTTTTTTACATCCAAGAACGGATGATGCCAGAGCAATCTAAGGGCAGTATATTTGAAAAAAAAAAAAAAATCTTTAAAAGAAATGTACTTGGAATATGCAGGGCCCCACACTAACATTTTTGTTTGGGGTCTGAACTTAAATTTTTATAGTGTGTGTGTGTTCATGAGCCCTATCTAAAAATTTTGAAATTTTTTGGGCCTGGACTCAGCCCATATGTCCTGGGTGCCTGTTGGTGTCGAGCCCTGGTTTATGGCATCAGGATGAAATGTTTAGTAGAGTAAATGGTCCCTGGACTAAATAATGCACAGAACTCTAGGTAAATAGATGAAGTGATGATTAGAGTAGATGCTCTGGTGTGCAGCCACTTAAGACAAAATCCAATTTTATAACTCTTTATTCCAGAATTATTTTCACTTTTTACCCAAATAATGGAAGTTCATATTGTTACTATTTGAGCAAAAATATAATCCCCCCCAAAATAAAGAGTTGCCATGGTAATATTCATTTTGCATTTTCCCTGTTTTGGAGCCAGTGTGCCTCATACATGTACCTGCACACTGGCATGTACAAACTCATTGGAGAGTTCGCACGCACATCATGTATGCACTTTTGAGCTTGTGACACATGAAAAATCCCGATCTAAAATTGAAATTTTCTTAAAATTCAGCTTATTTTTCAAAACCCTATTTCCTTAACAACATGCTTAAGAAAGGCATATTTTAAAAAATTTCAAATTTTCGTAGTAGGAACCCCAAGTGTATCGCTAAAAATGTGATATTTATGGATACTTTTTTCATGGCCACTGCTGTTGTTCTTTGACTTTGGTAATGTATCCTGTGCATGTGATATGTGACATATTATGATTTTATGTATACATGTATTATGTATTTTAAAGTGATTTTGCAATTCAAAACGATGGACCGGCCGCACACCGGCTACACACCGCAGCATCTACTCTAGCCCAAGTGGACCATAGATGAACGAGGTTTAGACAAAAATAGCTATTAGAAAAAATAGTTATTGGACAAACTAAATATTAGACCTGAATATTAGACAATATGGTATTTGGACAAAATGGGCAGATTGACAGACCAAGAGACTAACAATATCAGTCTTGTGAACCCTAAAAAAGTTGCCAGAAGGCCCATGAGAACAATGTGTTGGTCTCATGGGGCCTTCTGGCAACTTTTCAGAACGCCTGAGACCAGCAATGATGGTCATGCATATGATCAGAAAGTTGCCAGAAGGTCCACAAGAGTGCAATGTTAATCTTGTGGGCATTCTGGCAACTTTTCAGAAGGCCCACGAGCCTGAAATTGTCGGTCTCGTGGACTGTCCGTCTTGTGGGCTGTGGCCATTTTATACATACCATTCTTCTTTCTTGCATCTCCTTTGATTGGTCCACTGATGACTTTGAGTCTACTTCTAAGAGTCTTATCTCCTGGATGTGCAATCACTTTCTTTGTCTCCTTTTTCTTCTTTGGTTTTGTCTTTGCATAAGCTTTGGCTATGTTTAGTAGGCAAAAACAGAGAGAACAGCATTTTACAATATTATGAGATTCAACAGTAATTTCATACACATGTAAAAAATTAATATGGGTAACCTCCAAATTATTTTTACTAGGAGGTATATGAGTACCTTCATGAATGTGAAAGTATGAGAAATGGCATCTCTAATTGCATATATATATATAGACATGATGGTAAAGGGGAGGCCAACAATCTTACCCAGCAGCTATCTTTCCAAGGGACATGATTTTGGGAATCATGTGGGCCCTCTCCAGAGCGAAGATTTGGGGGTAGGGGGAGCCGGGAGGTAGAAGGAATAAAAAGAAAAATCCTATTCATTATTCCAACGGGGTAGTTTGGTTGTCTTTACCACTAAAAAGGCTCGTTTTAATGTGTCTTTTTTTTTCTTTTCTCCACTATGGGTAGGGGGTGGGTGGAAGCAACCCATGCTCCCTGGATCCACTGATGACTTAAGATATACATGTACATGAAGAGATGATAAAGAGAATCCAAATTATGATGAAAAACAAATCAGTAAATAAGTAGTTTTTCAAATGAGATGAACTGCTGACTAGTTACCCACGCCGATGAAATCGGCAGGGTTATGTAAAGGGTTCCGTATGTTTGTATGTTTGTTTGTTTGTTTGTTTGTTTGTTTGTGTACAAGATAACTAGAGAACGGGTGAACGGATTTGCACCAAATTTTCAGGGATTGTTTGGATAGTGACAGGAAAGAATCCATTAAATTTTGGTGATGATTGGTTGATCCCAGCAAATTCTGTGAGACTTTCTAGTTTTGACTCTGTAGTATAGTATATGTAAAGATCACCGCTTCGCACGTATCAGATTTAAGGAGCCGATACCGATATCCCAACAAAGCGCATCGATAGCTTAACACTGGTAATGGCGTCAGCACCATTCTCAACGAAGAAGGAAAAAATGTTTTTAACTACTGATTTATTAGTCTAGAATATCGTAAAATTGCCCGAGTAGTCCGGTGATTCTAAAAGCAATCCTTATTTGATCTAGAGACCGGTAAGAAACTTCACAGAAATGGATAGTATTGTTAGGAACAGTAAGTTTAGATTTAATTTCTCTCGAGTTTCTCACTTGCAGCAGAAAATGCTGCGGTAGCCAATATGCAGCTAGACGCCGGATCGGACGGCCCAGCGCGTACATGGCTAACGGCCAAATATCGGGCATCGGCTCAGATTAGCCGTGAAGCCTTACTTTTGCATTGTGATTGTTGATTTAGAACTCATCCTAGTTAATAATGTGGATTCTCTGGGTCTTTTACTACGGAATATCGAACATCATATTTATCAAATCTATCTGGAAAAAAAACTAGGTAGGATTTTTTATTCACTCATTCCGCCCCTTTAAAAAGCAAAGATAGATCTAGTTCCTTTCCGTGTGCTCTAGATCGAACGTTGGACTAAATGTTGGCCTAGATTTAATTTCAGACCTATATGAACATACTACCTCATAACACCTGTAAAATTACACTTCGAATGATGCCTACTGACTTTATTTCTCACGGCTAATCCCCCAAATTTCCCGTATCTAGCATACAAGTAGCAACACCAGCACCAACACCGAACGTGAAATGAAAATTTCTTAATCCCTAGGGTATAGTGTTAGTGAACGGAATTTTGTACATGAAATTAAACACCGGCTGCCGAGCTCGGTTCAGCAGACAACATCTGACAAAAATTAAACACCGGCAACCGGAACTACGTCAGAAAATCAGAGGTCAACACCTAACACCGACTGATTTTTTTCTCGTTTCATAGTCGGTGTTAGATCATGATTTTGCGGCAAAATAAACACTAACCACAAACACCAACACCGAGCGTGAAATCACCCAATGTAGATTTCACTTTTGACCCCATATTATAGTATTGCAACTACTCTGTAGCACCGCCAAGGCGTGGGTCTGCCGCCTTTGACGGCCCCTCTAGTTATTATAGTAATGGTGAGAGGGGATGTCAATAGGGTGAATTACCTTTTCTGTTTCCCTTGGTACTATCCTGTCCTGCTTGCTTGGTCAGCTGTTCAACAGCTTCTGCCTCCATATCCCCATCTATGTCTCCAGAATTTTCCTCAAAGAGAACAGGTGATGCTTCAGACGGTGTTCTTTCATTTTCATCTTCAAAGACTTTCCCACGTATCACCTTGATGCATGTATGTCCATCATCAAGACTTCCTGCTGCCAGAGTACTTCCATCGATGGTCTCACAGGTCTTGAGGGCTTCAAGAATTTGGGGAACAGTATCCTTGTGGCAGTACAAGCGAAACATCCTCTCTGCCATTTCTGCTTCTGTTAGACATGCATTAGGAGCTTGCTCTTCTTGCCGTTCAGGATGATGATGTGCAGTTTCAGCAGGAGTAGAGTGGAATGGTGTGTGACTGGCATTACTTGATTCTCTAATTTCAATATCACTTGACAATGCCTCATCGGATTCCTCACTTGTTGCAGCCATTTCAACATCCTTGTTTGTCAGTGACCCACATTTCTGTGAAATAGTCTGTGATTGATTCCCTCCTCTAGAGACAATGTCCTCACATTTATCCCCTCCTTCCTCATCTTGCTCTAAATCAATTTCATTTCCTGTCACTCCTTGGCTACTGGTACTTGAAGTATCATCTGAGAGTCTCTGCCCATCTTCAAGATCACCAAGGCTGTCTGAGGAAATATGGTGACTATCTTCCTCCAGTTCATCATCATGCTCAATTTGTGACGGCATCTTCTGTCCTGCACAGATCACCTCACTTTCATCAGATATTCCATCTGCTGTTCCCTGTTGGACAGAGGACTCTGACATTTCCGATGCGGGTGCAACTTCTCTGTGACCTCTTGGAGAATGTTGTTTCTTGCTCTCGAAGAAGCTACGGATCTCCTTCTCCAGAACAGTTTCATTGGCTTCATCATCAGAGCTCTCACTGACTTCAGACTCAGAGTCTATGATACCTGTAGTAAGGGAGGATCTTTGGACCATGGGGGAGTTGGGTGTCCCGAAGTCATTCTGTGCATCCTGAGAACTAAGGAACCTCGATACTGTTCTTTGCACGATGGCTTGAGTGTCTGTGTCATTTCCAGACTCTGTATCGGTGAAGAGTTCCTGACTTGGGTTGTGCATTTCATCAAGCTTTTGAAAGTCCTTATCTGGTTGACCTCCATGTTTTCCTGGCATGTCATTATCAAATGTATGTGAGCAATCTCCATTTTCTTTCCTTTTAGATGTTGTTGCTTCATCATGCATACTGGACTCTTGGTCTTCTGAGTTGTGATGCTTCTTTTCACATCTCAGTTTATTCATATTTTTTATCTGAACTATTGCTCTTTTAACCAATTCTGTTTCTCCTGGTTTTGTCAGAGGTACCTTGAAAGGACTGCAGTCTTTCTGTGCCTCACCATTTTCATTATTCTTACTTCTCTTTCTCTTTTGATTATGAACAACAGGCACCTGAAGTTTCTCCATATCCTCTCTTATCATGGAAACTGCATGACGTTGTTTTTGCTCAGCTGAACCAGGCATGGATCCTGAGAAGTGTCTCCTTGGTGACAACTGAGACATGCTCTGCCTCAGTTTCTGTCTCTGCAGAGGCGATTGAATTTGAGGTGATCTGGATACTAGAGAAGTCTGTTCACGAGGTGACGAAGATTTCCGTCTTCTTGTTACCTTGGGTTTGACAAAAATATCACAGTCACTTCCCAAAACATCATCTTCATCATGCACATGGTTCTTTGTGGAACCTTGCTTCTTTTTATTGAACACCAGGCCTGTCGAAGGGCCATCTGCTTTCATTCCCGGTGAACTGTTGGAACCAGTGACGCAATGATCACTTGTCAATGATATCACAGGTTCATGGGGTTGGGTGTATAACTTGCGATGACACTTGTTCTCCCCTGCTTTCGTGTCTTTCCTCTTTCTTGTCTGCTCATCCATTGTATTTCAGTGCATATCAAGGAATGACCATGTTATCTGTGGGTCGGGAAATAGACAAAGACTGATGATGATGGTGATGATCACTAATGCACATCTTGATTTAAACAGTAGCATAATAAAATAAAAGGATTAGAACAAGATATAATAAAGAAAGGATATCACGCAATCACAACACTTCAGTATCTATACTGCAAACTGCACTTGCTCTGGAAGGGAAACAGGAAACTCATAGTCTAATGCAGTGGTGGCCCATGCCCTTTTTTGAAACCCAACTGGCAGACCCCCAAAATATCCCCTTAAATTGTGTATTTTTCTGCATTGTGCCCCCTCTTTTCCAAAATTCTGGATCTGCCACCTAGTCTAATGACAGTCTTGAGCCAAAAAATGAGACTGAATGATGCATTTAACATGTGACTTTTGAGTATGTTTCTCAAGAGGAGTAGACCTAAAAATATTTAACTTGGTGATTAGAAACAATTTTTCTTGGTTATCTTGCTGTGAATCACTCACACATATATATGCAAGTTTATCACAGATAACCTCGCACTCTGTACCTTCCTACTGCGAAGAATTGCCTCCCATAGCAAGTGTGTGATCTCTAGCACATACGTGTGCTAGAAAGGAGCAAGATCACAGGCCAAAAACAGCCTGAAAATTTCACTTGATCAAGATGATAAAGATACTATTTCAGAATCTAGCACAAAATCAGATATTCTATCATCCTACAATGTAGAAGGAAGTATTTTCTCAAAATGATGCCGATTATATTGGTGTTTTTACCTCTTCAACACAGCCCCACATAGTGATGGTTCCGTGAGTGGCAGTGAATATATACTGTCCTTAACATTTTGGATTGGCCCATTTTGACCCATAATCTGATCTATTAGTCCCCCTTTATCCCATTTCAATTACCCACAAGTTAAGGTATTCTTTCAGCTTAACTGAAATTGTCATGCAATTCAGCTGAGGCTGCAAAATGATAATAAAATGAACTGAACTGAACAGAAAAGTTATGAATTATTAACTACATGAACATTAAATTAACATTCATTTAAATTCTTTTAATGTAACCCTTCCCAGCCCCTATATTGTGGTTAGGGTTAGGAAAACGCTCATTCATTTGCACGCACACACTTGCATGCAGCGTCTATAGTAGGGAAGGAGGACACCAATCATCCGCATTTATGAAGCACTTCAACTTGTGTGTGGAGTGAATGGTAGGAGACCTATTAGTATTGCATTTCATATCGTCTAATAATGCTATTAAAAAAAAAGCAAAATAAAACAGATTAATCATGACATGTTTATGATCTAGTAAAAAAATGAGAGACATGAGGTGAGTATGATTGACAATTCTTTACAAAAGTAAGTCACTGCGGGCATGGCGGGACTGAGATCTGTATTACTGTAGGCCGCTCAGCTCTGCTAGCCTGGTGCCAATGCGATGGATGGTCGTGGTACTATTCCCGCACACAAAATTATCATCATATGGGACTGGGCTCGCTTTCACAATTAAATAATAAAGAATACGAACTCTATTACCAACAACTGTTGATTTTGAGTTGCCTCAAATTCATTATTCACCTCTTAATGCGTACCGTACTGAATATCCTTACCAGTGAAATAATGAAGACATGATCGCCATTATACACGAAATGAGTCTCTCAGACTCGGCCGGGCGTCTCAGTCATGTCAGTCAACATAAACCACGAATACGCACGTACGTGTGTTGTTACGTTACGTTAATTTGTTTAATATTTGCTGGATTCGATGTCACTGCAATCGACGGTACGCGGATCGGATCATGCAAAAAAGCAAAGCGGGGGAGGGGGTCACGGCCGTGGGGATGTGCCCTCATCTTGAGAACTTTTCATCATTTTTTTCAACTATTAGATAATTTTGGAATACAAAAAAGACGATAGCCCCCTTTTTTGGCTTAATCGTCAGAAGACTATATGGTGCACCCCCACGAGATTCGCCATGCAAGTGGAGGGGCATAATTCTATCTACCCTCATCAATCCTAATTATGGCTGGAATATCTGCGATTCTTATCTATCTTCCAGTCTTTCACTGTCAGTTCGATCCTGAATTCCCCTTCCTGGGCCCCGGCGGGGGCGGGCCATGCACATGCAGGCCGCTATTTTCACTCCAGTCTCTCTCTCTCTCTCTCTCTCTCTCTCTCTCTCTCTCTCTCTCTCTCTCTTCCTTTATCTCCCCCCCCCCCCCCCCCCCCCCCTCTGTCTTTGTTTTAATTTCACCTTTCCCTCTCCTCTTTCGCTCCTTCTTTCTTGCTGGCTCGAAGGTGTGCGTCTTTTTTACTTGTCTTTTATTTCTTTCGTATCTATACCCTTCCTTTATTTATTCCTCCTCTTGCTTTTCAGTAGGTCTGTTTTTTACACTCCTTTGCCGGATGTACTATTCATTACAAATATCCTCTCTCCGTGTCCTCACATCATTGCTTTCTCTCTCTCTCTCTCTCTCTCTCTCTCTCTCTCTCTCTCTCTCTCTACTGAGCTCCCTAACTAACTCCTCCCAAATGAGCCAAGACTCAGGGCGTAGCTGAATACCACTGATTTATTTAATTTATCCAAGGAATTATTCTGTAATAATTCCTTGATTTATCCAACCAAGACGGCCTGTCATGTTGTGTTTTAGCCAAATCCTTACAATTATATATATATATATATATATATATATATATATATATATATATTAATGTAACTGTAAGGAAATAACATATACAACAGTTTTGGCATTTCTCGTGGAAAAAAATAAAATGTGAAAGGAAATGAGAGAATAATGGTTGCTTAACTTAAATCAAAGTTCCCCAAAGCTGTCCTCCCTTTTTGAAAGTTTTGCAAAGGTTGAAAAAATGTCTCCGCCGGGAATCGAACCCGGGTCGTTGGCTTAGAACGCCAATGCCTTAACCACTAGTCTAGACCACGGAGACGGGCCAGTGGTTTCGGCGACACCAGATTCAACTGACCGACAGATTGACAAATCTTCAACCTTATTAATTAATTCCTTTGTCGGGGGCAGGTGAGTTTTGAACAAAGACAAGCCGCATACCTCAGCTGGATCCAAGCGAATGCTTTGAGATACATGTATACATTAGAATAATTATAAACAATTGTAAGGATATATATAAATATATATATATATATATATATATATATATATATATATATATATATATATATATATATATATATATATATATATATATATATATATATGTTAAATACAAAGTCCACGTGTTGGTAGAATATCAAAAAAAAACAAACTACTAGAAATGTCATGCTTTTATCCAACTTCTTTATTTTATCCAACTTTATCCAACTTCTTTTATCCAACTTCTTAAATAAAGAAGTTGGATAAAAGCATGACATTTCTAATAGTTTGTTTTTTTATATATATATATATATATATATATATGACAGTCACACAATGTGTCATTTCTAATGTCGCAAACGAAATACTAGTTACGAGGTCGATTAACATTATAACCTATTGTTCTAAAATAATTACCTCTGAAAAGGACATCATATCTAATCGTTTCACCATTATTCGTCTCATTGCTACCACTATCACATGAATATGTAAAGAAATAATACACATTCCTGAATATTTTTATAATCTGCTGTTATACTGATATATCTTGGTATATGAGTTAAATGTACCATATATTTTCCTCTCTTATTCCTACGATTGCATCTCAGAGAATATCATTAAGCTTTCATTTGCCACGAGTGCAAATCGGCACAATCACAGGCTTGCCACGAGTGCAAATCGGCACAATAATAGAAACCAATTATTAAAAGGACTACACTGTGCATTAAAAAATCTTTGTGTAGTAGCCCACTTCTTTTCTTAATTGACTACCTGAAAATTCCTTTATCTCTTGTTTGTACTTCTTTTTTTTACTGGAAGTTGTAAAATAAACCTGAAGAAGTTGGTAAAATCAATCTACCCCTTGAGAAATATATTGTAGCACAGGCTCATTATTTGAGTGACACATAAAGAGTTAGTATATATTATCTTTGGTATAGTATTAATATATAAGGATACACCAGTGCATTTTATTCATCCTTCTTCTTTACAGCCCTTGCAACCACAGCAAGAACGGAAACTGCAGATGGAACCAATATTACCTGCAATCTCTTCATGATAGCAACTGCAATTTTCATTTCCATAACCATTATAAAATAATGATCGATGGAAGGGCTTTATTGACTGATTCCATTCGCGCAGTATGAAGACTGGATGGCGATGGTTACAATATAATATACATGATAAAACAATGATACAATATTCAAACATTTCAAACAATATCCATCACTGATTAAACTAAACAAAAAACAATAATAAATAGTGATACAATTATATTATCATTAAACTAAAGGAAGAATTTGTCTCTATTTCACCTACACAATATTCAGATTTGGTAATAGAGAAACGGTTTTCTAAATCATCAAAAGAGTACCGGTACAAATAATTGCAAATTCTCGTAAAAAGACTCTATTCGATGGACCATTGCACCATATAGCTATGATATAAAGAATAAAAGGTTGGTTGATGGTTTGTAATGGATTCATTAACCCTTTCAAGACAACTGACCACATTTTGTGGTTTGGCTCAATAACTTTTGATTCAGAGCTCTAAAAAATATACCAGATGCACCAGTAGAAAGAGCCAAAATTTCTGCACACACTAATGTATTTTTGTTTCTTGACCACATTGCGTTTGATGCCAGGAATTTTTAAAACAAGAATAAGCTTTAAAATCCTTGAATTGGCAACACATTGAGAGGTCTAAAATCATTGTTTTTCATCAAAATTTTTCAACTTTTCAACAAAATTTTTTAACCATGAATATTGTTTTAAAAAACATCACACCTTATTAGAACCATGTAGCACTAAAAGAAAAATATCATTATTGCCAATTTGAAGAACAAAATGTGATCAATTTAGCCCTTAAATAATTCCTGTCCTGAAAGGGTTAAAATATAAATTTATATGGCAATTACCATATTTATAACAATTTCGTTAATTCTGTTTGTAGTAAAGCATGAGATATAATTGAAAGTACGGTTGTATAGCACGGCTGTTGTATAAATTTGGTAACATGTATGATCGGTATGTATATGGCTAAATGACGTATAGATAGGTGATACTGTCAAATTTGTAATGGCAAGTAATAACATATGCAAAAGTGACAACTTTTTAATGAAATTTTTAAAAAAGATTAAAGGGTATAGGTAGGGGAAAAAGGTCCACTCCCTTGGTGGTGTTTAAGGAGAACAAACTGAGTTAAAAAAATACGAAAATTATTTCGATAAACAGGATAATCATAATCACGATACAGACCCCAACAAAGATGCTATCATCACGAAAATTCGCAAGAAGGACGTCTTCAGAATAAAGACTTTACAAAAAGAGGACAAAAATCATGAACTCTTTACTTTTTATTAAAATGCATGTAAGTATGACATTACAAAAGCTTGTGCTCTATCATATTCATTGATTTCATTGTATACTTTAGATTTAAATTCATATATTAGATTTTTAACTCATTACATTTTCATTTTTCAAAGTATATAACAATAACTATTGTGCAATTAACAATGTTAAAAATAATTGACAACGAAACTATTATAGCGCGACTATTGTTCTAAAGTCTTGTATGTGCCATGGGTAATATGTCTAAAAGAAGGTCAGGTACAGTACTTCAGTTCTGCAGGCAGCGTGTGCCTTTAAATGCCTTTGATATTCATGTTATCTTCATTATTCATTGTAGAAGCAATGGATCTAATTTGAAATGCCAAAACGAATGCATTTCTAAAATCTTTCTATATGCCATTTTATTATCCGACCAACTACAGTTTGTTATGTGTAAAATTAAGTGTATGTTTAAATGGGCATTATTATAACAAACACGATTTTATAAGTTGTTTTGCAGGACTTATTTTGAGTCATATCAACTCACTCTTAACTTGTGAAGTATAAACATGACTTTGTATTTGTTTGCAATCGAAAATACTTTTTGTTTTGATTTGGAATTGTAAACGGAATTCCGCTGCGTTTTCGCGCGACGAGATATATCTTTGATAATGCAGCTACTAAGACACCTCCTGTTGTAAGCTTATCACTGAATGTTCATACGTTCACAAAAACTTAAGCATTATTTAATAATGAGAGCTAAATTTCACAATATGTTTCATATACATTTGATTTTTTTTTTTTGCACATCCTCATATGATGAGAAAGTCATAAATGTTTGAAATCACTAAATGTATGTAATATGCATGCAAGTTTTACATTCGACTATTATTTAAGTGGGGACAATTTTTCAATTACACTAAGACAAGAGGTTTGGCTATGAGATGGGCACGGGGATATGTGCCCCCCCCCCCCCACCCCAGCGTCACGATTTCATAACAAGATCAACAATCTTGACTTTCAACACTTCAGTATGATTATTGTGTCTCAAAAGTCATCCCTTTAACGTAATACGCTGCATGATGATTCCCTAGATATGAATTAATCATTTGTTATTTTTTGTGGAGTAATTGAGAATTGTTAGTTGGGATTCTATCTTTTAGGCGACTATGCTACATGTAGCAAGTCAAATATGACGTTGGCTACTTAAAGGGCATGCAATCCAATTTTGGTAATCATGGTAATAAGATGATTTGTGTAAAAAAAAAAAAACAGGATGGTGAAAGTTTGAAAGAAATTGGACAAGGAATAAGAAAGTTATGGATGTTTGAAAAATGAGATCACTAAATCTATGCGAACCTCAAACTGGCAATTTGGTGAATCGATTGTGACATATTGGCGGTCAACTCTCTCATTTGTACGTTGTACACTAAAATATCATTAATTTGCGGTTTTCTCTATAAGCGCCTTTTCCCTCGGGGCTGTACTCAAAAAATATTACAGATATCGTTATAGGTCCTCGTAAAAGAAAAAGATCCTATACAGGGTAATACATTTTGAAGAAAAAAATTACATTTTAGTCAGTTTGTGTGTTGAAGCCAATGCATGGGAGAGCTGTCCGCCACTACATCACAGTGAATTCACCGATTCGACCAATTTGAAATTCCCATATGTATGTGATTGATACTTTCAAAAATGCTTGTTCGGTTTCGTTCGAACTTTTACCTGTTTACCAATCTGCTTCTCTGATTTTTCCTCTTCCTTTCAGAACAACTTTCCATTGAGGGTGGATTTCCCTTTAAGCAACAAAATAGGTTGAAAATACAATGTGATAACCAGGAAAATAATACAATATTCATGCAGGCCTTATGCCGAACCCTTCCTCCTTTTACAGATGAATCACCTATTTAAAAAAAAAAGCATTTATTGTCTTATTCCATCACTGTAGATACATACATGTATTACTGATGGAGGTGACACAGATCTTACCTATGTCAGTATGTCATAGTCACTACTCTGCATTATAAACTTTGAGTTCGCCCATACCTTTTAATGAAGGTACATGTACGGTACAACGGCATGAGCATGAAATAATACAGTTGTGCTCTTTGTTCTTTTTTATGATGGACATCGCATGGTAAAAAGAAGTTGAAGTGTACAAATCACCTGAAAATTGATTTGTGTACAGCTAGAAAGTATAAAATTAACCTCAAAGAACTTCATGTGGCATTCTATAGGTCAACAGTTAAGGAGTATGAAGGAACTAAAGGAATCACATGAAAATGCTCGCGCGAGCCTTAACTTGGCGAGTGCGTCGAGTAGTCTTAACTTCTCACGAATCGTTTTTTACGCTCGTGAGTGTAATTCAAATTGCAATATCTCTTTATAGAATTAATATTTGAAGCCCATATTTTGAATCTAGTATAACGACATGGATCCTCTAACATACAGAGAGAAATATTTTTGATGACTAGTACCCTTTAAGTTTTTATGTCTGATTATAGCAAGAGGGACGAAAACGTTTATCAACTTCTACATTTTTGTGGCGTCCTTGCATGTTCAATCATTAATTTATTGTTGATAATTCTTATTTTTATATAGTGTTTAATATGTGATTCAGAGGGGGCGCTCCCGGGGAACCCCAAAGTGCACTGTTTATTTCTGGAAAAAAATGCCCCTTTTCTCTCTGATAATTAAGTACCCTTTTTACTACTAAGAGTGTCACTTTTCTTAATTGCCCTTTCCTTTTTGAGTACCCTTATGTCCTTCTGATAAGTGCAATTTTACCTCCGATAGATGCCTCTTTTCCCTTCTAATAAGTGCCCTTTTCTCTTTCTGATAAGTGCCCATTTTCCAATCTAATAATTGCCCTTTTTTCTCTCTAACATGTGCCATTTTCTCCTTTAAGAACTGCATTTTTAGTTCTGATATGAGCCCCTTTTCCCTTCTGATAAGTGTCCGTTATCCCCTTCTGATGAATGCCTCTTTCCGAATCTGATAACCACTGGCGTACTGGTTGGGAGGCTTGGGAGCTGCAACCATAGGCTGCAACCCCCCCCCCCCCCCCAAAAAAAAAAAAGTTCCAAGACCAAAAAAAGAAAAAAAAAGATAAGGAAAAAAAAAAAGAAAGAAAGAAAAGGAGAAGGAAAGAAAGAAAAGGAAGGAGGAAAAAGAAGAACCGTTACGAAAGATAAAAAGTAAGACGTCCACTTTATATTCCTGGCTAGAAAAACTGTATATTTCTGATTATTGTAGTATGTCTTTTAGAACGTATAAGTGGCTGAAATCAATTTTCTTAGTATCTCCCCTTCCAGATGCATCTTTTGCATGCAAGATACATTTGTTTATCCCAGTTTCCTTATTAAAGGAGGGGAACTTTTCCCTTATACCCAAACTAGCCCCTTTACAATAGGCTCACACACTATTATGAAATTTCTTCCGAAAGTGAGGGAAATGAATAATGAGTTAATGGTGCAACAGAGGCTCCGAAGTGCTTAGAATGCAAACTTTTACTATTCAAAACAGAAAATCTTCTTACTCTGTCCCTCCGCTCCCTGGTTTAATAAACTTAAACTTAAAATTTAAAAAAATCTATAAACAGGTATTACATAAGCAGAGAAGAATCTTCCCCCGAAATTGAAAGTCGCAAAAAAATTAATGACGATATAAGCTGCCTATTCCGTAAGAGAAAAGGAAAAGGGAGCATATTAAGCTCAGACTTTGATCATTATTACGGTACTTGTGTGCATAACAGTGGTCTAAAATGCAATTTTTCAAACTACAAAACGTAATATTTTCTGACTCGGTCGCTAAGCGACCTCGCGAAATAGCATATTTAATTTAGCAAGGGCGTTGGACTCTGAAACTGCAACATTTTAATGGTACCGCGAAATGCAAAGTTTCTTATTTGTGAGAGGGGCGGGGATGTACCCCCCGCATTCAAATGATTAATATACGAGTATGATATGTATTGCGTTCAGTTTTTACTACGGGCTCAGCCCCCTCATATTTTTTAGCTCATTACGCCACTGCTGATAAGTGCCCCTCTTCACTTCTGATAAGTGCCCCTTTTCCTATCTAATATGTGCCCTTTTCCTCTTCTCAAAGTGCCATCTTTCACCTCTTATAAGTGCCCATTTCCGCCTCTGATAAGCGCCCTTTCCTTTTCTGATAAGTGCCCTTTTTACCTTTATACTGTCTCTTGCCATATCTAGCTTAAAAGAATCGGTGCGGCTTCATGTAACTTTCGCCACTATTTATCCAGGTACACATATTACTGCAACTACAATGTATAGGCAGTGGAGCTGGAGGCAAGGGGGACACAATTCCTATCCCCCCCACCCCCCCCCGCCCCTCAAGCAAAAGATTTCTCACGCAGCTCGCTCGAATGTACCCATAATTTTCATCAAGTTTCATCAAGTATTCCCCAACACGCGCTCACTACGCTCGCTCGCCCTTATAATGAAATCAAGCAGATAAAGGAGTATGTTGATATCGATGTAAAAAAGATCAGAAAATTTGTTGCTCGCTCGCATATGAATCATTAGACCATTACACACAACTGCTGGTGGGGGAAGCTGAAGCAGTGTCCAGAACCACAACAGAAATGAAGAAGATAATAGTTGGTATTAATTAAACTAGGGTATACCAATGTCACAAAATTGTTCTTTTTTCGCTTTGTGTTCACCCTTTGTAGGTGCCCCCTTTTCCAAAAAAGTGCCCTATTTTTCTCCCCCCCCCCCCACTTTGAAAGACGTTCTGCCGCGCCTGATGTGATTTATCTTTATCTAATAGTATTATCCTATAGGTTATACATACATTTTATAGGCCAGGAGCCTGTCCCGAAATAGTCACCCCATTTTACATATGAGATTTGACCCCTTAAAGTTACTTAGACCATCCATGTCATTCACAAAAAGCTTGTCAGCTCGAACGAAGCCGCCGGGTTTGGCCCCCAGAGCCCCCCCAAAAGGGCCCCAAAGTCGGGTCGATTTCAACCCATCTAACATACGCGCCAAAATTTGTCAGAAGGAAGGTGTATGACTATATTACCAAAACACAAAAACTGACAAAATTTTCTGTCGGGATGGGTTGTCAGACCGCCCCTAAAAATTAGGGAAATTTTTTCCCCTTAAGGCCCATGGACCAAATTTTGTCAGAAGGAAGACGTATGGGTTTACATTACAAAAATATGAAAACTGACAAAAATTTCCATGGGGGGGGGGGGGGGGGGATGTAACGCGCCTAAACCAAGCTTTGCTCTCCAAAATGCTCTGGATGTGGAGAAAACCCCTTGTTTGCATTAAAACCTTAATAAATCCAATGTGTGTTATTAAATTCAGGTCAAATTTACGTAGTACAATCTTGAGTATTGTAACTTTCTTGGGGTACAATTTGGTGTCAAATGATCATTTCAATAATAATTTATTAATTGTGAAAATTGTATTGCTTTCTCAAAAGTAGTCAAATGATAATTGTCAGGATTATATGTAAACACACCATTGTCCATCTGCGCCTGTTTGACAAGGCATAATAGCGAGGTTGCAAGGTATTTGTGTGATTAACAGATGAATGGTAAATTTCAGCATGGCAGCTACATAGCCCAGACACTTAACAAGCTCCTCTATTATGTCTTGTCAAACAGGTGCAGATGGACAATGGGTGTGTTTACATAATCTTGACAATATCATTTGACTACTTTGAGAAAGCAATACAATTTTCACAATGTAATAAATTATTAGATCATTTGATACCAAATTGCACTGCACTGTACTCAAGATTACAATACTCAAGATTGCACTATGAAAATTTGACCTGAATTGAATAACACACATAGGATTTATTAAGGTTTAAATGCAAAAAAGGGGGGTTTCTCTACATTCAGAGCATTTGGAGGAAGCAAAGCTTGGTTTAGGGGCACTTTGGTGTGTTTTTCTTTCAGGGGCGTGTTACACCCCCTTCCCGATGGAAACTTTTGTCAGGTTTTATATGTTTGTAATGTACATCCATATACCTCTTCCTTCTGACAAAATTTGGTCAACGAGACATAAGGGGGGGGGGGGAATTTCCCCATGTTTAAGGGGGGGGGGGGCTCTGGGGGTCAAACCCAGCTGCTTCGATCGAGCTGACAAGCTTTTTGTGAATGACATGGATGGTCTAAGTAATTTTAAGGGGTCAAATCTCATATATAAAATGGGATGACTATTTCGGGACAGACTCGCAGACTATCCGCTGCACGCCCTCTGTTATCGTCGAGAACTCTCTGCCAACGTCTATAATCTTTTTTGCAGTTTATTACCAATACATTTTAAAAGTTACCATTTTGGAAATGTATTTTTTCGAAATTCTATCAAAATACAAAAGAAGATGATATAAGCCTTCGGACACCTAGCTATACTGAATATGAATGATATTCGGGCGTGACCTCCCTGCACGAATTTATGAGGATATTTGGGTATCCAATCCATGCCCGAAACAATACTGTTCCTAAATTTTACAAGCGAGCGGAAAGAAGAAAAAAAAGAGGTGGGGGGGGGGGGGGGGCGCGGAAGAAGACACTTTATTATCTTTAAAATGTTATTTCGTTAAAGTACAAGATGCACTAGATAATAATTGAAATTATACCTTTCGGGCACCTTGCTAACGGAATATAATTTATTCGGGTACCTCGCTGTCAAATATATGAGGATATGTGGGCACCAGCTGGCCAGGGCTGGCCGGTAAATTATACCAGGGCGGGAAATCCCTCCACCAAATTTTGACCAAAATAGGAAATACTGGGAAATACTGGGAAATACTAAAACAAAATCAATATCTTTCATCAGTAAATTGCCTCAAAATGTAAAGATTATATAGATTAAAGGGCAAGATTATACACCTATAGCATTGAAAATGTGACTTTTTTTCATGGTAGGCGTTCACAGTTGCTTTAAATAATGAACTGGTATACGCTATTGCTTCCTTTAGAGTTTGAAATGTCTTAGTAAAAAATTTTAATTTATTGAAAATTCAGATCAATTCAACTTATATAACAAAATCTACTTTACAATGAATTTTGAAGTGCAATGGAATTCATATAATACTAAACATGTAAAGTGTAAAAACCCTGGCATTACTCAAGCGGAATATAGATCTAAACCTTATTAAATTTCAATATGTGATTTGGCAATTACCATAATATTGTCTGTATCGTAACTTGTAGGCAACTAGGAATTTGCACCTAGCTGCACGAAAATTATCACGTTATCTACTGGTTACCCGATCGACCATCGGAGTGGGGGACTCGGGGCCCCGGGCGCCTCCTTGGGGAGGGGGGGGGGGCGTCTAACTCTTCGGGCACAGAAGTTGGGGCTGGAAGCCGGCCGGTATGACACATGTTCGAAGAAGCTTAGTGAGCAAGGGGGGGGGGGGAAGGTTTGTGAAGCCTGATTGCCTTAAGGTTAATCCCCGACCCTTATCCCCCGAATAAGATTTTGCATTTGCAGAGAGAGAGAGAGAGAAAAAAAAATGGCTTTGCACTCAAAGCAAGTGACGCCTTATATGCCTCGGTATGCCTAACTTCTCTGGTCGGGGTCCATATCTCCACTGAAAAATAGGCATATTTACGTTACATCGAATTCTTACATGAATGAATTAACATGAAGGTCCATATTTTTTAAAACTGATTTAACACTTTGCCTAAATGCGAAAAACAGAAGAATAAAAATTACTTTTATATGATTATAATTTATGGATATGGTAATTTTTGCAGATTCATGATGAGGGTAGGGCCTATGGCCTATTGGCTCCACTCAAGTATAAGACGATTCTAACCAACCGTGTTATTTAAAAAAAAATGAAATCATCATTGATCAAAATAATTAGGCCACATTTTAGAATAGGCCTATAAATTAAATGAATGCCTTGACCAATCTCAGTTTGTTAACCGTGTTCCAACTTGGCAGCAAGGTTAACAGTGCTCTTACTATATAGTCACGGCGCTTTTTTGTTTTAAGTATTCTTTTATTCATTTCTTTTCAGTGAAATCAACAGATATACAAAAATAGAAACATTACAATCATGAATAAAGTATAAACAGAAACTTATACAATTAATTACAAGTAAATATATATGTGAAAATGTATGCATTCATGAAAGAACAAAGAACTTACACATACATCTACTTTTAATTCACTTAATATCTCAGCTTACTTGAAATTATACAGAACTGAAAAATAATATACCTTTGCGTTATCTGCAAAAATGTATACATTCATGGACGCACAAAAAACGATTATTTATCGGTTTGTAGTGTGTACAGTTTCTTTATGTTGTAATGTATTCTATGTAATGTATTATATGTATTCTGTATCTCTGTATCCTCTTTCTACTGTATTTACACTTATATGTATGTATTCCTCACAATATTCTTGTCAAACTTGTCTATGGACCTCTGTCGTGTGCAGATGAGTCTGAAATAAAGTCTTGAATTGAATTGAATTGAATTTATACAACTGAAAATATACTTTAAATATAACTATTCTTTTTATATGTTTTTTTTTATTGAAAGAAAAATGTGTAAATGGATGAATTCAAAACTGGTGTAAAACTTAGACCCCCCCCCCCTCCTTTCAACGGCAGCGCCCCCGCAACACCCACATGATATTTTTACTATATGAGACTAGACCGACGAAATAGACTCAAACTTCAAAAGAAGGGCGTGTGCTGTATGTATGTAGCGTATGTAGATGTAACCCGACGCGCGCCCCGCCCCGTATAACAAACCGCAATGTATAATGATGCTATGCGCTAGCTAAGAACGTGGGCAGTTTGTACATGTACGGTACGGTACGTACGTGTATACCGTACCGTACCTTACGTGATCGTGATCTTTGGAATTAATTGCTTGCATATCTATGCTGAGACTGAGAACCTCTTCTGAGGAAAAGAAGAGGAACGCTACTGACACTAAAATATGTGATATATGATAGAGCATAATTAACATGTTCAGAAGTTGATCCAAATCACTGTCAGTCATCCCATCAAACTTTGATAAGAAATATTAGTGGACAGAGATGGATCAAATCGAGTCAAATTTACGGAGGCACGTCGAAGCCGGATTGAACGAAGTGCCTGCTGTTTGGTCCGTAGTGCTGTATACTTTGTTCGGGGCAGTGTTGGGCTTCCAGTGCTACAACCAAGCGCTCAACTACGTGCCTGCTCCTGAAAAATATTCTGGTGGAAATCGTTTTAAATGGCGCAATGTTATGGCATCTTTTCTCCACGCTTTCCTCACGGGGACTGGATCAGTTTACTGGTAAGTTTCTGAGGTAGATTTTTTTCTAATGAAAAGTTTTATATAGATTGTGAAAAATACACAATTTTACTTTTTTTAAAATCAGTTTATGACTTTAGCCTTAGTTTTAGGATTGACAAAAAAAAAGAAAAAAAAAAAAAAGAAGAAGACTTGTTCACAATGCATTTTTTATTTGAATTCATCATCTTCTTGATCATGTTTTTAATTTGTTTGCTAGTAATTGATTTGTTGTTCTTTTGAATTGTTGCTGTTTCTTTTGTTACATGTATGAGTTTGAATATTGATACCCTCTAACTTACATGGACAAGTAGTATCACTAGTATGTGCCAGTAAATCTTCTTTCATCTTTTTATTTTGTTTTACCTTTGAGTTCAGTTGAAGTAAATGTAGATGTTAATAGTCTAGAAGTCAAGAGGGCTGTACATGTGATACAGTATGTACTACTACTAGTCAAGCATGAGCCTGGCTCCTGTCTACATCAATAACAAACATGAGGGATAAAGTTTTCATATTTCTCAGATAACACAATAAATGAGGAGCTGGTGAATACATTGTTTACACCAACTGCAAGGTACGAATCTGGCAGTACGCTAGTGGCGGAAAACCAAACTGAAAGAAGAAGACAAATATACATGTACAAACAGTTTCATATACATGTACATGTAATATGATACAAACATATCATGACAAAAACAAATTTACTGGACATACATACATGTACTGTATGTATGTCATAGAATAAGAAAAAAAAATGATATGATGTAAATGTAAACTAAAGATGAATTCATGACATTTATAGAATATTGCAGCAATATATACCCAGGGGATAGTTCAAAAATTTCATTCAACAAGTACCAACCAACTATATGGACTTTAGTGCCTCATGTTTTCTGTAAGAATAAAAATACATGAACTTGAAGGGGACCAATCACCCAAAATTATTTGGATATTTTTTAAATTCTGAATCTTTTGGCTTTCATGTTGGTTAGCTTACAAATGTTACTTCTCAAAGAGAGCTTGCAAGTTTTGAGTAGACTGCTCGACACACCCTTACAGCTGTATGTGCATGGACGAACTGGGACCTCCAACTTTGGTTCCTTGCATGGGGTTTTATGTTTCCTTAATTTTCTTCATACCCTTAACCATTCAACAATAAAATGCCTTGTACACTCTAGGTTTGTTGAGGGTTGACTTTTATAGGCCTACAAGTACTTGTACATACATGTACTGTCATACTACATGTAGCTGAAAATAATTCTTTTTATATGTGTTTGGTCCTTTTTAATGGACTAATTTCCACTAAATAGGGATTTGGATCATTTGGTGTTATTGTTAATGGAGTATAGTATACTAGTTCAGTATTCTTTCACTGACATGTACATGTACATGCTTAAACTAAAGTGAAAACAATTAGTCACATGTTCTTACATGTATACATGTATCTGCCAGGCCCATGGCCATTATACTGTTGGCACTAGCTTAGTAATTTCCTGTCGTTTTCTGACCCACATAAACTTGATCGTTAGTGCTGTGTCAAGGCTTGCAGGCATTTTTTGTTCCATGATTTGTGAACCTTATCATTATCCAGAACTTTCAACTTAAATTTCACATTTCCTAGACTACAATTACTAAATCACTTTACCATCATTTAACCATTATATTATTAATCATTCCCAGAGTAACAAATTAAAGAAATTGTGCAATGTGAGTTTTCAGTCATATAAACTGAAGAAATTAATTAAATCATTATGGTGATCTACATGTACATGTACATATGTTAATACTCATGTAACAGTTTGCAAATTTATGTCCCCTTGTTTGTCAAATTTCCCCGACTGTTATATTCAGGTTTTTGATAATAATGATTATAAGAATAATAACAACAACAACCATGATCATCATCATTATCGTCATATTGTTATAAATTTCCATTTCATGTGCATTTTGAAGTGTCTGAATTCAGACTACGGTGCAAGCCACATTAATTCAAGTTTGGGGTTCGTGGTAAACTTGCATGCTCATACAAGAACACCTTCAAACAAGTTCATAGAAGTTCATGTAAAAGTACAACTAATTGTTACAGGCTTCTGTCATACAAGTACATGTTACATTGTTTGTACATGTATGTACTGTACATGATAGGATGTACATGTATCTAGCTTTGTATGTATATATTTTAACCCTTTCAGGACAGGAATTATTCAAGGGCTAAATTGATCACAATCTATTCTTCAAATTGGCAACAAAAATATTTTTCTTTTAAAGCTACATGGTTCTAATAAAATCTAATGTCTTTGAAAACAACATACATGGTTAGGAACTTTGTCGTAAAGTTGAAAAAACTGCCAATTTCGACAAAAAACAATGATTTTGAACCTCTCAATGTGTTGCCAATTTAAGGATTTTAAAGCTTATCATCCTTTTTAAAATTCCTGGCATCAAATACAATACTTTCATGCAACAAAAATGGACACAGTGTGTGCAGAATTTTTTGCTCTTTCTACCCATTTATCTGGTATATTTAGGGCTCTGAATCAAAAGTTATTGAGCCAAACCACAAAATGTGGTCAATTGTCTTGAAAGGGTTAACAAGCTGTGCTTTTCCTTAGGTTCTCCCATGATACTGCCCTTTCTGTTGACTAATGTAAATTTTTACTTTTGATGACATTGAAATTGTTATTGATTATAATATCTGTATTCGATATTTGAACGCTGTATCTACATATGTAAGTACCTACATGTACATATATTTGCTGAATACACACAAGCTTTACAGCTCGCTGTTCCAAAAGAGTGCCCAGGTTTCCATATCATCACAAACTAGCATTTTTATTCTTGTATATGTGTGCACACAGTACACGGCATCTTGTTATACAGTAGTTCAAAGTCAATGTAGTGCCAAAAATTGTATTGATTTTGGAACACCCCTTCAATCTTTTTATGACGTCCTATGGAAGCTACAGTATACTCAAACAAATCAGTTTTGTTAAAACTTGAAAGCAATTCACAAGGAAAGGTACATGTAATGTGCTGTTTTATGGTACCTGAAATTATTTTTATTTGAAGGGATTTAATATCTTCATATTGTTCAATGAATATTAGCAAATCTAATCCTTGGGTACATGTACTTGCCCGAGGGACAACAAAAGCATTTCAAACTTTTTAAAGTATTTATGTATCATGTACTTGACTCCCTTTGAGTATAGCACTTTAGGGCAATGTGTCACTTCACTTGGAGCAACAAGTTTACTTGATCACATTGTAATCTGTATTTGAGATCATTGTACCAACATAATACAGTGACCATGTGTAGTACTAGTATACAATGGACAGGGACAGATAAAACTACAGAGATCTCAAATTGATAGCATGGTCCAAGGTTGCCTCTGTGTTAGAAGGATGTGTACGTGTAGACCATTGTCAGGGCTTTAAAGGGCAATCCAACCTTGGTAATAAGATGATTTGTGTGAAAGCAGAAAAATAAGAAAAACAGGATGGTGAAAGTTTGAAAGAAATCGGACAAGGACTAAGAAAGTTATGGATGTTTAAAAAATGAGATCACTACATCTATGCGAATCTCAAATTGGCAATTTGGTCAGCCAATTGTGACATTTTTGTGGACAACTCTCCCATTTGTCGTACACAAAAATATCATTAATTTGCGGTTTTCTTCGAGGCGCTTTACCCTCAGGGCTGTACTCAAAATATATTGGAGATAGCATATTGTTATAGGTCCTCATGAACGAAAAGATCCTACTGAGTAATGCATTTTGAAAAAAAGTGACATTTTAGTCATTTTGTGTGTTAGAGCGAATGGGGGAGTTGTCCACAGCTACATCACAGTGACATTACCTATTCGGCCAATTTGAAATTCCCATAAGCATAGTGATTACAACTTTCAAAAATTCATAACTTTCTTATTGCTTGTCCGATTTCGTTCAAACTTTCACCAATCTGCTTCTCTGATTTTTCCTCTTTCTTTCAAAGCAACTTGCTATTAAGGTTGGATTTCCCTTTAAATGTGATCAGGGCCTACATGTACATGTATATATGTATATGAACAAATATATTAATGCAACAGACCTATTAAACAAATAAGATCAGAAACTAGTTTATATTACCTAATTATTTTTTTTCCACTTCAGTTAAGTTTTATTCCACTTTAAGAAAACATACAAAAACATAGCAGTTCCAATAATTTGTTCATGTACATAAAAATATTGGCAGGGTGTTTTGTTTGGTTGTCTGTTTTGTTTACCAATCTATGAAATGTAATACATGTACATGTAGAGTGTCCAGATCAGAGGAAACTCAACTTTGAAAAATTTCTGTAGATACCATTACCATTTGTTTACCAACAATGTATGAGTGGTTTAGAGATAATTTGCATTAGTTATGGTAGGCCTAATTAATTACAGTGTTTATATGTAAATCACTAAATTTTCATTCTCCCAATTTGTGAAAGCTTCTTGCCACAAAAACTGCCGGCATGACAAATTATTGAAAGTTTTTTGTGTTATAAACCTGCTGGAGTTCGGTACTCCATTCCCATTTGTTCAACAAAAGAGCTCGCCTGGAGTTTATTGCCAGTAGTTTAAAATCAAGGTCTGAAATTATTTAACACTAATATGGATGAAAATTCAGTTCAAGTGATTTATTTGCTCACCACTCATTCAAAAATCCTTACAATGTTTGCTCATTGTGTTACAATGTACGTGACATTAAATAAGGACCCATGTACACATTGTATGTGTATAAGATGACAACTTAATACTGAAAACGAGTACCGGTATGTGTGAAGTTGATGTTGGGGCTGGTGGGATGGGTTAACCCTTTCGAGACACTTTACGACATTTTGTGGTTTTGCTAAATAACTTTTTGTCCCCGCCGAACGAAGTTCGCGAGGGGACTATGAAACGGGCTCCGTACGTGTGTGCGTGTGTGTGTGTGTGTGTGTGTGTGTGTCCGTCCGTCCGTCTGTCCGTGTGTGCTCAAATGTTAGAAAATGCTACTTCTCCGTCATTTCTTGGCCGATTTTGATTCCGATTGTTTTATCTGATAGGGCTGGGTGGGGGCTTCCAAACTTCTACGCAGAATTTTGAAATTCATTAATTATGCAAATTTATGCAAGTTTATTCAAAATCGACGAAAAATGCTACTTCTCCTCTATTTCACATCGGATTTTGATTCCGATTGTTTTATCTGATAGGGCTGGGTGGGGGCTTCCAAACTTCTACACAGAATTTTGAAATTCAATAATTATGCAAATTTATGCAAATTTATTCAAAATTGACGAAAAATGCTACTTCTCCTCTATTTCACATCGGATTTTGATTCCGATTGTTTTATCTGATAGGGCTGGGTGGGGGCTTCCAAACTTCTACACAGAATTTTGAAATTCATTAATTATGCAAATTTATGCAAATTTATTCAAAATTGACGAAAAATGCTACTTCTCCTCTATTTCACATCGGATTTTGATTCCGATTGTTTTATCTGATAGGGCTGGGTGGGGGCTTCCAAACTTCTACACAGAATTTTGAAATTCATTATTCATGCAAATTTATGCAAATTTATTCAAAATGGCTGAAGGTTCATAATGTTTTCATGTTTTATATTTCAGTTGTATACATGTACATGCATTGTTGGTATTCTCTTCTTTTTCATGCAGTAACATTATTATTTTATTCACTAAAGTTTTTCACTGAAGTTTTAAGGTTCAGGCTAGTTAATTTCCACAGATCTGCACTTCCGGCGGGGACATTTATTACGCATTGCGTAATTTACTCATTCACTTGTTATTCAGAGCTCTAAAAAATATACCAGATGCATGAGTAGAAAGAGCAAAAATTTCTGCACACACTATGTCCATTTTTGTTTCATGATCATATTGTGTTTGATGCCAGGAATTTTTAAAACAAGAATAAGTTTTAAAATCCTTAAATTGGCAACACACTGAGAGGTTCAAAAATCATTGTTTTTCATCAAAATTGACAATTTTTCAACTTTTTAACAAAATTTTTAACCATGTATATTGTTTTCAAAAACATCACACCTTATTAGAACCATGTAGCGCTAAAAGAAAAATATTATTGTTGCCAATTTGAAGAACAAAATGTGATCAATTTAGCCCTTAAATAATTCCTGTCCTGAAAGGGTTAAAGATAAAGTTGAGTTCTGGTCATGCAATAACATTGTGAAAGAAATTGTCTCGAAGCAATTGGGAAAGGTTAATTACATGTACATGTATACTGTATGTATATACATGTACATGTAAGAATTGGTCTATGCTGTAGGGTTTTGGAATCACCAGAATGAGAAGAAATTGTCTCAATCCTGCTGAGAGTCACGTGCACCACTCACAGAAATGTGCATATGGGACTACAATCACTACATACAAATGACATGTTCGACCCGAACATCTCAGCTGTTTCTTGTCATATTTCGATTCGAATATGAGGGCATTTGAAAAGCAATCCTTAATTTCAGAGGACATTTCTACTATGATGTTCTTCCAAACTGACATAATTGAAAGGAATGAGAAAGCTCACAAATTATTTTATAAATACCTTTTCCAGAGCTCAACCTTCCCTTTCAAGACTACAGTGTATGTGTATATGTGTAGAGGTTTGTTCACTAGACTTCAAATCAAGAGATCATGGGTTCAGATCCCATTCTGACGCTGATATTTTTTCCTTCTTTGGGCAAGACATTAATTAGAGAGTGCACATGTACAGTTGCCTCTTTCCATCCAGTTGAAGAAAAGTTCAGAATACAACAATTGCCATTTGTGTGTCACAGCAGTCATTTCTGCCAACCTTTTGCTGTCCAGTGTCATTAATGATGCATGACTCTGGGTTAAAAAGGTATTCTGGATTTTCAGCTGCAATGCACAATGGCACTTGTTGTATTCTGAATTAAATGTAGTTACAGATACACAAAAATTTTGTGGCCTTGATTTATCAAAAAGTGGAAAATCTAATTAGATATTCAGAGCAACATTTCAAGAAAAGTATTAAAAGAAATGGCATGAAACTTGCTTCCAATAAATGTTACATCCTTCAACTTTACATGTACATGTAAAAACCTAAGTCTGAAACGATTGTATAATTTTTGAGTTATTACCGATCAAAAAGTGCCCACTGTTTTTTCAACACCTAATATAAATTGCTCTTTGCAATCCATAAGCAATCATGCATGCCTGTCATTGTAAAAATAGTAGCCTACCTTTTTTTTTCATGGGAGCTCTTTTGGATTTAATATGCAAGATTTCACTATGCACGGTGATTTTTATGTGTCACATGTATTCGTTTTTCACCGTCCGGAGCACTTTTTTCAGTTTTTCAGAGCTGTTTTTGAGCTTTCCAGGGCTGAATGGTTCAGCACTCCCCTGGATCTTTTTCACTGATGCCTCAAGCCTTTGACATTTTAGGCAAACTCATGCAACTACATAGATTTTTCAGGGATTGCATGTTTTAATTTTTCAGGAGTCTGCTTGTATAGACTACCTGATGTTATAATTATCGTGTACACAAGTGTGTAGCTTCATTCACCCGTTCTCTTTCAATGTCACGTGACCCGCATAGGGAACGGTTGTATAATGATCTGGGGGCAATGTTCACACGTGCATTTAATTTGTTACTTTTGTTACAATTTTGTCATAGTTTATACTATTGTGATGTCTTAGGAGTGTGCCTGTTTTAGGTACATGTAGCTTTCATATTTTCTAGTGAGCTGTAAATGTAGAGCTTTGCATAATTTCACAATGGGGACTGATACTTTGATTAATCTAAACTGGTCTTTACTCTGAAGTGTGGTGAGCTGTTTTTAATACCATACATGTACATGTACATGTATCTATGTAGATTTAAAAAAAATGTTTTCTCCTGATCTTCTTTTCTTTCTGTCTTTTTCCTTTTTTCTTTATTGTATTTCTTTTCTTACGCTATATCGCTTTCCCACTTGTGTACCCCAGTTTGTTTTATTGTGCGTGTATACATGTACTGTTACATATATACATGTACTGTAGCAGTATTCTCGTTTAAACCTGCCCCCCCCCCCCCCCCCCCCCCCCATGTACATGTACTACATGTACTTCCATATAGTGTGAATGTTTGGGAAGTACACTTCAGTGCTTTCATAAGATTTGCAATTGACCATTGTACTTCAGACAATATCAATTTCTGTTTCATATACATGTATTTGAGAGAAATTGTTTGCTTCTATTCCAGGTTTATGAACCATGACCTATATTTCTAGATAATTAATATTGTAAGTTTTTTAATACCTCCAATTTTAAAGGATCTGGGCCCCTGTTTCATAAAATGTGTTATCAGTAACAACTGCTGCAGATCTATGATAAATATGTTCTTTGCCAATCAAATTCAATGATTTCAGTAGCTTATAACAACTATCATAACTTGTCATTGATAACAAGTTTTATGAAACTTGACCCAGATGGAGCATGACATGTGGGCTATACAATATACATTGGTGTATGGAATTCTGTACACTGTTTGATATGCAGGCTGTTACATGGAAGATTACTATTTAATAGTTTTCTGAATTTTCTCTGTAATGTAGGCCTACATCTAATTTCTTTGTACTTCATACACATACATGTACATATTTGTATTTTACTCTTGTACATGTACATCTACTTGGACATGTATACCAGATGCTGTCTGAAATAAGGTGGTTATTCAATTTGACTGACTTTTGAATTTTGGTTTACTGTAGTCAAATTTAGTTGCCCTTAATTAGATTAAAGTGGAAAATAGGCCTATATGTGTATTTTCAATGGTTTTTTGAGTGACTATTTATATTAGGTCTACGCTTTACATAATATGTAATTATCCCATCTTTTGAAATACAAATTATGAGCTGAAGATGGTAAAAGTCGACACATTTTTCTCTCCCATCTCTAGACTTTCTTTTTGATAACTCACTCTCATTTTCTTGACTGCACTATTAGAGTGTACAAAGATCAGTTTTGAGTTGCCTGAATCAAGCAACAAATTAAATAATTATACAAATTACTTTCATTTTTTATTCATTCATTTATTGATATTTTTAGGTGGGTCAAAACAGAAATACATGTAGATCTCACAAAATTACTGGATAATTATACTGGATATACCAGATTACGTACTGTATGTGCCAACCATTTTTATGCATATCTGTAAGGTGTGGTCACTGGTGAGTGGTGACCATGTGACCATTATGTTTACAACGAATGTATGTCATGTATTCTAGAGTGATTTGATAACTCTCTTTCCTTTCTCTCTCTGTTTTTCCTCCCCATTGCAGTTTGTACACATCTCCATTCATCTTAGATGATCTTATACACAACTTCACTCCATTCAGCGAGATTCTAGTTTCTCTTTCTACAGGTAAGAACGCGATCATGAAGTGCCTTTCAAACCTGCCAGATCTCTGGATTGAAAGGCACTCTTTAACATTTTCGATATGGCCACAGAATTATAAACAGAACACCTTTATTAATGCCTAGTACTTTCCTTGCTTTCCCTCCTTTCAATGAAGCTGTGTTTATTACCGAATCTTTTAACATGATCTTCCCATGGTACTGATGTAGTGCTGTAACTCGGAACCAGAACCTGTCTCAAACTCACCAGACTGAAGGTTTTGAGCAGAGCCAGACACGAACTAGACTAAAACTCAAATCAGAGCAACTTGGTGACAGAGGTCCTGTAGAAAAGAGTTGTGAAAAAGTTAAATTTTTGTTGTCTTTTATCACTCAGAAAGTGACTTTGTCTAATATATTTCTGTGTATGTACATGTGTACATGTATATATATCTGCCAAGAGTGTATTGCACATTTTGTACATGTACAGGTGTATATGTTACAAAGTCCTCTAAGGAAAAGAACAAACATTCAATGGAGTCAAAATTTTGATGATACATTCACCTGCGTTCCTTAGTGGGTTACTGTACCAGTCCAAAGCATGGTAGGATTTTTCAGAAGGTAATACAAGTCAGACAAGACCAGGATTTGGGGTTGCGAGCAACAGCACTATTATTGGTCAAACTACGACATATGGATATCTTATGAAGATTTTAACACAGTTCCGTTGAGGATATTGGCAGATTAAAACTAATGAGCTTTTCATGAGCTGATTTGTGCCCCATCCCCCTAAAAAAGATTCCATTGAACAAAGGAGCATCATTGGACCTGAAATGATCCGCCCCCCCCCCCCACCTTCATGAAAAAAAAAATGGAAAGAAGCTAACGTGTCATATATTCCCCTTCTTTACCTTTTTATATACCTTTGTTGTGCTCTATAAATAGAGGTTGACTTTCTACACTGTGTGTATTGGTATGGGCAATGAATGATTTGAATCTTGTAAGGTAGATTTGCATATATATATTTACAAAGCTCCTTCGCCAAACACACTCCACTTGGATTAACACAGACTGTTGTCTGAGCAGCAAAACTAGAAAGAAAAATCACCTCATGTTGAATATATTTCTCTCTAAAATTAAATGTTGCATTTGTTCCATTACAGTAACCACATTGGATACACGTTGATTTTTGTATATATACGTACACATATTTTCCAGAGATTTCAGCATATCCGGAGCATACTGTAGTATTCAAGAGATTAATGCACATTGTTCAGATTTTAACCAACCATTGAAGAAATTGTGCAGTTTATGTTAAGCTGTTGATGTAATTTACAACCTTTTCCCTATAAAGTTTCCAAGCTACTGTCAGATCAAGAAATTTCAAGCAGATTCTTTGATAAGTTGTTCTCTTATCACAAATATTTATGGAGTTCAAACATAATGTATTGACTGTTAAAGATATGAGTATGTTTGCTATGTCTATCAAGGGTCCTTGAAAAATCTATAAGATAGTCTTGTAGAACATGCTTTATATTGTAATGTCCTTCAGTCACCCTCAAGGAGAATTACTCATTAGGTTTACCAGTGAACCGAAGCTTTCATTTGAAGAGATTTATGGTCAGAATTTGGCAATGACAATGACAGGGCAAGGTCACTTTAAAGTAGTTTAAAGGCCACGTCCACACGAGCACTAACAGTAGCTCAACTGAAAGAGAAAAATCTAAGATACTCTTAAACACCTTTGTTTTTGGAAAATGATTATCAGAAGTATTTTTTATGAATTTTTGAAAGTTTCTTTAATTATGAGGTTCATAATCCCGAGCGAGCCTGTTCAATCCCACAATGCAATGTCTGTGACACAAGACACTCACATTGATTATCTATCGACGGCCTCGTGGCTTGTGTACATGCCCAACCACCTTCATTTTGGTGTGGACTTGGCCTTTAAATTGAGGCATACAAAATGTGTTTTATTAATTGCAAACTTTACTTGATTTTTTTTTTTTGTCCTTCAATTGCTCTCAATGAGAATTGTACATGTATGTGTAGGTGAACTCTGAAGAGATATTTCTTTACAAGTGATCCTGAAGCCTATATTTGAAGAGATATACATGTATGGTCAGACTTTGGCAATGACAAAGACCAGTCAGATCAAGGCCACTCTAACTTCAGCCTTACAATATTTGTTTAATTGTAAACTTTAAACTGATTTGTTTTGTTGTGAAACCTTTCTTATCAGTAAGTTTTGTTACAATTTGTTTTAATTTCTTGCACATTGACTTGTTATTTATTTGAAATCTCTCAAATCCATGAGAAAAAAAAGTATGATGGATAACTAGGGGATATATGCAACTCGTATAATGAAAGCTTAAGAAATCTAACATTTGTAGCCATAGTTTGTCAATGAATATATTTCATTAATCTAATGACTTATTACCACAAAATAATTGGAGGTTGACATCAACAAATAACACTTGCCATCAATAAGAACTGCCCCATTTCTGTGATAAATTTGCTCACAGCCAATCGTATTCAAGGATTTCAGTAGTTTATACCAATTATTGTAACTTGTTATTGATAGCAAATTTTATAAAACGGGGCTCTGATGTTTTCACCTTTGACGTACTTCCCAAAAGTACATGTTGCTTCTGAGCCAACAAGTAAAATATACTGATACTCACATTTTTGACTTGTGAGGTGGCCAACTTCATAGAGTAGCCAAGAAACAAAATAGAATAGAACCTGGATAACTTCCTTCCTTTATGCATTGCTTTCCAGATGTTCTAATTACCAGTAATTCATGCCAAGATATCAACAGTTATGGAATTCTCAATAAAAGCAGTATCTACAGAATTTCTTCTTTTTTTTTGGGGGGGGGGGGGGGTTGTGGAGGGGGCTAGTGATGGTTGACATCTATGGAGTATATTTTGGTGTACTGTACATTCATTATTTGTCTTTTTTCCACACTGATTTTTTTCCCCCTGACACTTCTTTTATCTTGAATACTCTTTAACAAATCTCTTCTTCTTTTGCAGGTTATTTTGTGTATGATTTCCTAGATATGCTTGCGTATAAGAAGATATCCAGCTCGTGGCCTTTACTTCTTCATCACATTGTTGTAAGTATTACTGTTAAATGATCCTTAAGACTCATTCACATATATATATGACGTAGTAAACCGTGGCATTACATTAACCCTTTTAACAATTGACCACATTTTGTGGTTTGGCTCAATAACTTTTGATCCAGAGCTCTAAAAAATATACCAGATGCATGAGTAGAAAGAGCAAAAATTTCTGCACATATTATGTCCATTTTTGTTGCATGACCATATTGCGTTTGATGCCAGGAATTTTAAAAACAAGAATAAGCTTTAAAATCCTTAAATGGGCAACACAATGAGAGGTTCAAAATCATTATTTTTCATCAAATTGGCAATTTTTTTTCAACTTTTCAACAGAATTCTTAACCATATATATTGTTTTCAAAGACATAACACCTTATTAGAACCATGTAGAACTAAAAGAAAAATATTATTGTTGCCAATTTGAAGAAAAAATGTGATCAGTTTAGCCCTTAAATAATTCCTGTCCTGAAAGGGTTAATGTAATACGCTTCACATTTCTATATATTACATGTATGTATGTACATGTACATGTAAGTGAGTATGCACAGGACATTGTGGCTATTTTTTTCATCCCCACTTGCCAATCATCAGAAAAAAAAGAAGAAAAAAAATACTGCAGTTTCCCACATCATGTATAAATCAGCCTTGAGAATCAACTAAAATCAAAGGGGAATTAACCCTTAGAGATATATGGCTCCAGTAGGAGCAGAAAACCAGAGAAACAAATTAGTGAAAGTTTGAGAAAAAAATTGTACAAAGCATAAGATAGTTTGAAAATTGAGATCATAAATGATATATTAGGAATTTCTCATCATCATTTTAGGTGAATCCAGTCATGGTGTGTGATGTCATGCATAGAGGACTCTCCCATCTGTTTTGTGCCCAAAGTACTCAGTGCATCCATTGCCTGAATTCTTATTGTGAAACAGACTTTTATTCACAGGAAGACTTGTAAAAGCATGTTACCCCGTCATGGATAAAAATGTATGTTCTATAATTAATTGAAAAAAAGGGGATATTTTGTAAAAAAAAATTTACAAGATCAAAATCTCTTCATAAAAATTTCTTGTCAAGTTTGTTGTTGGGAACAATAAAAACGTAATTAGAAAGCAAACATGTGAGTGATATGTATGTATATCTCTTGTATAGAATAAGCGTGCAATAGATGTCCCATTCTCCTCAGTGTGATTGCCAAAATCATCCAAATAGATGTAGAAAATGTAGTTCATTATGTCTACAAAAACGACAACCAATTACCTCATTTAACATCCTGTTGAGCGACTAAACCACTTTGCTTGAAAAATTCCAATCTGCTTTTCATCTTTTCAAATATTATATGGTTACACCCAATTAAACAATGGAGGATACTTGTTTTTAAAAAATGATAAATGGCATGTGTAGAAGTTGGGCTTAGAATAAATACACGTACATGTATGACATAAGCAAATGTGTATGTGTATTAGATTATTGTGTGGTAAACTTAAAGGGAAATCCTGAACCTGAATGGCAAGTTGCCCTGAAAGAAAGAGGAAAAATCAGAGAAGCAGATTGGTGAAAGTTTGAAAGAAATCGGGCAAGCAATAACAATTTTTGAAATTTGTAATCACTATAAATATATATAGGAATTTCAAATTGGCCAAATAGGTAATGTCACTGTGATGTAGTTGCGGACAACTCCCCCATTTGCTCCAACACACAAAATGACTATAATGTCATTTTTTTCAAAATGTATTACTCAGTAGGATCTTTTTCTTTCATGAGGACCTCTAACAATATGCTATCTCCAATATATTTTGAGTACTGCCCTGAGGGTAAAGCCGCTTCGGAGAAAACTGCAAATTAATGATTTTTTTGTGTATGAAAAATTGGAAAGTTGTCCACAGGTACAGTATATCATAATCGACCCACCAAATTGCCAATTTGAGATTCGCGTAGATGTCGTGATCTCATTTTTCAAACATCTATAACTTTCTTATTCCATGTTCGATTTCTTTCAAACTTTCACCATCATGATTTTCTGATTTTTTTTTTTTTTTGTTGCTTTCACACAAATCATATTACAAAGGTTGGATTGCCCTTTAATCATGAATTATCTATTTACTTTTAATTAAAAGGATTGCTTACTTGGGCGTGCAAAGCAATGTTTCACTGCTGTGTATATCCTTGTTACATGTATGTTGATTTGACATGTACACTGTAGTCAGTAATGTTGGCTCTTTCCAGTCATACATGTATTATTCAAATAGACCTGGGCCCCGTTGCATAAAACTTACATGTACCATTAAAGGTATCGTACAGTAGTGGGAAAGGTGGCACTTTGGATATTTAACTACTTTGTCAGCTGGAATGGAAATTATTACATATACTGTTGTGAAATGATTAATTTCGAACATAGGTGACGTTTGTTTGAAGGAAAATGGTTTAGAAATGGCTAAAATGTCCAAAAAAATAAACATCGAATTATAAGCGCGGTACCGCGCTTGTAATTTGATGTGAAAACAGTGTGTGTAACAAGTGTGTGCGAACCGCTATGCGCCGTTGAGCTGGGAGCGTCGGGGTAGGTGGTCCTTAGTGAGGGTATAAGGTAACCGTTGATATTCGATCATTTGAATTATTTTACTGAAAATCACCGGAAATCATGAATAGAATACCGGATTATCTCACTCATGTATCTTTTTATTGAAGCCGAACAATATGAGACTATATTTGAGCAGTTTCATGCCAACTTTCATTTTGTTACCACTACTGTTTATTACCTTTAATGGTAACTCTGCTATCAATGGTAACTACCATGGTAACATCACTCAACAGCCAATCAAAATCAAGGATTCCATGGGAGTTACCATTGATGGCAAAGTTATCGTTAATGGTAAGTTTTATTCAACAGGGCCCTGCGCAGGCACCAATGTAAAGTGAAAGGTCTGGTATCACATGGACATTCGCGTGATAGATCAACACACCAGTTTTCATTTATTCATCTTTATTTAGCTCAGTCTCAGTTTTTATATACCAGAGTAGGCCTACATGATATTCAGTGTGTAGGCCTTTATTAGTAAGGTACATGTAAATTTAAAATGAAGTAACTTACATGTACAGTATACATATTATGGTACCTTTTGAAATGACAAATGCATTATCTTGTGACTGAGTCATACATGTACTTACTAAACAAATCGGAAAAAAGTGGACAGGGGCTAAGGGGGATTTCCCCCTTTAAAGTGCCATTAAACTGGTAGAACTTGAACAGCGCCATCTTACAGTGACTGCTAAATTAAAGGAGAATGAAACCCTGGGGAAAAATCATTTTTAATGAAAAGAGAGGATAGAGAGAAGCAATTTTAAAAAAAGTTCCATCAAAATCGGTTAAGAAATGAGAAAGTTATGAAAGTTTGAAAAGTCTCAATTTACTTTCTATGGTGATCCTCAAATTGGCAATGTTGCTTCAAAGTGACAGGTTTAGTAGGACAACTCTCCATATGTTTTGTACACAGAATTTAATATTTTCCCCATTATCTCTCAAGGTGCAACTTGTCTCCTTCTTAGCTCAAGATATATCATGGAGAAATGTATTTGACACAACATATGTTGAGTTCACAAAAAGACAAGCATCATCTTTAGAGATAATGGAGAAAATATGAAATTTTGTGTACAAAACACATGGAGACATGTACTACTCAACCTGTCACTTTGAAGCAACATTGCCAATTAGAGGATCTCCACAGAAAGTAAATTGAAACTTTTCAAACTTTCATAACTTTCTCATTTCTTAACCGATTTTGATGGAACTTTTTTCAAATTGCTTCTCTCTCTTCTCTCTTTTCATTAAAATTGATTTTTCCCCAGGGTTTCATTCCCCTTTAAGATAATAATTTGAAAATTAATTGCATTTTATTTTGAATTTTGACAAACAACGTGTTTGGATAATAGGCAAATTTTATATTTCAAACTATATTTTTGACTTTGCAAATGTGGAAAATTGCCTACAGGTACATTCTAAGCTTCTACAAACTAGAATGGGGCATGATGGGAAAATGAAGGCACAGACACTTTTTAAGTCCTGTTAAAAGATGGTGCCATTAGGAGCTTCAGTTTACTGTCACTTTAAAAAATGTCAGGGTAAACAAAAATGAGTCATGAATAAAGTTCTGGTATCAGATGAATTACATTTGTCAGATTTTTTATTTTCATTAATACATTCATCTAAGACATGGACATTGTCTTACATAAGAGCTAGAGTACAACTATACAGTTGGGCTGTAGAACACTCATGAAATGAGGAGTGAGTGGTATTTATCAGAAGGGGGAAATAGCACTTATAATAAAGTGAAAGGGGAATTATCTACATGTAACTAAAAATAGGGCATTCTTCAGATTTGAAAAAAGGGAGCATTGTCAAAAGAAGGAAAGGGCAAAGGGGGGGGGGGGGGGGAAGACACCTGTCAGAAGTAAAAAATAAAAGGGCATCCATGACATTTGAAAAGGAGCACTTATCAAAATTGGAAAGCGGCCTTTATATAAGAAAGGAAAATTGTCACTTATTCTGAAGTAAAGAAGGGGCACTTACATGTATGTGGATTGGGAAAGGGCATTAAATGGAAAGAAAAAGGGGCACTTATCAGACTTGAGAAAGGGCACTTATCAGAAGGGGAAAGGGCACTTATAAAAGAGAAAATGGGGCACTAATCAGAATGAAGAGGGTTACCTTTTCAAAAGTAAAAAGGGGCACTTTATGGGTGCTTGAAAAAGTGCGTGGGGGCACTGCCCTCCCCCCCCCCCCCTTTGAGTGCCGCCTCCGGTTTGTATCAGAACACATTGGTAGATGTACACATGTAGGCTGTCATATGTTTCATCATTGCTTTCCTGTGGATTGTAGGTCTAAATATTGTTCTATAATAGGTAAAGAACAGTGACAAATTGTAATGAAGCTATATTTGAGAAGTTGCAATCCACTCAATGTACTATCTGTGTTGATACAATTATGGTAACTGCTGTTTGAATTAACAAGGAACAATGTCAGTTAAGAAGTACAATGAACTCATGTCTGCGTGGGAGAGGGACTTCAAAAAACATATTCGAGCCTCTGGTTCGTTTTTTTTTTCAACATTAACAATTCAAAATGTTGGATTTTACATTGTTGGTGTGTGACCTTGAAATTCACGGTAGGTCAGGTATACCAATGGATGTTTCTAAAAGGACAATGTATCCTGACTCATAATCATGGTAATGAATAATTTTCTACTACATGTATTAATGAAACATGCAGTCTAGACATGTTCAATACAAGAGTCCATTGACACTGAACATGCATTGTTCTGCATTGTTCTTATACATGTAATTTGTGTTGTAAGATGATATCAGAGTTGCACTCAGTATAACCCTGACAGACCTGGCGTACTCCCTCTTACAGGCCCCCCAAATAAAAAAGCTGGATTAAAACAAAACAACCCACTCCTCCAAAAATTCAGTATAGGGAGCACCTCACAAAATCATTAAAATGTTGTTCACATTGTGTTATGGAGGAGGACAATTCCGAGCGTTAAGGAATGACATTCACAAAATATTTTCAGGTTTTAAAAAAGAATATTATGAACATCATAATGAATATTTTCAGATTGATGGTGCAATATACACAAACCAATACGAGGTACTTTCACAAAGTTCTGTTAAGTTTCATGTCAGCCATTCATGAAATTTATGAAATATTAACTAATATGGCTTTGTTATGGAATAACACAAAAAGGACATGGCTTTTCAACCAGAATAAATATTGCTCAAACTCTGTGAACTATGAATATGCATCTGGTTTTCAAGATTACTGTGGCATTCTGTAGTATGTTACATGTAGCTTTGATACGACACCATGCTCCTGGGAATCTGTTTGCAAATATTTTAAATATGATACAAAATATATGAAATGAAGCAGCCTTACGGAATGAGCAAAGTTTTGGAGTGACTTCTGAAAGTCAGTGGGAAATAGTGTACCAGTACATGTAAAGTCATATTATGTAATAAGTACATGTAGTAAAGACATAGTTTGAAACACAGATTAAGCAATAATTTGATAATTTTTGATGACCTAAGATATCTGTGTTAAAAATAGCTCTATTATATTTGTTAAAGGAGAATGAAACCCTTGGGAAAAATCAATTTTAATGAAAAGAGAGGATAGAGAGAAGCAATTTAAAAAAAGTTCCATCAAAATCGGTTACGAAATGAGAAAATTATGAAAGTTTGAAAAGTCTCAATTTACTTTTTATGGGGATCCTCAGATTGGCAATGTTGCTTCAAAGTGACAGGATTAGAAGTACAACTCTTCATGTGTTTTGTAAACAAAATTTCATATTTTCCCCATTATCTCTCAAGGTGCAGCTTGTCTCCTTCTTAGCTCAAGATATATCATGGGAACATGTATTTGACACAACATCTGTTGAGTTCACAAAAAGACAAGCATCATCTTTAGAGATAATGGAGAAAATATGAAATTTTTCTGCACATGAGAATTGGTGTACGCTGTAAAGTTTTGGAATCACCAAAATGATCAGAAATTGACTCAGTCCTGCTGAGAGTCACATGTACTGCACACAGATGTGTGCATATGGGACTACACACAAATGTTTGGCCCGAGCATTTCAGCTGTTTCTTGTCATATTTTGAATGTGAGGGCATTTGAAGAGCAATCCTTTTCAGGGGACATTTCTACTTAATGATAATCTTCCAAACTAACATGAAAAGAATGCGAAAGCTCACAAATTATTTTTTACCGTTTCCAGAACTCCACCTTCCCTTCAAGGCCTTATGTGTATAATGTACATGTCTATCTCAAATTTATGTTTGTTTAATGAATTAATTCATCATTTTTCACCACTCTTCTCTTTTTTCCCCCACTCTTCTCTTTTTTCCCCCACAGATATTCACATGTTTTGGGGTAAGCCTGTACTACCAACATTACGTTGGATACGCCGTGGTGGCGCTCATGGCGGAAGTCAACAGCATATTCCTTCACCTGCGGCAGCTCCTACTCATGAATGGCTGTCCCAAGTCGTCTACGACCTACATCATCAACAGCATCGTAAACGTGACCACGTACATCGTGTTCCGGTTTGGCGTGCTGATCTGGATGGCATTGTGGCTGTCGCAGCACACGCAGGAGTTGCCAATCACCATGTCCCTTCTTGCCGGCAGCGGACTCACAATCATGCTCACCGTGAACTTTGTCCTCTTCTTAAGACTCCTCGTCAGCGACTTTCTTTCAAACAGTGGATACAAGGATGTCTTAGACAAATGAGCTTCCACTGGCCATCCATCTCAACAGTTCTTTTTTTATATATATATACAAAAAAATGTATGCACCATCAGGCTACAATTGGGTTATGAAGAAATCCTTTTCTTATATTTGTATGATCTATGAGAAATTCATTTTGCATTCACCACTCAGCCTGTGAACACTTGTGTATTTTTGATGAACCTTGTGTGTACATTTTTTATTTTGTTGTGAGTGGGACTATTCACGTAATGATATTTTGGTGACTAGCCATTGGAGTGCCTGTGGGAGAAATCATGGTTTTTGATATTTTTGTAGTGTGTTCAGGAGGATGAAATTCTTATAATTTGCATGTTGATGTAATTTCCAAAAGTACTTATCACAAAGGAGTTACTGTGTACCTGTGTAATTCATTTGGCCAATGATCCGTGGGTTTTTACTACTTTACGGTGAACCAAACATGCAAAGTTGAAGTGGTGGGTGTAATGAAGAGGTTTTATAGAGTTGATTTTGAAGCTATTCATGAGTGTGCTTGATGTTTAAAGTCAATCCAGATTTCAGAAAAGTTCATGAAACCGTTGGGAATTGCAAGCATTAGCCTGTTATGCGGCCGGCTAGAGGCTCAATTTCGTTGTCAGAAACTTTTATGGCTCTGGACCAAGTGGGAAGTTGGCAAAAGTTTCTTCCTTCATGCAAGGTCTCTGGTTGTACATTAAGATTTAACTTTCACTGGTGCAAAGCTGGAAGCTAAAGGATAGAGTGATTCATACAATCCCACAAATGGTTATTCCTGCAGGGAATAGATCCTTCTTCTCAGCTGCCAAGCAGCACTGCCATTCCACCCGACGATCATGAAACACGAATGTATCCAGTCTGGGACATCCATAATCACTGCGTTAACCCCCAGCTGTGAATGCCGGTCGAAGCCCTGACAAGGGAGAGAGCACATGCCATACACCTGTCCGACTTCCTTGCTTCAAGACTGATTTGTAATTATCCACCATGCTTCAGCACTTGTGGATGCTCTGATGACAGCACTCTACAGTTAGTTCCCCTTGAAGCAAGACTACTCTTGAAATTCCGTATCTATTATTCAATGTGATCTCATTGTAATGTATAATTCACTGTAATATATTTATATCACTGCCTTCTGTGATACAAATTTAAGTAATTTTTGTATTTTACAAGATGGATTTAATCCAAGTGATTTTTAAAATGTCAGATTTAACAAACATTGAAACAGTGGTTGCTGACATTTTATGATCACTTGAAATTTAGAGAATAAAACATCTGGTAAACTATTTGTATGTAAACTATATGGCTGCAGGTATTTTGTACTTGGGTTAATGTACAACATCTTGTAGCCTACTGGCCCCAATTCAGTGAAGAGTGTGATCGCCATTCAACTTGAGTTTTGTATAAACCAGAAATCAGAATTTGTGTGTACGCTTGGAAATGAAGCCATTATTTGTTTGAGTAAAGGGTAAATTTTATGATGTTCCCTTCTTCTATGCGCCATGATGAGTGCTACTGGTAATAAAAAGACGACTACTTTGATGAAGACTCTCCTAAGGATATTCTTCTAACCCATTAGATGATAATGGAAAGGAAAATCTGAAGGGCTTTGAAGAAATGATTTATATAGGTTGGAAGACAGGTTTGGGCCAATTTCTCCATTATGAACGTTTTTAATGTGAAACCTTCCCTCTCATGGACAGTGTGTGACATCTTTGTGGCAAAAAAAAAAAGAAGAGGAAAATCAAGCCTCTTTCACAAATGGTTTTAATTGTCTGAAGAAAAAAGACGCCTTGTAAAAATAACATGACTTATGCGTAGTGCACTTCAAATTTTTGTGTCTTATCTCTCTCTTAGGTTTTCTGCCAAAGGCATGTCCACACACCAGAGCTATCTGAATAGTCCTTTCTCCATCCCTGTCTGTTCCTAGCCTTCTTGTTCATTATGTTCTGATAATACACAGATAAGTAAGTTCGCGTTATAGAAGCCTTTGTTGTGTGTAGCTACCTTCTTATTCACTGCCATATCGTCTGTTGAGCGCCAGAAAGGTGTTAACTCTATGAGTTAAGTTAACACCCTTTTGGCTCTCAGCGGACGATATGCTGTTCATTTACGTGTAAAAAATGTCTTATATTTTGCTGTAGCCGTGTGGCACATCTCTTGAGGCGGTTTACCTCTTTAGGTATGAACGAGTCATAAGAGTCGTCTACTACATGGAAAGCCTGAACTCCTCATTAATGCTAAGCTTTTCTGAGCTTCATGAGCATCATCTCTGATCCATTAGAAGTTCAGATATTGTTTTTTTCATGCACTGGGCATTTCAGCACACAAGGAAGGAGGATAAATGGTGCTGTGGGGAATTGGAAGAAGATGCAAATTATGGATTATAGAGCATTTACTCAGAGTAGCGTACGTCAAATGGTCTTTCCTACAATATTTATAGGGATGGAAAAAGGCACAAAGAAATGCAGGGTATCAAGAATCTTCAAATTATGGATAGATTGAGAATACTTTCATGTACATGATACTGTAAATGTGGAATATTTTGTGGCATGAAATTTGCCCCCCCCCCAAAAAAAAAAAAACCAAACAAAAAACAAAACAAAGCATGTGAATATTTTTGTTATGTATTCTTTTGCCCATGAGCCTAGCGCATTGGTGAAATTAAAAAACGTGAAATTCACCTCACTCGGCCGAGCGCGAAAAATTAATCGCATGAAAATTTCCACGTTTACAGTAGTTTTTATTTAACTCTGCATTTGCAGTTAGAAATCATAAAAAACATGCAGTGACGTGACTGGAAGGCTCTTTTGTTTTAACATTCAATTGTCAACACGCACAATCTAGCGTCATTCAACCAAAATGATTGTTATGAAATGTACTTACGTTGTTGTGCTGAATACATCTTTGAGGCGTAAATTTGTGTGGTAATAATAGTTGTAACGATTAACATTTACGTAGTGCTCTATATATATTTCTCCAGGTGCTTTTATTTTTATAAATCTGCTGCTACAAAATATTTCCTTTAATGGGATACAAAGTGATATATCCAACTTCTTAAAATACCAACGTATTTAGTGGATATTAGCGACATTACTTGCATCATGCTGATGCTAAAATTGGCACAGAATCCATCAACAACCACAAAAAAAAAACATTTCTTTCCCCTCTATAATTGACAGTTCCCTGCCAAATCCATAAGTCTTATTTCAAACCACGGTTTACTTTAAAGATGGTTTGAAAAGGAAAATCCATGAAAGAAAAAAAATCATGCACATGATATTTTTGTTCTGGATTTTACTGCGTACATAATGTTTTTTAAAATGGATTTTCGTTTTCAAATAACATGGCTGATGTTTGGAATCAAGTTGTATTTTAACTCTTTGTATGGGAATATTAGGCGCTTACTTAGGCTCGTGAAGTTGGCATATATTCTAAGCCTAGTCAGAATTCTGTATTGAGTGCTACATCTACTGTACGTACTTGATGAAATCCCAGTCTGAAAGCATTATTTTCTTTCCTCGTTGAGTAAATAATGGAGGTGCCTGTTAATACCTCACCCACACTGCAAACCAACTCCATACCGATGCAAAACCGACTAATTTTCGGCCATTACATGTAGGTGTAATGTAATTATTACATGTAGTTCAGTCTTTTGTCAGTCTCATATCAGTCTTGTTGGTGCAACTGCCATATGAGCCTTGTTCATAGATGCAGTATTTACCACCTTCAAGAAAAAAGGCGTGGCAAAATGAAAAGTAAATTTTCTGTACAGTAAATGAATATAGCAGTTGGGGATGAGAAAAAAAGTATCTGCACATTTTATAAAAGATCCCTAAGCGTAATCACTTATCTGGTTGTTATACGATAAAGAAATGTGAGGCATGCGACCGACCGCTGATGTCAGTTTATTTGCTGCGGCAGGTGTATTTTGAGGAGGTTTACAGCGTTGTGTGGGAAGGAGGCTTGTGTTTACTCTTGTACTCACTCTCTCATTCACTCAGATATGTATCATATATGATACAAAAATATAGATTGCCGTCACTGCACTATGCATACATGTATGTCATTTCCTCTGCTGAGAGTCAGAAGGGGGTTATCTCTGTGTTAAAAGTATATGAGTTAAAGATAAAGTTGAGTCCTGGAGGGTGTTTCATCAAATGTCTTGTCGGTGATTTTTACTGACAAATTTGCTCTCAGCCAATAAGATGCAAGGATTTCAGTAGCTTATAACAGTTATTGCAACTTGTCATTGATGACAAGTATTATGAAACAGGGCCCTGGTCATGAGATTGAATTGTCAAAGAAACTGTCTCAAAACAATTGGGAAAGGTTGATTATATAGCACATAAGAATTGGTTTGCATGTATGCTGTAAGGTTTTGGAATCGCCAAAATGATAAGAAATTGACTCAATCCTGCTGAGAGTCACACGCACTGCTCACATAAATGTGTATATGGGACTACACACAAAATGTTTGGCCCGAACATTTCAGCTGTTTCTTGTCATATTTTGAATGTGAGGACATTTGGAGAGCAATCCTTTTCAGGAGACATTTCTACTATAATAATCTTCCAAACTAACATAAAAGGAATGAGAAAGCTCTCAAGTTATTGTTTACCTTTCCCAGAACTCAACCTTCCCTTTAACGCCCTTCTGGCTCTGAGGAGATGATTTTATTTTGCCGTAGTGGTTCTTAGAGGTGGTTTACGGCATCATGTGTGAACAAGGCCTTACAGGCCATGCTTAATCGAAGCAGATCTTTTTTAAGGTCATGGTTCAAAAGAATTGTTCACTATGAATCATTTCCCTATTGTATCAATCCACCCTGTCAGTAACATAGATGTCACATTCCACCCTGGATTTCAAACTTTTGTACTTATTTGGAATAAGATCCCACTCTGTCTTCTGAAGAAAAACACAAAACGCAAAACACAAATTGGGTACAAACATTGTGCAGTTTGATCAAGCAAAGTTATTTTGAGCTCAGTCAAACATTGAAATGAAGAATTATAACTCAAAAGTAGACTGTAGAAACTCACACATGATCCCTTTGTAAAAAAGTGAATGACACAGTGATATGATGAATGATGTAAGGGAAGAAAATTATCATAAAACAGAGGAATACAAGAAGAGAATTATTATCCGTTTCCTCTTTTTTTTTTACCAAAAGAAACCATACATGTACTTCAAATATATTCTTTCAGGACTACGTGTACTTTTTATCGGAATGTCAACATTTCTTTTCATAATGACATAATTCCCTAAACTTCTTTGAAGTGATCTTAAATACTTGCTGCCACGAATCTTTCCTCAGTCTTTTCTTCTTTTCACTTCACGTCCTTTTTTGTGTAAATTTTAAAATACAGACCAAAATTAGTTTGAGAGATTTTTTTTGTTTTGATAAAATTATATCTCTTGAGCGTTTCGTAACAGGTATCTTCTGACAAAAGAATGAACCATCTGCCTTTTCACAATGGCCACCGTATTGGGTCATACCAAAAGCTTTCAGTTGTAAATCATTAGCGTTATTGTGGATCTTGACTCCAAAGTAAAGAGTATTCAGACAGATATTGTGTTACAGATTAACTAGATTCGAACTGCCAAAATTGCTAGATTGTGATGAAAGTCTGCTAAAATTGATGGTAGCTGTGTAAGTGTAGGTTGATACTGCAAGTTGATGTTCACTACATCAATTTTGTCCATTTTTAGAATCCAGGTTCGTGAGACGATCTCAAAAAGTCGCATGAAAATAAAGGCTACCCTGCTATTGTGCACAAATTAACAGCCGACATTTGGAAGAATGTACTTTATGTCAAACAAGCTTGCACCTTCGTTTTATGAGATATGTAAACTCAGAGAAATTAATACACTTTCTTGCACATTTCATTTGAAAGCCAGATATGGCACATGATGATGAGGTCACTGCAACTGCAGTTTTAAAGATCAAATTGAATATTGGTCTTGCTCTTGTATCTTGAAAGAAACTGTCTTATAGTTATTGGGAAAGGTTGATTATGCACATGTAGTAAAGAGGATTATTTTGTGTGTTGTGAGGTTTAGAAATCTTCAGAATGATAACAATTGACTCAAACTTGCTGTAATGCATGTATAGAGGAAATCACTGCACACAGATGTGGGTACATGGGACTGCTACATGTATGTAACATCACAATTTGCTCCAAATTTGTAAAATAGTATGAGTCTTGCTTGGAATATTAATTATGGCCATTCAAGAGTAATCTTGTTAAAGTGAAATTGCCGCCATAATATTCTTCCACCGAGGAATAAAAAGAATGAGAAAGTTTTCAAATTATTTTTCACTTTCAATTTCAGCACAATCTTCTTCTCTTTAAACTGCCATGAGACATGTAATATATCTATATCTGTTGTAGCTTAGGCAGGTGAGATACTCCATCAATAAAAGTTACTGGTACCATCACAAGTTATAAAACCATTTCGTATCATGGGCATTTTGCGTAGTCATGCAGAACAAGTTTGTATTCCAATATAGGGTTTTCTGCACCTGAGAATTTCGGTCTTACATGTACCGTACTTTTAGTAAGGGCAGAAAGGGAGAAGTTTTGTAACTACAATGTATGCCATTCCCAGAATTTAATGAAAGGAGTCATAGACAGAAATGAATTTCTACTTGGGGGCTGTTCTTAAATAAATTATGTTGGTCTGAATTGCACTGATTATTGGTACCTACAGGTTGATGATCAGTGGTGTACCCAGGATTTTTTAAGGGGGGTGTTTTTTAGTCCAAAATTCTCTGACAAACAAAATTAAAAAAAGAAAGAAAAAAAAAGGTTATCAGTATATTTGGGGGGTCTTTTTACTCAAAAATTATCTGACAAGCAAAACAACAACAACAACAATAAAGGTTATCAGTATTTGGGGGTGGGGGTCTTTTTACTCAAAAATTATCTGACAAGCAAAAAAAAAAAAAAAAAGGCCATCAGTATTTCTAAAGGAGGTGTTTTAGCTTCAAATAACACCAAAAGGGAGTGTTTTAACACCTAAAACAACCCCCTTTTGTCAAAACACCCCCCCCCCCTCGGTACGCGCATGTTGATGATGTATTATACCCCTGTCACACTAAAGAGACCAACCCAGACTGAGCAACAGACTGAACAAAATATTATATTACCCTGAATGGCTTAGAATCGATCGGTTTGGAGTCAGTTTGGTGTCGGTTTGGCGGTGTGACTCTGGTATTGGAGCTTTAAAGATAAAGTTGAGTTCTAGTCATGAGATTGAATTATGAAAGAAACTGTCTCAAAGCAATTGGGAAAGGTTGATCATGTCTACCTAAGAACTGGTGTATGCTGTAAGGTCTTGGAATCACCAAAATGATAAAAAATTGACTTGATCCTGCGGAGAATTGCATGCACTGCACACAGAAATGTGTATATATGGGACTACACACAAATGTTCGGGCCCCTAACATTACAGCTGTTTCTTGTCATATTTTGAGTGTGAGGGCATTTGAATAGTAATCCTTTTCAGGGGACATTTCTACTATGATAATCTTCCACACTAACGTAACAAGAATGAGAAAGCTCACAAATTATTTTTTTTTTTACCTTTCCCAGAACTCACCCTTCCCTTTGAGATCCCTGACAAGGTGCTCATCTATTCTCGAGGTTCTTCCAGCTAACAAATGCGTACAAAGAATTATATGACAGATTTTCCCCATTATCTTTCAAGGTGCAGTTTATCTCCTTCTGAGCTCAACATATATAATGGGAAAATGTATTTTACACCACATATGTCAAGTTCAGGAGGAGACAAGGAGCACCCTGAGCGATAATGGGGAAAATCTGAAAATCTGTGTACAAAACAAATGGAGAGTTGTTCACAAAATCAGCCCTTTTGAAGCAATTTTGCCAATTTGAGGATCCCCATAGAAAGTAAAACGAGACTTTTCAAACTTCCATAACTCTCTCATTTTTTAACCAATTTTAATGAAACTTTTTGTAAAGTGCTTCTCTGAATTCTCACTTTCCAATAACATTGATTCTCTCCTTGGGTTTTGGTTTCCTTTAATCATTTATCATTACATATAAGCTTCAATGATGGTTAGCTTAAAGGGAAATAAACTATTTCATTGAAAGTTGGCCTGGATGAAAGCAGAAAAATCAGAGAGAAAGAGTGAGGAAGTTATGGACTTTAAAAGTTGAGATCACTAAATGATATAGAGATCCTCGCATTGGCAACACGGTCAAGATGTGTGATGTCATACATGGAGAGCAGCTTTCCCATTTGTTTTGACTTGATTTACTGAAAGTGTCCCTTTTCTCAACCTTTCTGGTGAAACAGACATTTTTTTTTCACAGGAGGACATGTGGAAATTATTTACCCATAATGAATCATGGATGAAGAGTCTTTTTCTAAGGGGATATTTTTTATAATTTTTTTTTGTACCCACCAAATGGGAGACTTTTTCATGTATGACATACATGTACATCTACTGCTTTGCCAATAAAATTTCCCATATCATTGGTGATCTTTGCTTTCAAACATCCATAATTTCATTATTCTTTGATTTTTCTCAAAATTTCTGCTCCTATATACTCAAACCAAGTTTCCATGAAGGATTAATTAATCCCCCATAACAAATTCTGAACATACAACAAAATGAAAACAGAACATGCAATGTTTTGTATTATGTGCCATAATAACAGCTTTGTATCTATTTCGTATTTATTTTGTATGCATGTAACACCAAAAAATGAGTGATAAGAAATGAATTCCAGGTATTTTAATAGTGGAAGAAGTAAAGGGTGCATATTGAATCATCAGCTTCCTAGAAATTAAGTACAGCAAACAGTGTCATGTATAACCAAAGAACGTTGAAAATATACCGGTATGTTTTGTATAGTTACTATTTATGAATACTTAAGTCACAATTGAATTCTTTGATTTCTGTGTCACATGCATCTAGTAATGGTACATTAATGCATTTGCTTAGGAACATATATTAAAAGAAGGCAGGTGACATATAATGTGTTGTATTTTATTTCTGCTTGTCGTAGTTTTGTGTCCACATGGTGATTTGATTTAGTGATTTTGAATAGTAAATAGAATTACATGTACTAGTATGTATAACTTAAGATATATTCGATAGGTATACATGTATATACATGTGTATATATACATGTATATATATTGAATTAGAATAAAACCTGTAAATGTATATCTTTTGAGCTATAAACCCTTATTTATGAAGAAGGAAAAAAAAAGAAGAAATTTCCCGATGTTGATAGAAATTGAAGAAGCCAGTCGTAGACTGAATATGGACAACTCATGTGTAATTTACAATAATAAATACAAATTTTGACTTCGTTCGGCAGAAAATATGGTCAGAAAATAGTCTTAAATTTTTATTCATGTGATGTATTGTTGAATTGTGAATATTCTAAACTTTCAAGAAAGAAAGAAAAAAAAAAACTTCATTATTGAGATAAAGCACTAAATTTGAAGTATATCTGTAATATTAAAGTCACAAGTCCCCTCCAGCAAATTATTGGTCTTTCTCCCAAACTCCAGACTCCAGACTCCTGTAGGGCCCTGCCTTATAAAGAGTTACGATTGATTCTAATCAATCGCAACTTAAAACTAATCACAACTCCTGTCTCTTCAGTAAACAGTTGCGATTAATTTTAAGTTCGGATTGATTTGAATCAGTCACAACTCTCTGTAAGATCGTGAGCCCCAGCTCACAGTGGTTCCTTGAAACATGACTTCCATAAAATAAGGGTGAATACTGAAGAGATGTGTATGTCATTGAATTTTATACAGTGTAGTATTAAATTTCAGGGAAAATCTCATGTAAACCCCTACATCTATTTTTCCTTCTATAGGGCATGCATTTTCCTTTCCTATGACATTTATTAATTTCTTTGTTGTTGGAAATTTGAAAAGAACCCCCAAGAAAAAAAAGAAGAAGATATTTTAGGGTAAGATATATCACAGTATGAGAAACTTGATGCACTGAATTAATTGGTTATTAGATCTATGCATGAATGTACACTTCTGAGGGTAGGCAGTCTCTGTGATTAACACGTATATATGTGCTTTCTTACAATTTACAGAACATTACCGGTACTTCATGAAATTTATTGCTTTCTTTTGCTTATATGGATTTGATCTGTTTTGCAACCAGAATTTGTTCACCCTTCAGAAATAAACCTGAAAAATGTTACTTGTAAAGAGAATTCAAGAGGGCGATTCCATACATGATGTCCTGTATGGCATATGTCTTTTATCCATTATTTTGCCCCCAAAATGAATAATCTTGTGATATAATCTTTGACATTAATTTGTCAGAATATTTTTTCATGTTTGGATGAAATGAATGATAATACATAAGATTTCTATAGCGCCATTATCCATTTTGATTTAAATGCTCAAGGTGCTTTACAACATAGAAAATACAAACATCACAAGGGAATGAAAAACAAGAAAGAATGTTTGTCTTCAAAACGAAAGCTTGAACAAATGGATGAAATAATGTACATGTATACAGTGGAACCTCGTCGTAAAGAACACTGTTATATCAAAAACTCGTCATAGGAAGGTGATTCTGTCTGTCCCACTTCTTTGTATTCTATCATTTTTTAGCCCTGATATAACAAGGTTTCAATATAAAGAGGTTATTTCCTTGCTCCCAATGAGTTTAGAAACAACATTGGTAGCCTATTTCTCTTAGCTGCCTGTCTCTTTGGAATAATATGTTTGTGTTTCCGTATATTGATTTGTTGTGGATTGGTCATGACTGAGGTCCTCTTCTACAAATACATGCCATGAATATTCATCGCTGGTGTGCTTTCTAAGCTGTACAACTGCCTTTCATTTCACACAAACCTCGTGGCTAGTATTCGTAAAAGTAGCCTAAGATTTTTTGAATCATCACAAATAAAAGCTAAAAGCTAAAAGGATTAATATTTTGTGAAAACTGTTAAACCAAAATTACATCAAGATAACGAAACAATCCAAAATCAGAACATTGGGAAGTATATTTTTGTGTGGGTCCGCTCGCTATTCATAGGAACCGCTATTCATAGGAAACCGCTATTCATTTAACACGCGCTATAAATAGTGGTCCTTATGAGTAGTTATGAATAGTGGTCCTTATGAATGGATGTCCTTATGAATAGTGAGGAAATTGGTCTATAGTTTGCTCGCTATTCAGAAGGACCGCTATTCGTACAAAACCGCTATTCATTTAGTCACGCGTTATGGATAGCGGTCCTTATGAATAGCAGTCCTTATGACTAGTGAGGTTACCCCATTTTTTGTGCCTCCCTATCTATATACTAGTAGCAATGATGGACTTGTTATGAATTTTGACTTTCTTTGCTTTTGGAAGTGTGTTATTTAAAAAAAAAAGTTTTTATATTTGTTTGTGATATGGAGAAAAAAAGGAAGGAAGAAAACCGATGATCAAATGAAAAATGTAAAGCAGTCGTGATGTATGCTGGCTGTCGTTTCAGAATATTCTCAGGTATAAAATTATGATATATATGCAGGGTTATGATGTGTGATAATATGTAAGCAAAATTGAGAAACACTGATTACTTGCAAAAAATATAATTTTTCTAATTTGTCTACATAACATACATGTATGTATCACTTATATATTTGCATGAGTAATGTATATTTACAAATTGATAATATTATATATTTTTTTTCATTGATATTTTGTTTTTTCATTCTTGCATTCGAACAACTCTGTTGTTGTGTGCATGGCATCACTTCAAATCTTATGACATTGGAATGTCCTATTCTATCTTCACAATAAAAATGTTTATTCACTGCAGGATAGTGTATTGCAATTTTTTATCATGTGTATTTGTTTAGAGGTAATGCATTGATATGTGAATTATTGGTTGACAGGTGTGGTGTAGAAACAGGGGAAGGGGGCATGTGCCCCAAGCCCCCCATCAAATGGTCAAAAAGGAGAGGGGGGGGGGGGGAGGAGAAGAGAGAGATAAAAGGAAAGCTTGGAAGGAAATGTGAAAGAAATTCTATCCCTCCCCCTATTGCTATCTATTAGCTGTCACCCCATCCCTGAGTGGCCCCGCGAGGGCTGGAACCGTTTTATGCCATTATCTGTTTACCAAAATGATGATAAAATAAAAATGTGAAAAGAATGGGGAAAATGACAGGTGAGGAGTATAGGAGGAAAGAATTGCTGAATGAATGTATAAATGAATAAATGAATGAATGTAGAAAATAATGTATGGATGGATGAATGAATGAATGGAAGAATGAATGAATAAATGAATTTAAAAAATAAATGAAGGGATAATGAGGGTAGTGAAAGTAATGATTATGCTATTGAAATCAAATAATGGCAGGGGCTTTAGAAGAGGCAATGATTGAAACCTAGTAGAATAATTGTGACTGCTGTTTTGTGTCTGCCTCTGGTACGGAAACGACTGGGATGGGGCGGGGATCGGGGGTGGGCGGGGGGGGGGGGGGGCGTATGCACGTCGTCACGTCAGCGATAATTCATTGCAGCACAAGATGGCGGGGTTGCTACAACAACAAATGAAGCTTTCGTGGTAATACTGAAGAGCTTTGCAAATACAATTTTTTGTGTTTTGTGACTTATGACGAAAATCCAGAGGGAATCTGAAATGCCAGTTGCAACTGGTGTCGATGCATTCGTTGCTTTTGAGCGACAACTAAGGACACTCTGTTTAGATGAATTTCCGTGTGGAACAGGTTCATGGGTGAGTGTCTGCTTCATGTGGACCCACATGCTGTTATTTAAGTTAGTTTTATACACTAAGAGTCAAATGTTAGCAGTTCACTACATATAGTCAAGGATTGTAATTCCGAACAGATTGTATTACCGAACGTGTACAGTTAAGCGCCTAAAATGGGTTTTCATACGCGTGGGATTACGTGCATGAAAACCACACTATTGTCTTATTGAAACAAAGGTTGTGTCTTTTTCCCATACTAGGTTTCACACGTTCGGAAATACAGTATGGTGGTTGATCCAGTGTCCGAACACTTTTCAGAAAATCAACGATAGCAAATAAAATATCAAACGAATAGACCTCTATCTGTCAAAATTACATAATGAATGCTCAAAGTCCTACAGAAAAAGAAGTTGATGAAATTTTAAAAAGACAACGTAGATTTAATACGATATTCCCTTCCGAGTGAACCCCTTCCCAACGATGCGGTGTTTTGGTCCCTTGAAAAAGGTATAGTCAAGGATTGTAATTCCGAACAGATTGTATTACCAAACGTGTACACTTAAGCGTCTAAAATGGGTTTTCATACGCGTGGGATTACGCGTATGAAAACCACACTATTGAATCAAAGGTTGTCTTTTTCCCATAGGTTTCACACGTTCGGAAATACAGCACCTTTTTCAAGGGACCAAAACGCCGCGTCGTTGGGAAGGGGTTCACTCGGAAGGGAATATCGTATTAAATCTACATGTACATGTACGTTGTCTTTTTAAAATTCCATCAACTTCTTTTTCTGTAGGACTTTGAGCATTCATTATGTAAGTTTAACAGATATTCGTTTGATATTTTATTTGCTATTATTGATTCTCTGAAAAGTGTTCGGACACTGGATCAACCACCATACCTAAGGCTAAGCACTTTGTTTTCAAAGGTTTAGAAAGCCATGTAGTCAGTACTCTATTCCACGATAATGCCGGCAAGTCCATGAGTTATGAATGAAGTTGAATTAGCATGATTATTGAGAGAATTAGGGCAAATACATGTATCTATGTGAGTGTGCATTCAAAAACTTTGTGTGGTTGTTGCTTCATGTGCATTTGTAGATATATCTTGGTGGAGATGATCAACTTATCAAGTTTATCAAGATCCAATCGAAGGAATATAATGATAAACTGAGATACAAAATAGTAAAATGCAAGTTTTCTTTGAATTTTAATGATTATTCTGGCACAGTAATTAAACTGTAATAGAATGTGATGGTGGTCAAACATTTAAATATGTACAGAGTGGAAATCAAAGTCATTTTTTAAATTTTTTATATCAAATAACTTAAACCTGTGTAAATGTAAATACGGTTAATTTCAGAGAAATAACAGTCATAAATCTTCATATGGGATATTCTAAGAATAAACTTTAAAAAGTTAAAATTTTCAGTCGAATTGCACAAGTTGAATAGACTTATTAAACATGAACAATTGTATCGAAAACAAAACATCCATTATATAAACATGTAAGTGAACAGACTGTCATGAATGCCCAAGGCCTTTCAGATTTACTCAAATGACCAAGGACACTTAAATCAAGTATTCAAGGAACAGACATTTTAACATTTATTTGCTATGGATCGAAACCCTTGACTGCCACATTGTTTGGAATTAATTATACATGTGCACTGTAGTGTAGGTGTGCCAATAGTCAACTGGCAGTCCCCTGTTTGTTCCATTGGTCGATCAAAGGCAGTAAAGAGTTGGCCTTATCGTGACAAGAATTTAAGGCCTAGATGATCTGGATCTATATTGATCACATTTTGTTCTTCACATTGCCAACAATAATTTTTTTATTTTTTTATTGTAGAACTACATGGTTCTAATACAGTGTAATGTCTTGGAAAACAATATTCATGGTTAAGAGCTTAATTGGTCAAAAAGTTGAAAAAAATTGCCAATTTTGATTGAAAAAAAAAAAAATTATTTTGAACCTCTCAATATGTTGCCAATTTAAGGATTTTAAAGCTTATTCTCTTTTTAAAAATTCCTGGCATCAAACGCAATATGGTCATGCTACAGAAATGGACACAGTGTGTTCAGAATTCCGTTCTTTCTGGTATACATGTATTTTGGAGAGCTCTTAATCAAAAGTTATTGAGCCAAACCACAAAATGTGGTCAATTGTCTCAAAGGGTTAAAATAAAATTATTTTTTTGTTTTTCCTGCAGAGGACAGCATCAGACAACAGAAATCCAGTAACACAATTTTCAGTCACTCATAGAGGTGAGTTTATGAAGTTATAGCGTGAGTATATAGCTTTAGGTCAGTCCAATCAAAGCATCATCCAGTAGTGTCAAAGATGATGTCGAAATCTCATTTTAGTGATTATGAAAAGAAAGATTTAGCTTTCTTGCCTTCTTTCTCTGCATCACTCATTTTACTTTAAAAGTAGATATCACTGTCTTGCTTTCTTTCAATTTTGGTATTATTTGTACATTTCTGGTCTATTTGTCTTTTTAAAAAATAAGTATGTACTGTACCTCCTTCTCTTTTCAAGTGGAGAATCATATTTTGCGCTAAATACATGTAGTTGTGAGATATTAAAGTGTACCAATCACCAGAAAAATTAATTTGTGTATCGCTAGAAAGTCTCAGAAAACTTTATCTGGCATTCTATGGGCAAACATTTTATGAGCATGAAAGAAATAAGGGATGACATGAAGGTGCGCGCGGAACCTAACTCTGAGTTGGGTTCTGCACTAGCCTTATATTGGCAAGCGCATACAGGTGCGTTGAGTAGTCTGCTCACAAGTCGCTTTTACGTTTATAGAGGGTGTAATTAAACTTGCAATATTTCTCTCACAAGAGTTGTAATTTTAAATTCTTTTTGCTAAGTAGTATAGTATCTCAAAATATCATAAGTTTTAATTTGTTAGTATAGTGATGTTGGATATGTGGTTTTTCATTCTTTTATAAAGCATATGAAGTTATGTAATATTGAATGGTATCGTGAATTACATGTATTTTATAGGTCAGGATCAAATACTCCCATCCTAATATATAATCTAAGTGAAAGTGATGCTTTTCGACATGATATATAAGACTGTGGAGCCTGGAAGGAGAAGGAAGAGATGCTCACTGGAGGAGCTAGGGACCTCCAAGTACTCCTAAAGCATGGAATATATCTGGAGTAAAGGAGGCTCACCAGGCTTAAGGCTGTTTATATGAACACATTGATGGCCCTTAGTACATTCATGTAGATACATATGATCCAAGTGAAAATTGTGTTTTTGTGACGTGCTTTCAGACTATGGAGCCGGGAAGGAGCAGGAGGAGACTTTGGAGGAGCTGGTGACCTCCAAGTACTCCCCTTACAGCGTGGACTACACGTGGAGTAAGGAGGCACGCCAGCTCCGGGAGATCGCTGTCAAGAGTCCGTGGCTCATCACCAGGGACTTCATCCTCAAACACTTCCAGACCATGAAGATAGTGGACAAGAATGTAAGCATGCATGGCACAGAACCTTTGTAAAATCGTCTGTTGAGAGCCAGAAGGGCGTTAACTCTGTGTTAAAGTGTATAAGTTAATGCCCTTCTGGCTCCAAACAGATGATATGGACATGCAGTGGTAACTCAGACTTATGCTCTGCCGACAAATACACCATGCCTTATTTCAGCAAAGACACAGGGTTAGGGTTGCGATTGGGTTTTCGGTTAGAATTAGGGTTTGGTATATAGTGTTTGGTCCAAAGTTGAAGTTGATTTAGTTAGTTTGGGATATTGTCGCTGGAGCAAGTGGTGTGCAACCCATGCAGTTTGAGGACAAGGTCACTTTTTGGAATCAGTAGCTTGCAATCACAAAATCCTGTTCTGGTCAAGTTACAGTTTATTTCCATTCATAAAAAAATAAACACTGACAATAATATGTACTAATAAACAAAAGATAAACAATTGATAAGCAAATTAATACATGTAACTTCTAACAATCCTTGCTGGGTTACAAGTAGGGACTGGTCTGATTACTCATTGAGGAATACTTTTGAATCCCAGAGGTTTGGGGATGTACAGTTAACTCTGCATAACTCAAAGTCTCATAGGTCAAACCTTCCTTTAATCGAATCATTTTTTTTGTCCAAACCATGCAAAACATTTACATTTCCTAAGTCAAATTTTGCATAAGTCGAACCGTTTTTTGTGGTCTGGACAGATTTGACTTATGCAAAGTTAACTGTATTGTATATCTTTTTAATGTTGCAGGTATGTAATGTTGATAGTGGAATGCTTCAGTTTCCACGGCTGACTGAACTTACTCTCAGTGCTAACTCATTACACAGTGTAGACTCCAGGAATCTTCCAATCACATTACAGGTGGGTTCAACTTTCAACCCCTCTTTTTTTATTCCCGGCAATATCAGTTGAATGTTTGTGTAGATGGACATCTTACAAATTGAGAGAAAAAAGTTCAGTTCCTTCCACTCCAGCTGATTTTGTTGAATTAAGATTTTTATTTTTTTGGATTGATTTTTCAAAATTAAAAACAATTCACTACAATTTTTACTGAAATACGCATTATTAAGAAACTCAAGTATTGTTTTCATATCTGCCTTTTTTCCAAAATTGTGACATCCAGACGCATATCTCAGAAAAGTAACTCTGGCAAATCTATAATGGTTTGTATCTTTCCATTGCACTGCTAATCTTTTCTTGATCCAGATTATTTTTAGGTGGAAAAAATGGGAGGAAATATTTTGCAGGCATTCTTTACAGTATTATTAATGATCAAAGTTCCATATCATAAAATCTAGATGAAGTGTCATGCTCCTGACTTTATTGTTTTTTTTACTTATTTATTTTTCATCTTTATTATTATTATGCAGGTTTTAGAACTAGTAGCCAATGAGATAAGCGACCTGGAACCATTATGCCATGCCCCACCTCCAGGTCTCCTGCACCTTGGTTTAGGTCTCAACAGAATATCAGCCATTCATGATTACTTGACCGGACCTTATTGGTAAGCATTGTTGAAAAATCAGAAACTTTCACAAAGTTTGTGAGTGATCCAGCTTTGCGAACAGATGCCAGGAAGGGATACTCATATTCCTCAGAAATTAGTTAACATTCTTTGGGCTGAAATACAGCAAACATGTTAAAGCACATAGCTGGTAATTTTTTCTTGCTTATGGATGCTTAAAGGGTACCAATCACCAAAAATAATTTTGCTCTGTATGTTAGAGGTTTCACGTCGTTATACTATATGGGCTTCAAATATTAATTCTATAAAGAGATATTGCAATTTCAATTACACTCTCTATAAGCGTAAAAGTGACTTGTGAGTAGACTACTTGACGCGCCCGTACACGCTCGCCAAGATAAAAGCTGGCGCGGAACCGAACTCTGGAGTTCGGTTCTGCGCGAACATTTTCATGTTATTCTTTATTTCCTTCATACTCATTAACTGTTGACCTATAGAATACCAGACAAAGTTCTTTGAGGTTGATTTTATACTTTCTAGCTGTACACAAATAATTTTTTCAGGTGATTGGTACACTTTAAACACCTAGCAGCCCAAGTCTCAATATAAAATGTACAAAATATACATAGAGATGCCAAGGTATAGTGGTTCATTCACTTGACTTTCAGTCAAGAAGTTTAGGGTTTGAATCTCCGCCCAGAACTGATGTCCTTTGGCAAGACATTAATCCACATTTGCCACTCTCCACCCAGGTGTAAATGGGTACCTGATATGCTAGAGCGCTACATATTTGGCCGCTCGTCTTTGACCAGGTAACAATGATAAAGCGTCAGAGTGTCATGGTGGGATGGACATTAGCGCTATACAAGAAGCCACCATTATCATTATCGAAACAATGTGTCATCTGTATAATATCTCTGTTTGAACCTTATTTTTATAGGCCTCAGCTACTGTCTCTGGATCTGAGCTACAACAACTTGTGTGATTTCAAAGAAGTAATCTACAAGCTTCAGACCCTGCCTAAACTCAGAAATCTTGTGCTTATTGGCAATCCTTTAGCAGTAAGTGCTCATCACATCTGTCATTGTTGCTGAATCTTGTCTAAAGTTTCCAATTTGTAGTGTGTTTGAATATGTTTAATTTAACTCTACAGTAAACAAATTCTGCAAATTATTATCAAAGGGTACCATGTTAGAGGTTCCATGTCATTATACTATATTCAAAATATGAGCTTCAAAGACATATTGCAAGATTAAGTACACACTCAATAAACTTAAAAGTGACTTTGTACATAGACTAGTCGACCCACCTGTACGCGCTCGCAAAGAATTTGTGTCCTACAAATCAGAGATTTGGAGACATAGACATGTAAGGTTTGTAGATCTGAATATCGGAGTTGGTGATTTTTATAACTATATTTGTTAGCATCATGAGTTAAATCAGAGACATCTTTTATCAAATAATCCCAATGAAATTTCTGATTTTTTTTTTAGATTGCAATTTAAATCAGTGAATTTTAGTTCTCCCTCAATTTTCAATAACCAATTTTTGTTGAATAAATTCCTGGTAAAACTTCTGCATCCCATTTCAGTTGCTACCAGGTTACCGTGGTTACACGGTGGACAGCTTGCGTAAGCTGACCATCCTGGATGACATGCAGATATCGGCTGATGAGAAGCATCACTTCAAAGGACTAGCCAGGAGGAGAGGTAAGATGATTTACTTTCTAGTGGTGAACCCTAAAAGGACAGGGAGGTGGGGGGGGGGGGGGGCAGAATCCACCCCAATTGACCCGTTCACAAAGTTATTCAAATTTATGGATGTTTCTTTCCTGGGGACCTACATGTAGTAATGAGGTATTACATTAACCTGTTATTAATGAATGAACTACAATACTTGGAATCCAGTTTGCATACATTACTTGTTGCTATGTCTGATAAGCCTCTAACAAGCTTTCAGGTTGTCAAGAACAACCTTTGCACATCAAATAGCTGAGATTATATTATGAAGCATCGTTTGTCACACCCAACTAAAATCACCTAAAACTTGCCTATTGCATATATGAAGAAGAGTCAAGTGCTTGATATTTATTTTCCAAATGCATATAATCATTTCCCATTATTTGATATATTTTTTTCTTATCTTTTATCAGAATTTGTGAGAGATGAAGCGAAAGTCATCATTAAACTGCGTGCCTTATCAGGAATCCCTATGCCACCTGAGCTACAGGTATATATTACTATTTGAAGTTCTGAATTCTATCAATTTTCTTTGTTACTAGGGAGTAGTCCTTGGTAAATCATTTTTTTATTTTTGACTACCCCTTCAGCAGTCGCTAATTTTTTGAGTTAAACATATGTTTATCATTTATACATGGAAAATCAATGTCGCTAGAAAAGGACTGCTTTTGAAATGACCCCAATATTTCAATATAAACTATTCTGCCCTGTATGTTAGAGGTTTCATGTCATTATACTATAGTCAAAATATGGGCTTCAAATATTATTTCTATAAATAGATACTGCAAGTTTAATTACACTCTCTATAAGCGTAACAGCGACCTGTGAGTAGACTGCTCCACGCACCCGTAAAGGTAAGGGCTCATGCAAAACCTAACTCCGAGTTCGGTTCCGCACGGGTACCTTTTTGTCATTATTCATTTCCTTCATACTCCTAAACTGTTAACCTATAGAATGCCAGATAAAGTTCTTGGAGGTTAATTTTATACTCTCTAGCGGTACACAAATGATCTTTTTAGGTATTGGTACACTTTAAGTAAGTAGAAAATGCAGCCTGGTACAAAGCTCTTGTCCTCTTTTCATTGTTAGGCTACAGAAGAGCTACCAGACTTCCCCATCATCACAAGGACGTACTATGTGGAGTTCAAGTTCCTAGAAGATTTCTTGAACAGTTCTGAGAAGGAAGGAGAGAAGAATCAAGAACAAGAGAAGGAAGCAGAAGAGGAGGAAAAAGAGGCTGTTGTAAGTACCCAAGATTTGCTGTACACAGGGTTCTACCAGTGCATAACAATCTTGGTGTCCATACCAAGCATGGGGGACTTCAGAACAGAAAAGAACAAAAATCCCAAGTGTAAATTCTCCCTGACATGGGTACTGACGAGGTCAATAAATATGTCAGTGCATGCTTCCTACCTCAAAAGTGTTTTGGTCCTCCCAAACCACCTCCCTTGGATGCCATAAGGCCATATTTTCACTCGATATGTGCCAGTGAATGTGTCGATGCATATTTTTCACCTGCAAAAGTGCCTCCCCCCCCCCCCTCCGGGATTCTGCAGAGCCATATTCCTGGCAATTTGGACTATGCATGTGTAACAGTGTTCTTACCAAAACTGTAAATGTTCTTGAATGATTATTTATACATGTACCTCTTCTTGCCTGATATACCAGTTGGGGGAGTTGCCGCGGGAACAGGGAGAACAGGTAGAGACAGATCAGCTACCAAAGGAGAATGGACATCCAGAGGAAAATGGCCTCAAAGAGGGCACAGGTAGGTTTTTCTTTTTTGTGTTCCTGTGGAAAGAGGTGTCCTATTGTTTTGGAAGTGTAGCATGAAATGTATTAGATATTGATTGAATTTCCTATTGCCTTGAATTCCTTACCCTGGCAGTGATGTAGTGTAGTGGCTCATTACATTGACTCTGAATCAAAAGGTTTGGGCTTCAAATCCCTGCATAGCGCTTGTGTCCTTTGGCAAGACATTTATCTAGATTTGCTTCTCTCCACCCAGATGGGTAAATGGAGAATGGATATCTGATATGGTGAATGTTTATCTGATATGCTTAAGTGCTACGTTTGGCCACTTTGCTATAATCAGGGTAATAATACACTGTACGGCTCTATGAGCAGTTATTGCAATTGGAAAGGCACCATATGCATTACAGTTGTTATTTCATTCTTCGCAAGAATGCCTAGCTCTTGAAGTAAATAATTTTTGTACAATTTAATAATGAACGTATTATGCATCGCAGTTTCATTCAAACAGGATGTGCATTAAAAGCATGTGATGAAATAGATTTATGAAATATAAATGATCTAAGGCACTAATTTCTGTGTTTTTCTTTTTTTTTCCCAGAAACTGAAAATGTCAGCATTTCAGCCGCTGAGCCAGAAATGAAGACAACAGAAGAGGAGACCGGTGAGGATGAGGCGATCCCATCTCAGCAGCCACTCAAGCTGGTACCCTACAGGACCGATGGGCTACCTTGGGCAGAAGAAGGGATGGAGCTGGTGTATGAGAGGGAGGTTCAGATCGATGACCTGCCGGCCCTGAAAGAACTCTTCAAGAAAGGCCTGGATATCGATATCAAGGAGGATAAGGTGGATACATGGATATCAGTCTTGGTCTTCTTATGCCCAATGCAAAACCATACAATCTGATTGCAATCCAATTTTGGAAGAATTTCATTTTCTTTAACTATAACAATGTAAAGATTTTAAATATTTCTGATTATGGTTCCTTGTGGTCACGTGAAAAATAGAATTGGAATTGCAAGGTATTGCACAATTTCTAATGTAACACCCAAATTGATATAAACTTTACAGGTATCATTAGGTATGTAGATCTATATGGTGACATTTTCTTTTTCTTTCATCACAACTCACAGGAGAATAATAAGTGATGGTGCCAATTGTATCATTCATGAAAGCAAACAGTATGATCAGACATAAATGACACGTTAGTTTACTTTGAAAGTCAAGAAGTAAGAATATTGTTTGTATGTCAGTGAATTTCAAAAGATAAATGTACACATCCTCGTGCTATGCACCTGCTATATGCCGCTGCGCAGAGCCAGAGTCTAGTTATTAAAGTGCCACAGAGAATTTTAGACGCGTGTGGCTGTAACCTCAGGCCGGGCTGTGGATATTGCCACACGCGTGTAGCTGTATGGTAGAGACACATGGTGAAACGCGTGTGGCCGTATGGTAGAGACACACGGTGAAATCTGATATTTCTGCCTGAAACTTTCCAGTGTGCATTTTCACACAATGGGACACACGGTGAAATCTGATATTTCTGCCTGAAACTTTCCAGTGTGCATTTTCACACAATGTGAGATAGATTAGTGCACAATTCAAGTCATTTTCATATTTTCCTGAAATATTATTCATTACATTTAAACTTGTTTTGGTATTACATATTAGATTTTTTTTTATAACACACATTTGCAATCGACAGGTTAATATTGTGAATTGATGATTTGAAATCCAGGTGCTGTCACATCTGGCTGAGAATGATGGAAGGGGGAGCGTTACAAGCAAGAAAGGATTGAAGGATGGGAGTAAATCTGAAAAGAGAGGAGCTAGTGTGAACAAGGACAAGGAAAAATAAAATAGATGTATGCACAATTCGACCACTTGCATACATACTCCCAAAAATGTTGATTAGTATGTTTAATAATCTAATTAATGACAATTCAATCCCAGGTGCTGTCATATCCGGCTGAGGATGATGGAAGAGGGAGTGTTACAAGCAAGAAAGGAGGAAAGGATGGGGGCAAGCCTGAAAAGAGAGGAGCTAGTGTCAACAAGGACAAGCCTAAAGACGCCAAGGTACAAAGGCTCATATTGTTTTAATTAAGGAGCTTTGTGTTTGAGATATGGAGTGTGCTCCCGTGCAACTGTTCGAATGATATTTGAAATGTTAAGAATCCTCTCCTGAATGGCCTATATACTCTTTTATCCCCAGTTGTGAAAAATTATGAAAAAAGATGGAATATTATTCTATATTTGTATTGATCAAATGTGGTTATGCAAATGATCCTTTTTCAAAGATTGTGGACTCTGACCATTGGTACATGTATCTACCCTGGAGATTAATTTACCAGTTTTAGTATTTATTTTTGTGACAATGTATCCTTCCTTACTATTTGGTAATCAGACATTTGCTCCATCCTCTATTTCATCAGTAGAGTAAGGGCTTGGGCTTGGGTTGTGATTGGGCATTAGGTTATGTATAGGGTTAATGTTAGTTATATTATTGGGTCCAGAAATTAGGTAAGGAATTTAATTAATTTTACAAATTTACAATGAAGCAATTGTTGCCCGAGAATTTGTCGTACATTCCCCAAGTGACATTATCCTATTCATTTTTTTTCTCTTTTAACAGCCTGCCAAAGATGACGGCAAGAAGAAGAAAAAGAAGGAGCCAGAGATCGAGCTGACCCACATGCCCGCGGAGGTCACCATCCTCGGGTCACACCATCTAGAGATGGCCGAGATTGTGAACGGAGAGACAAAGATAGAACAAGTGTGCATCTGTGGAGGTGGATCGCTGGATGCACAGCAGGAGGAAGAAAAAGAAGAGGAACCGTCGGATGGAAAGAAGGTAGGAATCGATAGGAGGACTGAAGGATTGACCAGGAGTGGAATATTAATTTTGTTTCACACTGTTAAAATACTGTAAAAGTGGAAATTTTCACATGATTAATTTTTCGTGCTCGGCCAAGTAAAGTGAATTTCAAGTTTTTAATTTTCGGTAACACGCTAGACTCATGGGCAAAAGAATACATGTTTTTATATTTGCGCAAATTTCATGCCACCTGACATGTGCGAAATATTCCACGTTTACAGTAATTTGTTTCCTTTATGTTCTTTGATTACAAACAAGCTTTTTTCTTTGTTGAAGGAGCAAACATAGATTTCAAAATGATATTTACATTTTCTGTGTAAAAGAATGTGGTTGGCTTCTAACATTCTAATGGAATATGATTTTTGTATTTGTTTGTTTCTTTTTATTGTGAAGGACAAAAAGAAGAAAGATGGAGGCGAATCAGCGAAAGCAAAGAAAGGAAAAGATGCAAAGCAAGACAAAGACAAAGGTAACCCACATCCCTTGTTTTTTAAAAATAATTTTACAAAGAAATGCAGTATAATTCCCCAAAACAGTTAGCTACATTTTTGTATTTTTGTCATGCTGTTCAAGTATATCAAATCTGTTTGGAGGATTTTCACAATACCATCCGTAGTATTTATTTCACCAAATATGGCGTTGTTACAAAAAAAAAAAAAAGAATAGTACAGTGGAACATCGTTATAACAAGCTCCTTGTGACCAGTGAAATTACCTCTTTATATCAGAACCTTGTTATATCAGGTCGAGAAAACATTAGAATCCAAAGAAGTGGGACCAGTAAAATTACCTTGTTATAGCGAGAGTTTATTCTTTATAACGAGGTTCCACTGTAGTAACAGTTGATTGCAGCAAGTGTCATTATAAAGATACTGGGTGTGTCTAAGAATTTGAAATATACAAGAAAGGGGTGGGCCTTAAATCCAGTTCTTATTAAGATGGTCACATGTGTAACATTCCATTCAGCAGTTGTGAAATATCTATGCAGGGTTTCTTGCCAATACATACAACCATAGGCAGCGGAACGTCAGGCTCGGACAATGGAAGTGGGGGGGGGGGGGGGGGGGGGCGGGGGGACCTTCTGTTTAGCATTACAATGTCCGATCCCTATGTTCCGCCCCCTTGGCGTACAACCCTTGGTGCTAATGCCAAGTATGCGGGATCTCAGAAATAAAATACTGTGGGAAAATGCTCCCTGACAAAGGTAATAAATATGTTAATGCAGACTTTCAACCTGCAAAATTACATTTGTTCCTCCCAAACCACCTCCCTGGGATGGCATAAGGCCATGTTTCATTGAATTTGAACCCCCCAAAATATGTCAGTGCATACTTTAAGCCCACCGCCCACTATGCGATCGGTCTGCGATCTGATTTCGAAAGAAAATGTAACAGCATTTGATATAAACATTTGAACATGTAAAATATTTTTTATTAAGGTTCTATATTGTCATATAGATAGAAAAATCGAAAATACCGCTTATTGCAAGCTTTCTAGTTGGAAGAAAGGCCAAATCGACTCTGAGTCATAGTGACGTCAGAGCAGTCCTACGAATGTCTATGATTTTAAACTGATTTGGCTCTTATTCCGTGTATAAGGCTAACAGCACTCCAAAATCCTATGTTTTGTATTCACATTACTGTTCAGAACCTGAATCAGGTAGATTTTATTTGTTAAAATGCCCATATTTAATGCCATTGCGATTTATTTCCAAAATCGGAGCGGCGTCGATTGTATAGTGTGCGGTGAGCTTTAAAGTGGCTAAATGGCTTTCGTCCACTTTAATCATCCCCTGGGGTGCTGCTGAATCCTATTTCTTTCACTCAGGTCCAAACATAAAACAATTTTCTGCCGAGAAATATGTGTCTATGGTTATAAACCAATCCATTTGAATGTTTTCCCGCCCAGGCAAGAAACCAGGTAAAGGGGACGGCAAGGATGCCAAGAAGGACGGAGGAAAGGGAGGAAAGCGCCCCAACACGGGGGTCACCCTCGCAGGGGAGGACGAAGACGAGAAGCCCCAACCCCCTCCCCCCTTGACGGTCACTGTGGAGCTGGAGCTGGTTCATTGGAAGACGGCCCAAGAGTCCATCCCCAAGCTGGCCCCGCCTGCCCCGCCGACGGTGCACGAGGGCGACGAAGGGAAATCGGAGGTGCCCACATGAGGATGGCATTTTATGATGGCAGATAAAACTGTTGAATAGATTTCTTAAGACTTTGCTTCATGAATGAGCATTTGTTGCTGTATTCTTCTATGGTACACGATAGTACACTAAGGTTCCAACATGAGGATGACAATTTTTTGACAGCTGATGAACTTTTTCTTTTTCTTTTTCTGAAGAAAAAAAGAAAAAGATTAGCAGCATTTTATATTCATGAATAAGGGTACACTTGACTTAGGATTGTGGCTTTGCATACACTCTGACAGAGGAATTCCAATGCTGTATTTGAAAGCATTATTTTACATGGGCAAGATCCAACATCCTATCTTTTTTTTGCCAGAAATATTCAAATTTTCTGTCACTTACCTGAAAAATATCCTTCCATATGCATTCTTGAAGGCTAAGTTTATTTCATTTGGTTTCCTGGATTGATAATGAAATGGATTCGTGCTATTTTAGACATGAAAACTTTCTCATTGTAGTACTGTCAATTGAATTTTTCCATACCCTCTATTCTTCCGATTAAGTTAATTACCATTTTTAAAGGAATATGTGTTTTTAATATACAAAGAGAAAAGGGGTAAAATTTGTTTTTGAAAAGTACTTTAAAAGATAAAGGAGTATATGGAAGCTTAGCCTTGTGTGCTAGTTTTTGTTGATGAGACTGGGGGTTAAATTGCTCTCTGGAGTTTTTCTCATGTCATACTATTTTTAGTGTCGTGTTGAAGACTGTATTTTGTATACTGTACTTCATTGCTTGCGGGAGTTTGTAAATTATTTTTGTAAGTATGTAAATTGTGATTTGATTTTTATTTCTGTAAATTAAATATAAATGCTATTTATGAAAGGTACAATTCTATCAAACACTTCAGCCTCCTGTCTTTGAGTTTTGTGTGTTACTTTCTGAAGAAATCTGTGTGATTTTATGTTAAAGTAAGTATAAACTTAAGTAAAGATCTTTGTTAAATACCTTTTCTGTCTCAGCTAAGCTCAATATTATTGTCATATTTTCATCAGAAATCTGTATATTATGGTAGTATACATTTACATTAATGAAACATGACAAAATAACAAGGTAACCATATTTCAATGAAAAATGAACTGATAATTTAATTATTATCAAACAATGATCATCATAATGTACATATTTTATCTCCCATTTTGTACAAATATCAAAATGCATAATTTAGATTTTATACATTATTTACATTAATAAATGTTAACATCATTTTCATGAAGCATATGATACACACTTCTTCCAGTTATTGAATATTTCTTTTAAGGAATCATCCCTCCTAAAATACAAGCTTTATGCTCTCATTTCGAATACATTCAAAATATTCTCGAGAAATCGACTGCCTCAAAAGAACAATAAGATTGAAACATATGAAATCTCTCTATCAAGGTGATAAATTTCAGCTCTCACTGACTATTAAGTTCATTTCTGAATAAGACCTTTATCTCTCCATATGCTGAAGAAAATTATGAGTCAGGCGATTCAATTAAAAAATAGCTTTAATGCAATTGTATAACAATTATATTTTTGGTGCATTTTACTCACAAAATATTACCATTGCAACTATCTTTATGGATAAACAGCATTACACAAAAACCAAAGATAAAAATACTACAGAACAGTTATTCTATCCCATCTATCAATGGCAAAACCAAAGGTTCCAAGTAATAATTATACACATATACTGGATGAATTATAAACGGCAAGAATTTACTTCTGAGGCGGCAAAGACAACCTGTACTGCCTTATAACAAGAACACTCCAGTCTAAAAATTGAAGGTTAATATTAAAAAAGAGCTAGCCCCATCAAGGTTTTTAAGAATCAGTCTTGGGCTAGCACACCCCCATGATGTACAAGAGCCAGAAACATACTTTGCAGGGGTGTCGCGGTTCAGAACCTTCATTATAACTGACAATGCTATGAGCCTGCAAACCATAAAGGCTCGTTCACATATGGCACGGTATACCACAGCTTTTTTTTAAAGAGCAAACATGAACGGCAAGTAGGGATGACAAAAAAAGCTGATCAATCGCAAGAAAGGTTCTATGCTCAGGTAAGTGTCAGTTACAGACTTGTAAAGTGCATTAAGCTTATTTTGCCCCTGTGGACTACGGCATATATATGAACGAGGCTTTAGTAATGGCATGTTAGGTCCCATTCAGACACAAAACGGTAAATGCCTTTTAAAAATGGCTGTAGTAAAAATAATGTGGTTTACTTTGGCATATGTGAACAAGGCTTTAGTAATAGCATGTTAGGTCCCATTCAGACACAAAACAGTAAACCCCTTTTAAAAATGGCTGTAGTAAAAAAAAGTGGTCTATTATGGCATATGTGAATGAGGCTTTAATAGTAACGGCATGTTAGGTTCAATTCAGACACGAAACAGTAAACCCCTTTTAAAAACTGCTATGGTAAAAATATATGAGATAAGTGCCGGGTGCTTCACATTTCTATAGCTTGTAACACACAAATAATATCTCAGTCACACAGTCACACCGCAAAACCAACTCCAGACCGACTGATTTTTAGCCATTGGGGATGATGTAATTTTTTTAATGCAGTATGTAGTCGGTCTGGGCCCTGTTTCATAAAACTTGATATCAATAACAAGTTACAACAATTGTTATAAGCTACCGAAATCCTTGAATCTGATTGGCTAAGAGCAAATTTGTCATAGAAATAGTGCAGTTGTTATTGATAACAAGTTTTATGAAACAGGGCCCTGGTGTTCGTTTCGTTGGTGTGACTGGGCTATCAGTGAGTGTATTATAGAGGCCATTGTTGCATGCAGCTAAGTTTGACTCCTGCCTTTTGCCACCATTCACGCGTAAAGTTTTGCCACAGACTGTTTTTTTAAAGATAGTCAACCACGCCGTGTCTGAACAGGGCTATACAGGTTTTCATCATAAGTGTGCCCACGGTGATGTCACAATGAAGTAAGCTGTGGTGATGATGACGAGCACCAAGGACACGGCTACAGAGTACTGGTAGGTGTCGCCATCAAACCCTCCTGTGATGGGATAGAAGAGCTCGGAGAGACAGATGTCCTGCTTGCACAGATCTGGGTCGTAGTCCTTGTAATACCTGGAGAGAGAAAGAGAGAGCAGGGGAGAGATGGGGGAGAAAGGGAGGGGAGATACATGACAAAGAATGTGAGAAAGAGATAGTTATGAAAAAAGGGGGAGAGAGAAAGAGGGCAGAGAGCAAAAGTAAGAGGGAGAGAGATGGGAGAGGGAAAAAAAGAAAGAAAATGGAGAGATAATGAGCAAGAGAGAGAAAGAGGGATGAAAAAGAGGAGGAAAAAGGGGAGAAAACGAGAACAAAAGAAAACCGGTAAGAGAAGGAGAAAGAGAGGGAGAGAGAAAGAGCAGGGGATAGAAAGAGGTTGGGGAAATAGAGGGGGAAGAAATAAAGGAGAAAAAAGTTGTATTGTGGTATCCAGAAATGAATTTTTGAAGAGAAGTTGGTATCATCTGATTTATGACATACAGATCTAAGCATGAAAATCACAATGTGCATAAAATTTGCTAAACTTTAAAGTCATTGACTGGAATAGAATTTTGCAATACTGTACCATTCTTCTTTTAATTAATTTGATAAAATCTTATAATTAATCTTATCAAATACTACAAAACAATAGGAACAACACAAAGAAATAGAACGCACAATTGAGAACTCAGACACAATGTATAGTCAAGGATTGTAATTCCGAACAGATTGTATTACCGAACGTGTACAGTTAAGCACCTAAAATGGGTTTTCATACGCGTGGGATTACGCGTATGAAAACCACACTATTGAAACAAAGGTTGTGTCTTTTTCCCATAGGTTTCACACGTTCGGAAATACAGTACCTTTTTCAAGGGACCACTCGGAAGGGAATATCGTATTAAATCTACGTTGTCTTTTTAAAATTCCATCAACTTCTTTTTCTGTAGGACTTTGAACATTCATTATGTAAGTTTGACAGATATTCGTTTGATATTTTATTTGCTATCGTTGATTTTCTGAAAAGTGTTCAGACACTGGATCCACCACCATACGTTTGTAAAATGGCTGCTACAAAAAGATATTGTAAAAGTGAGAGAAAAGATGAGTCCTTACAAGATAACAGGTTCTGGCTCCACGGCAGGCACTGTAGTATATGTCACAGTACTGTACACAGGGAAAGACTGAACGATTGTTCCATTTCCTGCAGGATCAGACACGATGGGTCTATCCTCCAAGAAGCAGCTTGCTCCCAGAGCTCCTAAACATGTCAGAGTTACTGTTGAGGTACTGTACCTGCATGATGAAGAATTAAAGAAATGACTGGTATTACAACTAGCACATCAATGATGTGGCGCTCATCCGACATGCAGCAAAGAAATTGATGCAATTTGTACTTTGAACACAGTAGACATTGTAATGAATCGATGAAATGTACATGTATTGGTTACATGCATGTACAGATGATGAAGTGCCTATTGCAGATCTGGCTAAATGTGGTTTTGGAAGGAGACAGTGACTATTTTCTAGACAAAATTTTAAAATTCCGAGTAGAAGTTTAATAAACCTCATGAAAGTCTTTCAAATGGAACAAAAAAAAAATCGAAATCGGTCAATAAATGAGGAAGAAGAAGCCATTTTTGTGATCTTTTTAATAAATTTCGCATAAATTAGCATAAATAATTTTCTAGACAAAATTTCAAATTTCCGAGTAGAAGTTCAATGAACCTCATGAAAGTCTTTCAGATGGAAAAAAAAATCGAAATCGGTCAATAAATGAGGAAGAAGAAGCAATTTTTGTGATTTTTGAATAAATATCGCATAAATTAGCATAATTAATTTTGTAGATAAAATTTCAAAATTCTGTGTAGAAGTTCAATGAACCTCATGAAAGTCTTTCAGATGGAACAAAAAAAATCGAAATCGGTCAATAAATGAGGAAGGAGAAGCAATTTTTGTGATTTTTGAGAAATGCGCATAAATTAGCATATTTAATGAGTTTCAAAATCCCCCACCTAGTGCTATCATATAAAGCAAACGGAATTAAAATCGGGTAAGAAATGGCGAAGAAGAAGCATTTTGAAATTGTGGACGGACGACAGACGAAGGACGGACGGACGGACGGACGGACGGACGACGGACGACGGACGCCTCGCCACGGCATAAGCTCATCTGGCCCATTCGGGCCGGATGAGCTAAAAATGAAGAATACCTTAATTTGAACTAGGACTAACTTGAGCTTTTCATCATGACACATCGGTGTAAAACGCAAGAATGAACAGACAGCCAAAACCAAACAAAAGGAATTGAAATGTGTGTTATCTTGCATATGCTTTGCTCCTGTTTAGTTTCCTTTTAATTCTTTTTTTTTTTTAATTTCCTGTTTGATTTTGGCTTTCTGTTCAATCTTGCACTACACTCTGAGAGCAAGATGAAGAGCTTCAGACATTATGTCCTTGAAAAAGAATAGTAAAAGACAAACCCTACGTAACAAAGTTTGATAATTGTGATTAGATTACACTTATATTGCTGTTCTAAAGTTTGAAACCGTACTTACATTTTATTATTATTCATGACTCGTCCATTATTCCTCCATTAGTAGTATTCATGATAAATGGACAAAGCCACTAAAACAGGTATCTCTAGAAAGACTATCACAATGACCAGGTTTTTGTTGTTCCTGTGTTTTTTTGTACCCTGCACCCTCTACAAAAGCCCAAAACATGTACCTACAAATCATTATGGCCTTGGATTCGATGTATTTATCAAATGAATTAAGTGTATGAATATTATGGATAAGAATCAGATTCCAGAAAAAAAGGTTAAGATAATTCTAAAGGTCTATAAGCCTCCTAGATTAGTGCTGAATTTTCAGCTCCATCTGAATAATGCACTGAATATATCAAAAACAATAAAACAAAGCACCACTGTCAAATACACCGGTTCTTTTTCTTACTGAACTCTCGCTGCCAGCACCTCATACTGCGTCACTCCATTGTACAACCCCGCCTCTGCAATGAGCACTTCCAAGTTCATGCTGGTTGGTATACCACTGCATCTGCTCGTGAGCTGTTCAACTGCCTGGATAGGGGATTCGGGGTCAATGTAACGCTGTCCAGGGAAGCGGGTTGTGAGGGGGTCAGCCGTGGTCTCCATGGGAGCTTCAGTAGTTGGAGGCATGGTGGTTGGTGGATCAAAGGGGTGATCATCAGGGCTAATAAACAAAAAAATAAGGTTCAAATTAATTTTGTTTAAATAGAATAATTTGCATGATTTGCCTCTCATAAATTAGCCATACATGTATTTCTGTTATTCTAATTGAAAAAAGTAAGACATCCACAATGCTAAATGCTTGATACAATGAGGAAAATTAAGAAATCTTGATTTCACATACTGAAGTACATGTGTAACATGATGATTGTAAGGAAAAACCTCCTCACATGAGGTCTATACAATAATAGGATAACACTTTTCTTTACTTTAAGTTGACAACTTTACCTGCATTATTCAATTTTTCTTGCACATAGTCATAAAACTGGCTCTTACCCTCTTTGGCCAGATTGCCACATCTGACGCTTCATGTCAGTGACATATTCTCCCCCTTCCCCACCCTAAAACGTTACTTTGGGTGAGTGCTATAATCCCCTGTAAACATTATCCCGTTTCAAAAAAAAAAAAAACACTGTGAGGGTGTCATGACCCTAGGTCAAGAAACACAGCTATAAGAAGATGAATCAAGTCTTTAACTTACTTGAAGACTTCAGCCCAATCCTCCTCCACTATAACGCTGGAGTTGCCCCTCTTTCCAATCCGATCAGCTGGTACTAGCGCCCTCAGTTGTTCCTCCATGTATTCAGCTAAGACGGAGCAGTTCTGGAGCTCTGCTTGGCCCATTCGAAGGATGCAGCCAGACACGGTGTCTTCTCCGAAGGTCAGGGTCGACGTGGAAGAAAGGGCACAAAGGCTTCCATCACCTACAACGTAGAATGGATCATATGACATACATATAGATCAATGTATACATGACAATGATTCTTGTGAGCAAGCACAGTGACTGTTCAATAGCTTGGAAACTGTCTTTGGGAACAAGATGCTTGCCATTGTACTGACACCCTTTGAGCTCATACATGTACCAACTACCAAGCAAGAGGGATAACAGAAAGACAGTGGCCCGTATTCTCGAAAGTGGCCTAAGTTAAGTTAAGCCTAGCTTAACTTAGGCCACTGATTTATGGAAGGCCATTCATCCACCCCTAAGTCCTGTATAAATTACTATATTTATGTAACAAAATAAAGAAACTAAATTATTTTCTGGCATGAAATGAGCATCAGAAATCAATTCTATCGTGTCGGTTTTTATATTTGCATTTAGTCCCAGAACTATTGTGATTGAAAGAGGAGCGACATTTGGCTCTCGATAATTCACTGGCCTAAACCTTCACACTTAGGCAGGGGCGTAAGTTAGGCACCTTTCAAGAATACAGGCCACTAACAAGAGGAAATTCTCCCTAATAAGGATACTTTTGACCTCCTTCAAATGCTTTGGTGCTTGAAACCATTCCCCCGGGATGCTGAAGGGCTAGTTCTCTCAACTGGTACAAAGGGTAAATAAACACATGTACCTGATAAGAACTGGCCTGCAAGATTATAGAGTCAACCATTTGCAGACACTGCATAAAATTACTAGAAATATATTGCATATACATTGGTCGTCTGAAGAAGCCCTCTTTATTATGTAGGCAAAAGTCTCACAATATTAAGAAATAAAGAAATAATTAGAAAGTTTGTTCAAATGAATTTGTTTCTATAAAAGAATTATTTGCTTCAAGTGTACATTGACTACCAACTCACCAGGGGAGAATATTTGGAGTTGATTCGAAGGGGAAGTATCCACACTGTCAAAGACATACACTGTCTCATTCTCAGGTATCTCAATGCAGCTTGGACTAGAAGGAAACTCTGTGCAGTTGATGGGCGGTCCAGGGTCGGTGGGCAAAACCAGAGGGGTCTGCACCACTAAACCGGTCAACAGGGGTTTGCCAATGATGTACCCAGGGTTGCCTGATCTTTCAAAGGCTTCTGGAAGATCCATGTTCTGGCCTGTCAGGGGGTCGATGGGAGTCTCAGGGAGATAGGTGAAAGTCGTTGAGAACCTTAAAGTGATGTTGAGGGGCATGGTGTTGACCACGGTGAAGGGTGCAGCAGTAGTGACGGGTGCCTCTGTGGTCATGTCTGTAGTCACGTTGATGTTGTTAATGCCTACGGTTCCATTGGACATTACAGTTGTCATATTTGATGGAGCATCTGTTGTTACATCTGGTGAGGTCATTAACCCAGAGGTTGTAACTGATGGTGTTGTAGGTGGTGTTAATACAGATTGTGTTGTAGATGAAGTGGTACCCTGCAATGTCGTAACCGCGGGAGTTGTCCCTGTGCCCTGTTGAGCTGTAGTCGCATTGACACCTTCCTCAAACATAAACATAGTCATGTTGTCCGTTGCCATCGTCAAATCAGTAAAAGCAGTTTCAAAGACTTCTGTGACATCAGTGATGACAGTTACACTGTTCATGCTATCAGTCATCAAAGATGTCAGGAGGGGTTCTGTAGTGGGTTGGGTTGTTACCGGTGCTTCTGTGGCAGGGGGTGGAGAAACAAACTCTTCTTCTTCATCAATACCAATACTCAGATCCTGAATAAGTGGAACAGCCCCTAGAATAACCACACCTTTGATGCTTACAATCTCTCCTCCACGCCAGAACATCTCGTAGCTTGCACTCACCACCGAATCAGAGCAAAGCTTTGTTTCATTATCGTACAAAGGTATCGGTGGCTGAGTATATCCATCGTCCCATGAACAACGTTTTGGGATCATTTCATCACTAGTATCGTTCTGAAACTCTGCAAACAGAGAGCTGTCATACAGACCAAATAAATCCTGGTCAACGGTTTCTTCGGAAAGGTAGTCCGAGACATCCTCAAGGCAATAATATTCTACATCTGTTGGTGCCTCTGTTGCCTGACCATACTGACTGGCTACCTTAGGTTCCTTGGGACAGGGTGGGTACGCTTCCGTGGACGACCTCAGAAACATCAAGGCACTGAATGGCGAGAACTGCTGGCAGAGTCTCTGGTCTGGCATCAACGTGCAACGTGTTGTCAGATCCTCCTGGAACTTCACGGGTGACGTCCACAGGCATTCCCCACTCAGCGTCATTTGCGGCAGCGCAAGAAACCCTCTCGTCTCCTCATCGTACAAAAGCTCCACCGGATCTCCGTTGCTGTACTGGGAGGTGTCAGGGCTTTGGTATTCCAAGGACCGAAGACCAGAGTCCTGGTAGCTGGTGTCACGGCTGGTCAAGCTGTCTTCCTTGGCCGCGTTGAAGGTTGTTATATCTCGTATAGCTGACACAGTGCTCTGGTACAGACCAAGGTATGGGGTATTGGACGTCTGGACACAGAGTAGAGGTGACCAGTCTGCTTTGTACAGATCTGTGCTGTTACAGTCATAGATGGTGACTGGATATTCTTCAGTGTCATCAGCACATGTAAATACTAAGATATCAGCTGCATCACAGTCCTGTCATGCAGAAAATAGACAGAGGAACTTTGATGTACTTTTCAGATATTAAAACAAATCTCTTAAGTTCTTATACATGTATATCTTACATTTTATAGAAAAAAAGGAATAACTTCCTGTGGTGGGTGGCTTCATTCACTTACATGTAGATTAATAATATAATACAATCAGTTTGGAAATTAAAAATGTTATACCTTTCAAGAACTGTGTATAAATCCTCAAAAAGATTATCGAGAGGATTTTGCCTTCTCTAGCATTTTTTCCCCAAATTTTGAATTTGTAGTAGTAAATAACACTACAAAATCTACTTCTGAGAAATACTGCACTTGGAATTTGTTTTATTGCAACCCGAAACACTCTTTGACTAATTTTATTGCAATTTATACATGTATAATCAATAGTACCCTCAATAAAGACACATGATCATGGGTTCTCATTGGGAATTTTACAACACTGCACTATTTATCTGTAACAAACGTTATCGATCATCGAGAATGGACTTCACTTTTAAGACTGACAGGTCTTATGCAATACGTGCACCCTCCAACTTCTTCAAATAAGCACCCAACAAGGAAAACTCAGGACTATAACTTCTGAATTTGATGGACGACTGAACGCTTTCTGAGTCTCTTGTTCTGAAGTTCCATGTGGGCCATGAGTTTTGCTGCGTGCAAGATTTATACACACATTATTACAAATAATGTGTGCACCATTTTGCAATTTACAATCGCAAATGGTAATTCCACAAAGTCCTGTGTAAGCGAACTATGACGCGATGTACATGGAAACAGACGAGTGTATGCCTTTTAGATCTACATATATGAAAAAGCAACATCATCACTGAATCATGCCTTACCTCATCGCAGCAGCAGTCTGCATCACAGTGACCCGAGGTCAGGTCACAGGGGCAAGGTGAAAGGTCAACATAGGCTGGGTTGGGAATAGCAGACTCTATGAAACGATTAGCCAGTCCTGCATGAAAAGGGATGATGTAAGTGTGTAATGCTTTATTAACGTGCAATGTCCTTGATGGAAGAACAGAAGAGACAACAAAATTAACTAAACAATACATGTATAATGGATGTTTACACATGTTGAGGAAAATATACATGGAAATTCTTGAGAAACTTATCTCATATAGCTCAGTTGCACCTGAACAATTTTCACATGATAGAAGAAATAACACCCAGATTCATGTTTCGTGTGTTCAATTAATACAAGTAAAATATGCAAAAAGTACAATGTCATTCAATTTAATATTTTTTGAAAACAACAGTACAATACAGTTGTCCTCACACAAAATAATCAAATAATTGTGGAGAAATAGAAATACTGACAGAAGGGAAGAGAAATACAGGAGAGACATATGAAACACGAGAAAGCAAAGAGATGAAAGTCAGTGAGAAACAGAATGAGAGAATGTATTGACAAAGGTACCAAACGCTTATAAAATTCACAGAATTTTGTGTCCTGTAGGCACCAGCAGATAATTAATTAACACATGTAACCAACCTCCTTCTTCCTTTCCTTTAAAAAATAAAGAAGTGGTTTTTCCTCTCAAAAATAAAGAAGTGAACACATACCTGTTGCTGAGGTCCAGTTAATGGCTCTGGGTGCCTGGACGGTGGCATAAAAGACCAATGCGGTGGAGGTATTGATGTACTTGGTATTGGAGTTTATGTCTTGAGGGGCACAACAAGACACCAGTATGGCACCGTCGAAGGTGGGGGCATCAGGGTCAAGGTTCAAAGTGAGCTCTTTGAAAATATCTCCTTCCTGCTTAACAAGAAAAAAAATGAAACAGAGCCATTAACTGCTCCAAGGGTGTTTACTTATTGGGAAAATACAAGAATAGAGTAATGGAAAAAAAGCAATTTCATACAGCTTGTTGAGATTATAAAAGGAAATGTAGAAATCACAGATAAACTGTAAAGAGCCTATTACTTATCCTCTCATTCTCATAGGCTTAATATAGGGACTACCCGGTTTCCACAGGCAAAGGGTTAACATAATATTTTCAAAAGTTCAAGATACAGTTGAGTTCTGGTCATGTGATTACACACTAAAAGATACTGACTGGGAGCAATTGGGAAATACATAAAAAGAATCAGTGTATGCTGTGAGGCTTTGGAATCATCTAAATGATATGAAATTGATTCAACCTTGCTGGAAGTCAAATGCACTGCAGTGACTGCACACAGAAATGTGTATATGGGACTACACGTACATGTGGCATGAAAAATTGGTCCAAACTTTTTATGATATTCTTTCCAGCTATTTCTCATCGTATTTCAAATATTTGGCCATTTTAAGAGCAATCCTTTTCAGGGGCCTTCATTTATTAGTAAGCAAATAATTACGGTTGGTGAAGGTGATGGGACAAACTATCGCTTCCAAGGCAATCTGGATGTAGCTATCTTTCCGAAGTGAAGCTGAGGAAAGATATGATATACATTAAGATCGCCGAGGAAGTGATAGTACGTCTCATCGCCTGAAACCAAAAGGTGATTATATGCTTTATATTCCACATCTGAAACATCTAACTGGTATGAGAATGACAATTGTTGTCTACTTCTTGAAAAAGACATTTAGGCCCGAATTCACAAAAGAAGTTTCAACCATTACATAAACCCCCTCCTGGATGCGCACATTTGTTTTATTTAAGCGCGCGAATGGGCAATTTATTATTTAAATTTTGTTATTTAAGCTTATTTTAGTACGCTTATGGAGCTATTCGTAAAGGTCACACACTTTCATTTCGCGCATACCAAAAACATTGATAACGCATTGAGACTCTATATGGACCGAAGAGATCAGCGAAACACATATTATGTCCGTCAAAGTCACAAACTTTTCTTCTCGGGTGACTGATGGGGAAAACTACGTTTTATCACGTGATTACCTTTTGACCAATCTAGCAGCAAGATTCTTAGTACATGTATGTGGAATATAATATGATATATATTCTTCCAAACTGGAATAAACAGAAAAAGAAAGCTCACAAATTATATTTCACCTTTGCCAGAACTCAACCTTCTATTAATAGTTCAAAGCTATTCCACTGTGCATGTGTGACATATAATTACTAACCTCAAATGCTATTTCTGATTCTACTAGCTGCCACTGTGTCTCATTAGAACTCCCACTTGAGGCTGGGGTGGTTGTGGTAGGCGGTTGGGTTGGGGTGGTGGCTGGAGGCGTGGTAGGGGTTGTTTGAACCGGTGGTGTCGTAGGCGTGGTCATGGGATCAGTGGTGTTGTCCGTGGTAGCGTTTGCTGCTGGAGTTGGGAGGGGGGGGGGAGGAGGCAGAAATTCTAGGAATTAAATCATCCAGTTGTTGAAATCATAGAGGTTATAAGCGGTTGCTTAAGATTTCCCTTTCATTACCTTAATATCTTTTAAAATATATTTTAGTGATAGAAGTAGTGTCAAATAATCAGATTCAATCAACATTCCTATTCACATCACTGCTAATTCCTTCCCTAATCATGTGTCCCCCCCTCCCCCTTCATCTTGAATACCAATATTGCCAGGTTGTATGCACTGTTACTCACGTGGTTACTACCTATTTAATTTTCATTACTACATTGCACGTTTAATACTTCGCTGTGAAATGATATTTTGAAATACCTGCTGAAAATGCAATTACTGTCTTACAACTACTGAATGTTTTGTTTAATTTCAAATACCAAAGACCTAATCCCTTTCCTCCAAGCTTCATTTTTCTACAAAAGTTCCACTTCTGATACAAATGTCTGCCAACCTAAAAACGACAGCTACAACAACAGAGAATTATAACACCCAAATATGGATGTATCTACCTGTGGTTACTGTAGTGACAGCCGGTGCTGGGGTGGGTCGTCTGAAGACATCATCCGGTGTCTCGCATGTAGGGTTGGCAGCCAGCTCAAGGCCCTCCTCGTAGGACACGACAGGATCCACGTAGCAAGCGTAGGTAATGGTGCCCTCTCCCGGGGTCAGGACCGAACCAAGGACCAGGAAGACATTGATGCTGGGGTCGTTGATGGAGGAGACAGAAGGCATGAGGGTGACAGAGCTGGTCTCTCTCTGGAAGATAGCTGGTTCTCCTGTAAAATCATGATGATATTGAGGGTATGAATAAAGATGAAAAGTTTTGAATGTAATCTTGATGGCAGGAATGTAATGTAACAAGGATGCTAGGATCATTGATGTACGAGATGGAGGAAATGAGAGTTAGAAAACTCCTCTCTGTCTGGAGATGGGTAATAAAGTGATGCTGAAAAATAAGTCCAACTACAAGACATAATAGAGTGCCCATTCTACATCACTTCCCAAATACAACATAATCTTCGAGGAGAGTAATTTTAAAAATAAAATTTACTTCAAGATGAATTCTACTCACACAATTAATATATTATTGAAAGAAATTTTAACACAGGCAAGTGAACTGCATGTGGAGTTCAATAAATTGTTCTTCCCTGTTAAATACCAGTACATGTACATGTAGGTAATTGCGAAAGTTTGTCAAACAATATACAGATATTGGTTTCTCGAATATTATACATTCTAGAGGCTCTGAGATTATATTTAGGTTCAAGAGATCACAAAGCATGTTGACTATTACCTTGTGATGTATTTTGTAGATACTGGCTGCCTTGTTCAGATACTGCATAACAAGCGACCTGCACGATGTCTCCTAGCTTCCGAATGTCGTATGAAATCTGGCAAGAAGATGGAAATGCATGAATAAATTCAAATCAAATATATTTGATTATGGGGGTTTTGTGAAGCTGAAATAAGTTGAAGGAAATGTACTAATTTAATGAAAAACTAAAAACTTTCACAAATAACAACAGTTCAACGTTCCACTTCAACTATTTTCCCCAATGTCAAATCTTGGTAAATCTGCACCACTGGCAAAGTTTGCACAACTTTCTGGTTTATCAGTACACAGAACTTGGTGAGAAAGAGAAGGCAAGAATGATGTGCACAAGAATCGAAGATAAAATTTTGTAAATGCTTATATATCATTACATGTTCAACGTACCCAAACTGATAAGATAAAAAAGCAATCCTCTTTCCTTCTTGCGCCGAATCAAGACAACTTTTTTTTTTTTCATACAGAAAGAATGAACTCTCTGAAAACCACACAAATAAAAACACATAGGAACAAGAGAACATTCCTGTAAAATCAGAAACTTTCCAGTGCATGTAACTTTTTTGAATGGTTGAGATTTGTGAAAGCTTCATGCCGCAAAATATATCAACCACAACATGGAATTTTCGCAATTTGCAAAAGTGTCTTGTCATGGAAACAGCTTTAGGGATTTGTAAAAGTTTCCTGTGGTTTAGTACATAAGAAAGTAGACTCACTATTACATCTGTTCTACTGCCTGGCTCCACTGTCGTATCCTGGAAGTCAAGCCACAAGGAATTGTTGGCTACAAAATGAAATGATAATATGATTTACATTAGAATCCAATCATGGCATACTGCTGCAATATAACGATGAGTTATTCTGAAAGGCATAACAATTCTTATTTAAAAAAAAGCATAATTTCTTATTTGAAAAAAAGAAGCACCAACAGTTCAGTATCCTTTGGAGATTTTCAAAAAAAAAATGTCATGAAATACATAATGTGTTATTTCTTAGCCCAAAAGATGACATTACCCATGATTTTAAAAACTGTAATAATTCCTACTCTATTGTGTTTACTTCTACTCTATAGTGATTTGCATAGTAATTTGCATAGTGATTTGCATAGTAATTTGCATAGTGATTTGCATAGTCATTTCCCTGCTTTCTGCTCTTCTCTGGTGAAGATTTTGTACATCAACAAAGAGCAGAGAGCAGGACATTCTCTTTTCTCTTTAACCCTTTCGAGACAATTGACCACATTTTGTGGTTTGGCTCAATAACTTTTGATTCAGAGCTCTAAAAAATATACCAGATACATGAGTAGAAAGAGCAAAAATTTCTGCACACTCTGTGTCCATTTTTGTTGCATGATCAAATTGTGTTTGATAGCAGGGAATTTAAAAAACAAGAATAAGCTTTAAAATCCTTAAATTGGCAACACACTGAGAGATTCAAAATTATTGGTTTTTATCGAATTTGGCAATTTTTTCATCTTTTCGACTAAGTTTCTAACCATGTATATTGTTTCCAAAGACATCACACCTTATTGGAACTATGTAGCTCTAAAAGAAAAATATCATTGTTGCCAATTTGAAGAACGAAAGGTGATCAATTCAGCTCTTAAATAATTCCTGTCCTGAAAGGGTTAATTTAAGAATGGTGTCTATTGATCAAATCTGTCCAAATATATTCCTGTCTTTCTACTTCTCCTTTTCACTTTCCTTCCAGTTGAAATTGATCTAAAGCTGATTCCTGAATAGACCTGTTTCACAAAGTTATTCAAATTTATGGATGTTTCTTTCCTGGGGACCTAGTAACGAGGTATTCCATTAACCTGTTATTAATGAATGAACTACAACAATTGGAATCCAGCTTGCATATATTACTTGTTGCTATGTCTGACAAGCCTCTGACAAGCTTTCAGGTTGTTAATAACAACCTTTGTTTTAAAAGTATGCATAAAATTTGAATATATTTATGAGCACGTCTATTAATGTTGCAACTAGCTGCTTGTTTGCAAATACAAAACAATACATATTGTAAAACTGCACAATAAGTACATTCTCTTTTGCACTGATACAGTTCATGTGACATGTGCATGTACTACAGTGTACCTATTAGCAATCAATTGGACAGTGGTGCAAGTCATGTTACTATCAAAGCAGTGTAAAGTTCGGTCAGCATTATACAACATCCATGCATAAAGGCAAGGCACCATTCACTTTTCATTTCATTCCCATAACCTTAATTCAATGTTAAAGCATTGTTATGCAATTAAAGTGCAATTGATCGGTAGTATTTCAAGTACATGTACATGTCTAAGACGGTGGGAGGAATTTCTGAAAGCTTTATGGCATAGTTCGCTCACACTGTACAGAACATAACATATGATAACAATAATTACATATATTTATACATTTCAAGGTCACATATGGTTCTACTTATAAGGTAACTACGAACTGTTCTATTAATGTGGCTCTTAAATCCCAACAAAATGACATTCTACAGACCTGTGTAGAACTATTAATAATACATTTGGCATTATATTTCCATTTGTTACTTGTATTTCCAAACATTTTTTTTTTCCTTTTAAAGAAAACAGATTTTATTCAATTCAAACTCTAATCCAATTACACTATTTACATCAAATTTTGACATTCTGAAATTGTCTCTGAAATTCCAGCTTTTTTAGAAGCTATGTAGTCATGAAAAAAAAAAAAACTCGTACAATTTTGACATTATAAGTATATAATGGTATTAGTAAATTTCGTGTCTTACAGGTAGATGAACAATTTATTGTAAACATGCACATTTTTCAAATTTTCATTCAGAAATGATAACAAAGGGGGTGGGGAATGGGCAGGGATTGTGCAACAGCAAACTCCTAGCCCTTTAAGAATCACATGCATGTTAATTACATACTATAAACATTCAGATAATTTATATAATATCATATAAATGTATGAATGACTATGAAATCATGAACAGTGTGTATCTACATGCATGTAGACTTGATGCTACTGATTTAATTCTCACTATTAAAAGTAAAGTAACTGTGTCAAAAATTAATCGGTTATATTTATTACGGACATTTTTATTTTGTTTTACTCATAAAACCCTTGAGAGACCTGCTTTAAAAAAAAAAAAAAAGAATAAAGACAAAATAACACATTCAGTATAATTGGTGGTTTGTACTGAATAAGTATTATACATGTACCTACGATACTCTCAGCTAAGAGCAAGACAGATTGATTAACACTATTCTAACTGGGCTTTTTGGGAGCTTATTTTTAATTGGGAGGGGGCACTTTGATCTGCTGTGGTCACATGGCATTCGTGGCCAAGGTACAGAGGGGGGGGGGGGGGGGGTCAATTGATCCTCCTTCCTTCATATACAGTTTACATTTAAAATGGGTCAGTGTTAAGTGTGTAATAAATGAAAGATACCTGTACATAGCCTGTGGAATAAAAGGCACATAATCAGTCAGGAATTTTGTTACTTTACAGTAGGAAATGTTAGCTCATTAAAACTCTGGAAAGCATACCAACCCCACATAGTGTGACCAATAGAGACAGGCAACAGCAATCACAACAAGTTTTCATTCCCTTCTGGACAGGGCTTGACACCAGTATTAAAAAGAAACCCCTCAAGTTTCCCTCTGGACCCTCCAATTTTCTAAAAAAAATTATCATGGGTCCATTGCACACAGACCCAACAAATGCCATTCCGGAACTACAGAAAAAAGTCAGTGTGGAGCCCTGACTTCAATCATTTTTATCAAATGCAGAGTAGTTTATGACAAACCCAAGAAAGTCCACACCACCAAAAGTGCCCCAAAGATCACCTCACACATCCAAATGATCATTTCCTTTGCATGAATTGTTGAAGAAGTTCATCGGGACGGTTTTAAATCTTTGAGAAATACATGTAGTCTGAGGAAGGTGTCTGAACCACAGGCACCATGACTGTCACAGGTAAATACCTTTTAGGAAGTGTCATAGAACTATTTCTCAAACATTTCCTTGGCAGTTTGTTAGCAAATTTCTATATTTGCAGTTTGCACAGTGATAATGTTGATTATGATTTTTTTAAAATTGCTTCTACAGTAAAAAAAGAAAAAAAAAGAAGATGTACATATAATCGGATCTGACAAAATAAGAGATCATAAAAAACTAATTTAGTTTAAATAAAATATCTGATTGAAATCACTCAATATTGTTTTGGATTATCTCCATTATAACAAGTCATGAATCTATATATGTAGCATTCCATCTTTAGTACAGAACTGTTATAAACAGAGGCAGAGAGGCTTTTATGAATAAATAATCATGCAAGCAGATTAGAATGGCTAATAAGCATAGGTTTTTGCTTGAAACTTGAGCAAGAAATGCATCCATCAGTTTCCAACATTTTCCAATAAAGACAAACAAGCATCTAGAGTTAATGATCAAAAGCAGCTAATGTGATGATACATATTTTTTTGTTCGTTTACCGCTTGCAATAAATATTCCATTTTCTGAAAAGAAGAGGGAGAAATTGTAAATGAAATAATGATGAAGAACCACATACAGTATACATTTCATTCAACAGGATGATATGTGTGCAATTTGTGACAGAAATGTATTAAATATTATATATGACCATCTATTATTTACCAGAACCCAATGATCTAAATGTATATTATGAATATTAAAAAAATGTAATGTAATCTGAATTAGGTAAAAGATATAAACAGTAAAACTTGTACTAGCAACAACCTGAATAGAAAAAACACTTGTCTATACACATGAAAATTTTTGTTTCCACTGGACAGTGTTTCTCACTGACACCTACATGTACAGTGTGTTTCTTAACACAGGAAACCCAACTTTCTCCAGCAACATCTCATCAAAGATACATGACTAGATTTATTGTAATACATCATAAAACAGCAAATTTTATCCCCTTTTATGATACCACATTTGTGATTAAAGAGCTAAAACAATTTTAAACCAGCTATGTAAAAACTAATTTGCGCACGAGAGTGGGATCTATTCATCAATACAATGAATTCATTGAACCTCACTCTGCTTTATTTCCTTTTTGTCCTGACTCAAGCACATACCTGCATGAGCAGACAGTGCGATCTTCTGGAAGGACATTGGGGCTAATTTGCTTACTTATTTCTCATTCAATTTTGCATGCATTTTAAGAGATGACCAAGGAACATCATAAAATATCACTTCTTTGCTCTGTGTCTTTATCATTTTGTTTAGTTTCTTTGCATTGTATAATAATGGAATTAATTTTATACTCTATGCATTACTTCTGTGCGCAAACTACTGTTGACATCACTTACTCAAAACCTTTCAAATTCATTCATGCATGACAATATCATCACATAGTTGGACAAGAGTTTGAAATAAACTTTGTCATGAATAACAAAAATTAATCAGGAAATTATAATTTTTCTAGTACTTGATGTGAAAATTTAGGTTTCCTTTTTTAAAGAAACACAATGTAATTTACAGCAAGATGTATGTAAGGATTCCCATGAGCAGTCTTTATGTAAACATTTTAAAGTATATGATTCAAAATGGAACTGGTAAAAATGATGGGTTGAGCTAAAACAAGAGAAAAGAAAGAGACTGAAAAGATGAATGGATTTATATAAAAATAAAAAAAGGGCTGTCTACACGTTGCATTATTGCCGCTGCATTTTTAAAAATCGTCTAACTGAATAGATTCACTCATGTGAGACTGATACATTCATGAAATAAAGGAAAACAAATTGGAAACATCCAGCAAATGAAGCTCTTCAGAATCTTGGGCAGATGGGGGGGGGGGGGGGGGGGGGGGGTTCAAACCCACTTTGGGGGAATTGGTCCCACCCCCCTTTTATTACAAAATCCTGAATCCACCCGATACTGCTACAAAACAAAGTTTCAAAGAAGCTGGATATGCAATAATAAAGGTCATGTCCATTGGCTTGAATGTATGCCTCTACTACATGTAGGTCTACTTCTTACTTTCTGAAAGGAAAGTGGGAGGGGGACATTTCTGTGCATCAGTGGTACATGAACAGTGTAAAAAGGGAATAATAGCCATGTCGCGTTAATGAGCTCTATATTCCTTTTTACGCAGATGCGACAATTTAGAATATAACAGTATGAAATAAATGACTCATGAAAAATTCACTCCTCTCATTCATTCTGGACCCCCCCCCCCAAAAAAAAAAAAAAATTACAAAATTAAACATTAAAAAAAAAACCAATACAAATGGAAAAAAAGGAATTAAATGAATGAAAATAAATTTTGAAAATATTAAAAAATGAAAAATAACAATGATGATGAAACAACAACAAAAACAAACAGACACAAAAATACATGAAAATAAAACACCCCCATATAACCCTTGTCTTATAAAACCCAATTAAGTCGCATGCAGAATGTTCCAAATCTTACCATCAATAACTCCGATGATGCTACATGATACGGTGACCTGATAGTCAACCACAGGTTCACTGAAAAAGGAGATAAAAAAGAACTGATAAAATACAAAGAATTATTTCGAATCTATTTAAGAACAATATGATCCAGTAACCCTTTATACAGCGGTAAAATAATTAAATAAGATAAGTTAAAAATTGCCTTGAATTAATTCGTGCATTGCACGTAAACAAGAAGAATTTCCATTAACATAAACATTGATCTATTAAAGGTAGAAAATGGCAGTGAATGGGAAAATTGCTCTGTATAGGTGGCTCACAAAGCCTTTTATATGTGCTGAAGAGGTGCAAATACTTGCATAACCTAAACAAAAATTGAGGCAATACAAATGTAACATGCACATGTATAATGTTTGAACATAAATATCAATGCATACAGGGTTGGCAAAAAGGTCCTTGCTGTTGATTACTACATGGTCAAATTTGACATTCACACTCCATCTTTTGTTTTTGTTCTTAATTCAAATGTTATTAAAATAATACACAAAACCATTTCATATATTTTTCTTGAATGTTCATACAATGTATTCTATTCACACTTTATCTCAACATGAGCAAATAGTCGATGTGATACCATCTACTTGAATACACACTCATACTCTCTGTATTCTGTACTTACCTCAATTCAACCTGTACAGCGGACGATGTTATACCACTTGAGATTGGGACAAAGATTATCGACTCGCAAAAACTGACCACTGGACTTTTCTTCACCACTAGAAAGCTGTGAGGGGGTGGTGAATCGAAAGAGAGGGGTAAAACATAATTTGTAAATTCAAAGGGGTCAGCCATGAAAGCATTAGGAAAAGACAAAATCATACCAATTTTTGTGTCTTTCCAGGGTAGAATTCACATGTAAGAGGTTATTTCTCAGGGTTACATTTTTGTCCAAGTATGGTGTTCAGAGGATTTTGTATTATAACCCAATGACAGAAGTAATGCTGACTGGTGGCTCCTTTTCAATCTAGTCTGTAGCTTTTCAGGAGTGTAGGGGGGCACATGGCCCTCAGCTTCTGTCTATTTCTTTTGCTGTGTCTTGCAGACTTTATGTGATAAAATAACCTTGCTATACTGGTTAGAGTAAGGAGTATAGATGATTTGATAATTGTTTAGGTGTTAGTATAAAAAAAAAAGAACAGAAAGACTTCAAATATCTTGATAAAAACATCTTATTCTTCCTTGCCGAAAAGTAATGAGGACCATATCTTTCCACAATTTTCAGTTATCATATTTTCTCATTTCTCAGCAGCTCTGAAATGCTGTAGCCAACTGCACCACAACAATGACTGAGTAAAGATATCTCTTTGTTTTCCTCCACTTCTATTTCCCTCAATCTTCCCTGTCCAACAGATCTTCTAAAATCCACCATTACATAAACCATCCCATCCCATGACATATCACAAACTTTGCAGGACAACTGTAGATAGGGTTCTCGCCAGTACTACATGTAACACCCTTGGCGCTAATACCAAGTGTGAGGGACTTCAGATAAAATAAACCAAGTGTAGATTCTCCCCGACAAGGGTGCTGACAAGGGTGATAAATCTATCAAAGCATACTTTCACCTCCAAAGTTGTTTTGGTTCTTCCATACAAACCACCTCCTTGGGATGCCATAGGGCTCTACATGTATATTTCATTCAATTTGGACCAATACATATGTCAGTGCATACTTTCAACAGTATGCAAATTTTTTTTGATCCTCTCAAATCGCCCCGTGGGATTCTGACTGGACATACCCTGTAGGTCCTGCTGAAGTGTCGAAGCTGAAGTAAGACGTGGTCCCAGTATTATCAGGTGATGTCTCACCACTGCACTGAATCTCAACTGTTCTTCCTTGCTCTTCAATGCTAGAAATAAAAAAAAATTTGAAAGGTCACAGAGTCAACCCATTCACGACAGGAGTTGTTTACGGGATAAACTGATCACATCTTTTTGTCTGCAAATTGGCAACACAATATTTTCTCTATTCTATTGCTACTTTATTCTATGGCAAGTCTAAGGCATTTACATGTAGTCACTTGCAAAATTCCATTCTGTACCAGTTGCGATCGTGACTACTCGTGAAAATCCCATTAGCTACCTGCTCACAACAATTTCTGTTTTTTAACGGTAATTTCCTAAGCTCTCTTTGGAAGCAAATAGGGACGTTATATCATAATGTTATATATATATATGTTCTATACAAGAGCAGAGTATTACTATTATTAGCATTACTACATCAAACAAACTATAATCATTTCCTACCTGAAGTCTATTGTGCCTGACTCAGCGAATGATGGAATGACATCTTCCACAAATACCACCCTGGAGTCTCCATCTTCATAAGGGGTGATTATACTGCACATAACAACTACCTGTAAGTAACATGGATAATATGGTGAGAGGGTATTTCAAATACATTAGTATCGAAAAAGAACTGTACTCTTTGCTACAGAGATATTGGGTGATTTCTAAGTTCGGTGTTGGTGTTGGTGTTGGTGTTGAGAGCGTGAATGGGGCTGCTGATTCTAGCCCCAACACCGAATTTGGGTTTATAAAAATAATACCAATCACATTATTGATAGCTCAACACCTAGTGAAGTCAATCCCAGCACCAGCTTCATTTCAGGTTCGGTGTTGTGGCTGGTGCTAGTTTTGCCCCAACACCAACACCAGCTTTCAACACTGAACTTGAATTCAACCACTGAGTCACTGAGATACTGGGAAACTAAGAGGCCAGGGATACACTGATGAAAGATGTGAGAAAGGCTTTTTTAATATCCATTAATGCTCTCAAAAGGATCCTATTCTTATGGAGTTGATCAAGAATTTTAGATCACAAAGGTTTTAGGAAATCTTCACTGAAGGATATTTCCCCTGGAACCATGAAGATAATTTACAATTAAATGCTCTAGATGCATCCTGGATTATCAAGCAAGCACAGACCATAATATGACACTTTATAAGAAAAATCATAATTGTGTCTTGAACGAAGCCTAACCCAGGTTCCTGCTGGTTGTGCCAGGAGCAGATATAGCACATGGCCTACAAGTTAGTCTCAGTTCCAACCATCTGTTACATGTTACGACTAAGGGTTTGTGCCTGCAAACTACCTGTACTATCACACCTCCCATCTCACTATCCCATGGATTATTGTTTGTTTAAGGGGGATAATACATGTATAAAAATTATATTTTGCTGAGTTATTTTCCAGGGCATAAAAATCTGTGTGGGTCATCATCCTCATACATGTACATGCATCAAACACTGAATTCGATCAAATAATCATGAATCAACACCAAATGACAGAAAAGTATCTCCTTGAAAATTAGAAAGAACTTAACATAGTCTTGCTTACGTCTTCATCGATGAATGCAGTGCTATTGATGCTCGGTGTGTTGGTGGCGCTGTCGTAGAGTAAAAGGCTGACATTAACGAACCCTCCATCTTCGTTGAGAGAGACGCTCGTTAAGGGGGAAAGGCTCAGGCTTACTACTCCAAACAGAGTTTCTGAAAGAGAGAGAGAGAGGCCACACTGTCAATGTTAAGAGAGTGATTAACTAGTTCACCCACTCATAAGTCTAAAGTTGTGTGGGACTATGGGAAACATGCACTGCTGCGCTAGTGTAAAAGGAACATCAAAATCGATTTAATCAGCGTTTAATTTACTTCCATTTCCTAGATGACTCGAGTAAGAGACTTTTAAATATACTCTGTGACACAGATAAAAATGAAATATCTAGCAGGTGATTTTTTTCACCCATACCAACACACTCGTGGCTTACGACAAGAAAAACAAAAAATTGTCACAAATCCAAAGATTTCTTAACTGATACATGTACATGTACATGTAGCTTCTTTTCAGCCATCCTGTATCTGATGACCAAACGTAAGAACAACAGACTTTGGAAATACAATGTACGGCAACGAATCCGCATATTTGACACTGGAATTCAACTTTTCAGATTGTTTTTCAGAGGTTACTGCAGGACTGGTCTCTGATGTGGTGAGTGAAAATTGCTTTGTGAGTGTGTATGCGTTTGAATGAACTTGTGTGTGAAATAACAATAGTAGGTCGAGTTTTCTCAGTTTCCATTTAGATATCTAGATCAAGACATTTTTGGCATTGGACAGCGACTTGAAGTCAATCATGTGACCTTTTTTTTCCTCCGTTTTTTTCTTCTCTTCCTTGTAATTATGCCTACCTACATTCCTCTTGCTTCGTGGATGACAGAGTGTGCTAAAAGATGCATAATTTGCTTTGACCTGTTCACAAATATATTCGAATATTATGCATACTTTCAAAACAAAGTTTAGTTTGTACATTTTGTTTGTAAATGGACTTAATCCAGCAATAGTTGACGAATAGGTAGTTTTTTATTTTATTTATTTATTTATTTATTTACCACTTGTGGGACGGAAACACCCTCATCAGCAAGAATGCTGTTTTTCATAGGGGTCCATTCACAAATTAAAAAAGCAACAAAACAAGAACAAAAACAATATAAACATAAACATAGATAAAGGGATGTAGAAAGCAAAGAAAAAAATTATAACATGGGATATAAAAACGAAGTAAAAGATTAAAAAACAAACAAACAAACAAACAAAATACTTAAGCCAAGGTACACCAAGTGAAAAAGAAGGTATGTATCGACGGAGGGGGGGGGGGATGGGAGAGGGTAAAAAGGGGGGGAAATAGAGGGGTCATTAATACATCATATAATTATTAGCCAGATAACGGGGTGTGATTTTTTTAAAGATACGTTTTAAAGGAAGTTAATGTGACACAATGTGATATTTTCTTTTCAAAAGTATTCCACAACTGAGCCCCTCGATAAACGAAACATCTTTTACCGTAATTTGTTTTGGGTTGGGTCAAGATCAATTGGGTGTTACCCGATCTGGTACCATATTTAGTTTTACGAACGGAAAAAAGTTTGCTGATATATTCAGGGCCTACATGTAGCTTGTAAACTGCACAGAACATAGTAAGGGCTAATTGCTTCGATCTTCTGACATTAAGACGGTCTAATTTGAGGATCTCATAAACATTTTTAGTAGGAAACAAATAGTCAGTATTAAGTACTGTTTGTAACGATCTGTTTTGTAAAACTTGTAATTGTTCGCAGTTGTTTTTTCTCATGTTACCCCAGACTACACTGCAATAATCGAATTGAGATTGAATCACAGTTTTATAGAATAAAAAGGCCGTACCTTGATCAACAAATCGTCTTATCCTTTGAAGGAGATACAAACTTTTGATGACCTTCTTTCGTAAATGTTGCATATGATCATTCCAAAGTAAATTTTCGTCAATGTAAATTCCCAGATATTTACATGCTTTGACTCTTCTAATTTCACATCTATCAATGCAAATTTTACATTTCTCAAGTTCCATTTCCCTATTCTTAAGTCGTTGATTTGAACCAATAAACATCGTTTCGCATTTATTTGTATTAATTATGAGTTTGTTATTTTTCAACCAGGATGAGACATGAAATAAATCTTCATTGAGTTTGCGGTTTATCACCATTGGATCATTAGATGAATAGAATATACACGTGTCATCTGCATAAAGAGAGACATTACAATGGTTTAATTTATCAGGCAGATCATTAACATATAAAGAAAATAGTAAGGGCCCAATTAATGAACCCTGTGGCACACCGCAGTTTACTTGTCTTTTTGAAGATGATATGCCATTTACACAAGTAAATTGTTGCCGTTCATGTAAATAATTCTCAAACCATTTAACAGCAAGGTTGTCAAATCCATACAGCTTCAGCTTATACAACAAAATACTGTGGTCAACCGTGTCAAACGCTTTTCTAAGATCAATCATAACCAAGCCTACGAGTTCTGATCAATTGGCATGTGTTGTAGTCGATCAGCGATAAATCATCTTAAAGCTCTACTCCGTTTATTCGAAAATGGAAGAAATTATAAGCTATAAGCATGGAATGTATCCACAAGGCAATACAAGTGTCTAGATGGTAGAGTGTGTATACCCACTGAAGTCGACACCATTGAGGTACATGTAAATAATGATCATTGCATAACGATTATTCAAAGTATGATACTGATGAAAATGCATACTTCTGGCATATTTATGTTATTATTCAGGAAAGCTAAAACATTGTGTGCGTGCGTGTTTGTGTGTGTGTGTGCGTGTGTTTTTTTTTATCAATGCAATCTTTCTTTTCACAAAGGGCAAGAAACATCATGAAGAATAGAACAAAGGAATATCTGTTGAAAGAAAGAATTCACTTAATGGAATGAAGCAATATTTAAGGAATAACGAAAGGTCCAATTATATACCCAAAAGTTTGGGTATATATATTCATTCAACCAGACATATCTATGTTAAAAGAGTTAATGCATTAATTTTATAAAACATTGGAGAGCTTTAGTGTGGAATACTTGAATTAATTGGCCATGCTGTGATATCATCTCTAACAGGGAAGTCATGATTGGATTGCGTTGTTTCTGTCTCGGCAATTTAGGGGCGGACCTAGTACCTCAAGAGATCAAAGTGGAGCAACATTTCCAGACAAGTCTATGTTCAGAATTAATGCAAATTTTTTGAAATATTAAAGACCTTCATTTTGGAATTAATTAGGCATGATGGGATGTTGTCTCATAACAGGTAAACCAAGATATTTGGTTCATTTTGGCGTTAGCTTTTCAGATTGAGCATTTGTCACTACTTTTATCTAGCGTCAAGGCCGAACATGGAGCGCGATGATGGCCAGGGCAATCTGGCTTCCCGGAACCACGGCGGATGGTTCCGCCAACCAACCCCTCTCCAACCCAAAAAACGTGAATTGGTACACCTTTCAAAATCCATGGGCATTTCAAGCATTTTCAGGCAAGATTGTTCCTTTTGGATAAAATGTCTCGTTGATCAGGGCTTACTGAATGGCAATGGAGGACTGCAATTCCAACGTCGTATCTGGTTCCTTGTCAGACGGATATGCCACACTATGCAAGGCACCCTGTGAGTTAAAACGCCGAAAGAGAATAGACGGGATGGTGTGGCGTTGCACCAAACACATTAATCATGAAACGCCGGTGAGAATTTCAACCTTTTTTTAAAGAATGCATCATACTATTCCCAACGACTTGTGTTTCACCCTAAATTTCCTTGACGGTCACCTTCTTAAAGTCTGCTCGCAAAAGGCAGGTATTGCGTACTCAACCGCATGTACCTGGGGTCATTACATCAGGGACTTCCTCATGCAATGGGTGTTGGAAGAAGTTATAACGGCAGAAGTCAAATCAGACGGCATACATGTAATAGAACAAAGTACCGCCGTGGCAACCCACGAGGACAGGAATGAATCTGGGTCGTCGGCATGGTAGAGCGACGATCGGGAAGATGTATTCTCTATCCAGTGGAAAACAAAAGCTCTGAAACCTTGCTTTGAATAATAAGAAGGCACACTGAACCAGGTGCAACGATCTACACCGACGGATGGGTAGGGTACAATAAGCTTAACGACGAGGTCTACCAGCACTTCAGCGTCATCCACACCGAAGGGTTCGGGAAGAAATAACGGGATGTCGCCTCTGGAGACATCCTCAGTGTTGACATGAATTTCATCGAGAGGAGTTGGGCTCATGCAAAGTCGCATTTCCAGTGTATTCATGGAACCACTCCTGATAACTCTGAGTCCCACTTGTGTGAAGTGATGTGACGAAACTTCCACAGAGGGTCACTTCCAGATATTTATTCCCAGTTCTTTTGCCTCATGTCCGAACTTTACAAAGGAATTGGGATTGCTGCAGCTCACAACTCCAAGACCACTATTCGGCAAGAAAGGCGATGAAGGGGAAGTTAAAATTACCAAAGGCGAGGAAGTCTTGTCTCCAAAAGAAATGTGAGCTAGCATGGACATATAGCGACTCTGACTTATAAATAACTGAATATACTAACTTGCTCATGTTCTGCCACTAAAACTGGAAAATGAATGGCCCATGGATCTATAAACACTCGACATGTGACTTAAATGATGTACATGTAAACATCAGAACTTTATTTGTATAATTTTGTTCATTCGAATACGATTACTGATAAAACATTCATGGCAGATGCTTATTCTCTGCTCACTGGGAACACATATTAGAAACATGGTAAGCCTAAATTTTGTTTCTTTTGCAATACGGGTCGCCCATAAGCGAAAGGGGATGAAAAAAAATAGGGGGCATTAAGATGTAGTTATATTTATGAACTTGTATCCCTCAAAATTATATATTTCTATAAATACTTGGCAAAATGTCTGAGGGGAAATAGGGTGAAGTAGAAAAAAAGGAATATTTGTTATAAGGTATTCATTTTAATGGAATAAAGCAATATTTAGGTTTGCTGAAAGGTCAAAATATATTATTTTCAATGCGACAATTTGTTTCTCTAGATCATACTTTGAGTAGAATCTTTATGGGGAAATAAATGCATCCACACTTCTGGCATACATGCATCAAAATACTGCTTATTTCTGCTGAAATGCATTTCCACCATCCCCCTCCCCCTCCCTGCAGATACTGTTTTTCACCACAAGTGTTTTTTAAAAATATATTTATTATTATTATTATGATAGATCTCGAAGGGTGAACTGGAACACTTCTTTCTTCTATACAACACATTAATGGCAGATGCTTATTCTTTGCTCACCAGTGAAAGAAGCAAGGTAAGCTTTTATAATTCTGTTTGCTGATAAGCAAAAGAATGAAAAAGGATGGTTTGGGCATATTATGATGGTACATTGTTGTACAATAAACTTTTATCTCTCAAAATTAAACAATTATATAAATAATTGAGGAGAAATAGGGTGAAAAGAGAAATAATTTATTTAATATGGACATCTGATGAAATAAATGAATCTGTTTAAGTGGAATAAAGCCATGTTTCAGATTGCTGAAAGGTCGAATATAATATCTATGCCCAATGCGACAATTTCTCTTTAGAATGCACTCTAAAGTGTTTCTGTCTCTGAGTGAATGGCCGACCCTGTCAAAATTAAGAGGCTAATGAACGAGAGACAGAATTTTCAGTCTAGTATGGTAGTGGATCCTATTTCCAATCACTTTTCAGAAAATCAACGATAGCAAATAAAATATCAAACGAATATCTGTCAAACTTAGATAATGAATGCTTAAAGTCCTACAGAAAAAGTTGGTGGAATTTGAAAAAGACAACGTAGATCTAGATCTAATACGATATTCTCTTCTGAGTGAACCCCTTCCCAATGACGCGGCGTTTTGGTCCCTTGAAAAAGGTATTGTATTTCCGAATGTGTGAAACCTATGGGAAAAAGACACAACCTACCCCGATTTGGGGCCAACGGGGCGACGACTGGGGGTGACCAGAGAGCAGTTCCTAAGAATTAGTCTAGATCACTCATAGGCCCTTGCCTATGTGGGACTGTGTCCAACATTCACTGTTGCAGCAGTCAAAAACAGACTTGTACAAAATTGCCCTAAGCAAGATTTAATTTTCTTAAATTTGCTAGATTACCTGATTTAGGGACTCTTCAACTCTCACTGTGCCACAAATTTGGGGATTCAGAATTGAAAGTGAAATTTTAAATAATTATTTTCCTCTCAAGCTCTCATGTATGAATGATCTACAGTAGACTGGAAAAAGGCCTGCTGATACACACACAAGCTATTGAAGCCTATTCACACGTAAAAGCTAGTCTGGAGCACACCACGTAACTATAGTGGTCATATTGACCACTACGCGGGACGAATGCAAAAATACTAGTCATTTTCTATCGCATGTACTTAAGGTATGGGGGGAAAAGAAAGATAAATGTTTAAAATATTTCCTTTCAAATTCAGCGCTTTAAAATCTCTTTCCTACCTTAAATGGCCGTTAGGAAGAACTTCTGATATTTCCAGCAAAATCCAAAGTCAAAATCATTTCCAAAACCTAAGAAATCCCCTCCAATTTTTTTCGCGATCGCATGTTGTTTTCATGGTGCCAATGTTTTTAGACTAAATCGGCCAATAAAATTTTGTCCACAACGAAAACTCGGTATCGCGTGCAGCCATGCACATCGATCTCTACGATCGCACACACAGAAAATCGGGACTTACGTGTGCGCGATAGGACCCGAACTTTTAACGACCAAATTTTTTAGCGGGAGATGTCACCGCTCGCGGCGATCAGGAAATGTACATCATGACTTGCGATACCCCGTTTCGCCAGAAGTGACAGTAAATTACGGATTTCATTTTCGGAATTATCTTTTCCAACATCGGTGAGTTGAATTTATTGTATTTCATGAATATGTTGGTGTCGTTTCTTGTAAATTAAATGACGATTATGAGTGAATGTTTGTGACTTTTGTGCAGTGGTGTTTTGAAAGTGTCGAGGTGGATGACTGCCTAGAGTCTACACACGAAGTATAGTAAAGTCGCTATGAGTGGTCTGGGGGTCGTTTCATCAAACCGTCATAACGACAAGATCAGCGACATCTCGACGCTGTCGCTCAACTTGTCCGCTAACTGTTTCACAAAGCCATATTTGCGAAGATCAGCGACAACTTCCCTGACAAGTGACTTGTCGGTACTCCAAACCTGTCATATCTTTTTAGAACGCCATCACAAGCCAGCTTTTAGTTAGTCTATGGGCTGCGAAAAAAATGGAAAATGTAAGTTAAGAGAAAATTATTTCCTGATCTCCAAGCACATTTCTTTATCATTCTTTTCATCAAATAGTTTTACTTATGTTTTTATTATATTTTACAGACGAACAACATGTTCTTATGACCTCTTGACCCTCCAACAAGTAAATGAAATTAATATTTAGAATACCCACATCGGTCTACCATAGAAAAGGTGTCTAAAACGGAACAGTCTGTATATACAGACCAATTTAAACGACGACAATTTATCATGTATGTATTTTCCCTATATTTTTCCCTTTTCACGCAATCCTTTGATATAAATAATATTAAATGTATTTTTTTATAACTGAATATTAAGAATTGGGTCATAAAATATCTGAATTCAATCATTTTCTCTAAAGTTTACACGATTTGGGTCTTCTTTCCATAATTAGTCAATTACGGTATCCTCTTATTTACAAATCTAGATTCGTATACATCGCAAAAGCATCCTCGAGTTTTCTCAATTTTATAAATTCTAAGATGCCATAAGTAACACATCTTTTCATGAAAACGGGATGTTTGTATCATCAGTATTAATTTTCGCTGCCATTTTTGACATTTTGGAACAGTTTGGGGGAAAACTGAGCCTCTAAGTCTGTTTGGGTAATTGGCGATAAATCCAATGGACTGTGATATAGACTATGTTTTTTAACCGCCGAGTATCGATATCATTGAGTTGTCGTTTATCATGGCTTCGTGAAACAGTTTGTCTAGTCCATGACATTTCCGTAGATCGCCGACAAAGTTATGACTGTCATGGAGTTGATTTGATGAAACGACCCCCTGGAGTACAAGGTTATCTTCAGATAAGCTTGTACATGTATAAGTGAGTCTAGATCTAGATCTATTTTTGCCTCATTTTATGATCTTCATCATGATCTTGTAACGTGTTCTTTGTTTCAATAGTGTGCAGAACATACGCGTAGTCCAACACGTATGAAAACCATTTTAGGCGCTTAACTGTACGCGTTCGGTGATACATTACCATGCTGTTCGGAAATACAATCCTTCACTCATAGGCCATGTAGGCCCTTGCCTATGTGGGACTGTGTCCAACGTTCACTGTTGCAGCAGTCAAAAACAGACAACAAAATTGCTCTAAGCAAGATTTAATTTTCTTAAATTTGCTGGATTACCTGATTCAGGGACTCCTCAACTCTTACTGTGCCACAACACAAATTTGGGGATTCAGAATTGAAAGTGAAATTTTAAATAATTATTTTCCTCACATGTATGAATGATCTAGACTGAAAAAAGGCCTGCTGATACACACACAAGCTATTGAAGCCTATTCACACGTAAAAGCTAGTCTGGAGCACACCACGTATAGTGGTCATACTGACCACTACGCGGGACGAATGCAAAAATACTAGTCATTTTCTATCGCATGTACTTAAGGTATGGGGGGAAAAGTAAGATAAATGTTTAAAATATTTCCTTTCAAATTCAGCGCTTTAAAATCTCTTTCCTACCTTAAATGGCCGTTAGGAAGAACTTCTGATATTTCCAGCAAAATCCAAAGTCAAAATCATTTCCAAAACCTAAGAAAGGCCTGTTGATACACACAAAAGCTATTGAAGCTTATTCACACGTAAAAGCTAGTCTGGAGTACAAGGTTATCTTCAGATAAGCTTGTACATGTATAAATGACAAGACAATCCTTGTATAGATTCTAAGTGCAATGCGGCCCGTTATTATTGTGGGCATGGACATGAGAGTGCACAAAAATAATCGTATGGGACTGGGCTGAAAATAATGCACCAATAAAGCTTCACAATTTTCATTCAAATCAATTTAAGGATTGCTTACCTTGACACGATCCAGCATGCAGAAATGCCAGGACTAGAGCAATATGAAAATACATGGTAAAGCACGGTAATTCCATCTAAATTTTGTCATTTTAAGCAGATTTAAAAGGGACGCCACCGTGAACATTTACCGAACATTTAGTTAGCAACACAAATATTTTCAAAGTCCTCTATCGGTTGGAAACAGTACAGTCTATCATTGCATTATTATTATGTGTAAACAATTTTATTTTCAACGAGCCGAAAAACTAGACAAGTGTTGACAATATCCATAATTTCAGAGCTACTTACAGCGATCAGTGATAATTCAAGAGGTGTAACATGTCAACGGTAAGATTTTTCTCGATAAAATGTCTTCACAATATGTCATGTACTGAAAAAGAATATATAGCCATAGGAATAGAATTTGTAATTTGTAAAGACTTCAGCGATTTGCTGCATGAATGAAGGCTTCAACGAAGCGTTCACTCAGGCTGGCGCTCGGGCTACAGCTGGGCAGCAACGAATATAGATCCCGCTGTCCCGTTGATTGCTGAGTGTTTACGAACTAACTCAACTCTCAAAGTACTCACACGAGATTATTGGAGATAAAAGCGAAAGTCCATCCTGGAATTTAGTTTTCTTTCAATATAAGCAGAAAAATTAGAGAAATAAATCAGTGAAAAATGGAGCAAAATCCAAGAAGGAAATAGACTCTAGGAATATGATGAAAGTTATGAATTTTTTGAAGTTGTAAATGTATGTAATTAAGCACGAGCCAAGAGACTGAGTCGGATGCGGGCTAACTAGGGCGAACTCGGCCTTGGCGGAAAATCGCCGCGGAGTGAGCCCAGAGAGTTAAAGTGATCGCAAACACTTGTGTTGAATTTCGCATTTAAGGGGTCGGGCTAACTCGGCACTAGGGCGAACTCGGCACTACCTAGCTATACGAGCTCTGTGGCTTATCAATCTGGTACTGGCCACAGAGCTATACAGCCCATGCCATATAGGTGCTCGGAGGCACCTGTAAACACAGAAATACTATGCCTCATAATCACCCATTCCCACGCACGGTGAACCTTGCAAACCACCCTCGGTGTTTGCTGTGGTGGTTCTGAACATATTCTAACGTAAAAGTAAAAAATCCAAGTACAGTAAAGAGAGTAAATTTCATAAAATTAGGCAGGGGTGACAGGATTCGACTTACCTTCCGCATGATCCCGTGAGAATGATATTAGCATGAGAAACGATGACCTCTTGCCGTAGCCGGCGCGGGGTCAGCACAGAATGTGCTGTATATGATCGAAGAGCATGTTGTGTAATGCTGAGATGTTGTGACGGCAGATGCTAAATTTTACAGTGATAATTGCTTCATGAAACCGCCATCTACATTGTTCGAAAATATATGTAGCTACTGTATTGATGTCACTTTTTGATCGACATCATTGTCTTTATATGACAGGAAATTTAGGAGGGCTGACTCGGGGGGCGTTGCTAGAATATTTTAAATGGGGGGCGGGGGGGGGGGGGGGGGGTGTCACACCGAAATTTGCCGACAAAAATGCTGCACCACTAATTTTCTCCACCCCACAACAAATAATAAAAGAAAATCGCAGATGTAGAGATCTTGACCATTCTCGCAAGGGGGGTGGGGGGGGGGCTGACACTTTTTGCCCGAATATCAACTTTTCAATTATTTTTTTTTTTTTTTTTTTTTTTTTTGGGGGGGGGGGGGTATCTTTTGGTAGTGAAAATAAATGCAAGGAAGTTACAGACATAATTTACATAATTATCCGGGAACCTGCCCATATGTGGATACTAATTCTGGCACCTCGCTGACCGAGTGGGATTTGCCCAAATGTCAGAACTTTCAGAACCCTCCGGGAGGGGGGGGGGGGGGGGGCTGCAGCCCGTTGTCGAAGCGGGATGCCTTTTTTTGCCACTTTTTTCATTCTTTTTCTTTTCTTTCTGTTTTTGTTTTCATTTCCCTTTTCTTTTCTTTTTTCGCCCCTTCTCCTATCTCTTTTCTTGTCCTTTACCTCCCCCCTCCCCCTTTTTTTTTTTTTGGCCGACAGAGGTGGTGCATTTTCTGACAGCAATTTTGTGTCGGAGGGTGTGATACCTCCTCCCCCCCAAAAAAAAAAACACACACACGCACGCACGCGCACACACACACACACACCCTCTAGCGACGCCGCTGGGCCGACTCTTTTCTTGAAAACAATGTCTATTTTTATCTTCTCCTTTTCAATCCTCTCAATCCTCTCTTTTTTTTTGTTTTAATACTACGTTCATTAATCATTTAGGAATCAGCAGATGGTCTAGCTGTAACGTCTGGGGGCAGCTCTTTGTGTTCGCCTACGTACAATGGTCGGACCCAGGGTTCGAATCTCAGTCACGTCTTTCGGTTGGTGACGTTAAAGGAAACGTCCCAGACGTAAATAATCATATTTTGCTACAAGTCTGTAAAAACTGAATTACACGCACACACACACACACACCCACACACCCACCCACACGCACGCACACACACACCTACACACACATGCATCTCATTTTATTCTTTTAAAAAATAATTTTCCCTCTCTCACTTTCTCTCATTCTCTCATACAATTTCTCTATCAATGTCTCTCTCTCTCTCTACTTCTTCTTCTCCTTCTTTTTCATTTATTTCTTTTCTTATTTTCTCCCTCTGTCTCTATTTGTGTTTTGTCATAACAGGACAGAACAGGTCCTGACAAGGAGAAGGCACTGTAGTTCAGCTGATGCATTACACATTTGTTAGGGAAATCCAACCTTTATATAGCAAGTTGCTTTGAAAGAAAGAGGAAAAATCAGAGAAGCAGATTGGTGAAAGTTTGAACGAAATCGGACAAGTAATAAGAAAGTTATAAATTTTTGAAAGTTGTAATCACTATGCATATGGGAATTTCAAATTGGCCGAATAGGTAATGTCACTGTGATGTAGCTGTGGACAACTCCCCCATTCGCTCTAACACACAAAATGACTAAAATGTCACTTTTTTCTAAAAATGCATTACTCAGGAGGATCTTTTCGTTCATGAGGACCTATAACAATATGCTATCTCCAATATATTTTTAGTATACTGCCCCGAGGGTAAAAGCGCCTCGAAGAAAACCGCAAATTAATGATATTTTTGTGTACGACAAATGGGAGAGTTGTCCACAAAAATGTCACAATTGACTCACCAAATTGCCAATTTGAGATTCGCATAGATGTAGTGATCATTTTTTCAAACATCCATAACTTTCTTATTCCTTATCCGATTTCTTTCAAACTTTCACCATCCTGTTTTTCTTATTTTTCTGCTTTCACACAAATCATCTTATTGTCAAGGTTGGATTGCCCTTTAATAAATGATAACAATTCCCTTATCGATATAAATGACCGTATCCGGACAACTACCCTCGGACAACCACCCCCTGGACAACTACCCTGCTAGGACAATTACCCCCCAGGACAATTACCCCCACCCCCTGAGCAACTACCCCCAGGACAGCTACCCCCTGGACAATTACCCCCCAGACAACTACCCCGGATTCTGGTGTAGTTGTCCATGCGAGGGTGCTAAAATTTTGTTCCGGGGGGGGGGGGGGGGGGGAGGGGGGGGGGGGGGGGGGGGGGGGGGGGGGGGGGGGGAGGGGGGGGGGGGGGGGGGGTAATTGTCTGGGTAATTGTCCCGGGGGTAATTGTCCTGGGGGTAGTTGTCAAGGGGGTAATTTTCTGGTGGGTAGTTTTCCAGGGGATAGTTGTCCTAGAATCATAATGACAAACAATGACATACATTAAATTTTAGTCAAACTTAATTGTTGGGGTATTCATGATATAACTCCTGGATGGGACAATCCATGCAGGCATCATCTTAATATGATTAGCCTAATATAGTCTGTTCTTCATGAAAATTGTTATTTGTATGCCCATTTTGGTCTCTCTCTATCCTCTCTCTCTCTCTCTCTCTCATTCTCTCTCTATTTCTCACATTCTCTCTCTCTCTCTCTCTCATATAAATCTCTCTACCAATCCGAGCTCTCTCTCTCCATCAACACCCCCTTCTCTTTCTCTCTCTCTTCTCTCTCTATCCTCTCTCTTTCAATCTCTCTCTCTCTCTCTCTCTTTTGCTGTCTCTCAAACAATCTCTCTTATTCTTTCTTTCTCTCTCTCCCTCTCTTTCTTTCTCTCTCTCTCTCTCCCTCGCTCTCTCTCTTCTTTTTCAGTTGCTGATTTAATGTATTATCTTCTTATTTTCGTATTTCATGAATCTATTGCCAATGAGTATAATTATGAGAACAACGTTTGATGTCTGCAAGACGTTGTTTTTGAGGTCTTTTCAATTTAAGATGAATCAGAAAAAGCGAAACAAAAAAACAGAAAGAAAAGAAAAAGAATGAAAAAAGTGGCAAAAAAAGACATCCCGCTTCGACAACGGGCTGCAGCCCCCCCCCCCCCCCCCCCTCCCGGAGGGTTCTGAAAGTTCTGACATTTGGGCAAATCCCACTCGGGCAGCGAGGTGCCAGAATTAGTATCCACATATGGGCAGGTTCCCGGATAATTATGTAAATTATGTCTGTAACTTCCTTGCATTTATTTTCACTACCAAAAGATACCCCCCCCCCAAAAAAAAATAAAAAATAAAAAATAAAAAAATAAAAAATAATTGAAAAGTTGATATTCGGGCAAAAAGTGTCAGCCCCCCCCCCACCCCCCTTGCGAGAATGGTCAAGATCTCTACATCTGCGATTTTCTTTCATTATTTGTTGTGGGGTGGAGAAAATTAGTGGTGCAGCATTTTTGTCGGCAAATTTCGGTGTGACACCCCCCCCCCCCCCCCCGCCCCCCATTTAAAATATTCTAGCAACGCCCCCCGAGTCAGCCCTCCTAAATTTCCTGTCATATAAAGACAATGATGTCGAGCAAAAAGTGACATCAATACAGTAGCTACATATATTTTCGAACAATGTAGATGGCGGTATCATGAAGCAATTATCACTGTAAAATTTAGCATCTGCCGTCACAACATCTCAGCATTACACAACATGCTCTTCGATCATATACAGCACATTCTGTGCTGACCCCGCGCCGGCTACGGCAAGAGGTCATCGTTTCTCATGCTAATATCATTCTCACGGGATCATGCGGAAGGTAAGTCGAATCCTGTCACCCCTGCCTAATTTTATGAAATTTACTCTCTTTACTGTACTTGGATTTTTTACTTTTACGTTAGAATATGTTCAGAACCACCACAGCAAACACCGAGGGTGGTTTGCAAGGTTCACCGTGCGTGGGAATGGGTGATTATGAGGCATAGTATTTCTGTGTTTACAGGTGCCTCCGAGCGCCTATATGGCATGGGCTGTATAGCTCTGTGGCCAGTACCAGATTGATAAGCCACAGAGCTCGTATAGCTAGGCACTACCATGACTACGGGAAAAGTGAGGCCGAGTTGGCCCGGAGGGTTTAAATCGATCATGAAATACCAATGTGTAAAGTTTTGTTGTGATTACTAGATAAGAATACGTTTATTAACCATTCTTTTTTATAAAATTGTATGAAATACTCAGATGATAATCTTGCAATTTTCTTGATGTAACATGATGTAAAAGTAACATTTTAGACAGTTTAATCACACGACACAGCTCGCAATTGCCGGCCGTGCGTAGCGTGCACTGTGTTTGCATGGACTCGGAGCGATGAGTCGGTCACACATATTGCAAAACCTCACAGTCGGTAAAAAATGTTATCCATCAAGAATTTCTTGAAGTAATTTTAATATAATCAAATGAACGGTTGTTATAATTAGTTTCAGTTTATGTTACAGACATCATTAATATCTACAGAATTTTGCAGTAATTAATTCATTCATCAAGTCCGAGTACCAAACCCATGATGGCCAGTCACTGAGTCAGCATGAATGCAACGACGGCGATTGCGAATGCGAGCTGTGAATTGTGATTAAACTGCCTAAAATGTCACTTTCATATGATGATATTAGCTCTAGAAAATTGCAAGATGAACTTCAAAATAAGTATTTCATACAATTCTATCAAAAGAACGGTTTAAAAGCGCATTCTTGGCTAGTATTTAGTAATCAAAATGAAACCTTATGGATTGGTATTTCATGATCGATTCAACCTCTCCGGGCTAACTCGGCCTCGAATTTCCGGTAGGGCCGACTTCGCCCTAGTGCCGAGTTAGCCCGCATTCGCATTTAATTACACATTTCAAAACACTTAAATTCAAATTATTTTATATCAATGTGTAAAATGATTACCAAAGAAGTAATGTTGACAATTTCAAAAAGTAAAATTATGCAAAACATAAAATTTAAGGCTAAAAAAGGGTACGGTGCGTAGCGTGGACTTCAACTCTTGAAACCTAGTCACCGCGCAGTGCCGAGTTCGCCCTAGTGCCGAGTTAGCCCGACCCCGACTGAGTCGAAGCGATTATTTTTAAACAGGTCCTCGACCGAGGATATCGAGCCCAGGTGTTGTTCATAAATTTTAATTTTCTTAGTTATTGATGATGGAATCAGGGTTCTCCACTAGCGGTTTTACCCGGGGGCTCCGCCCGGGTAAAATTTGAAAAACCAGTTTAGCGCCCGGACAAAATTTCCCCGCCCGGACAAAAACTTGACGCGCCCGGATATGAAAATTGACATATTTTCACGCACAGACAAGACAGCATCAAGACCGCGCGGCATTGCGCATTCAAGCATCGACTTAAAATAAAAACTTTACTCGCATGATCATGTCGGAAACCCGCACGAACGCATTATCTCTTTGCATGAACCACGTCGAATTCTCATTGCGATCACGGCCACCTTCTCTGGATCGATCGCAACGAGTTCTGTCTGTGGATCCGCAGTGCACGTGCGTCGCCCACTCATTCGATGAATCAAAAATGTCGTCTCGATCGCCTTGAATTCAGTATATATACCCATTCTCTGTGGAAATATAATGCACCATCTCGACGCAGTGCACTATAATATGTATGCCGTCACGAAACCGCAAATTTGACGCCGTCGCGAAACCGCAAATTTGACTTCGGAGGCCGACGAACACAAGAGCCCCCGGACAAAATACAGACCAGTGGAGAACCCTGGGAATAGATTTGTTTCATAAGGTTTTGTGTAAAACATGATCAACAGTGCATGTATGATTGAATATTTTCTAGAGAGAAAATGGAAATTTATGATTTTTTAAGGACAGGGAATATGGGAGAGGAGCTCGCAAGATATGGCATGGAGTTGCCAAAATGCCAGTTTGTGTTTGATTGATTACAACTTCAGAAATTCAGAACTTTCTTATTTCTTATCAGATTTTGCTCAAACTTTCACCAATCTGTTTCTCTCATTTTTCTTCATTTATTCAAATCAAGTTCATACCAGGGTGAAGTTGATTTGTGTTGTCTCAATGGATGCGGGCTAACTCGGCACTAGGGCGAACTTGGCCTTGGCGGAAAATCGCGGCTGAGTGAGCCCAGAGAGTTAAATTGATTGCAAACACTTGTGTTGAATTTCGCATTAATTACACATTTCAAAACACTTAAATTCAAATTATTTGATATCAATGTGTAAAATGATTATCAAAGAAGCAATGTTGAAAATTTCAAGAAGTAAAATGATAGAAAACATGAAATTTAAGGCTAAAAAAGGGTACGGTGTGTAGCGTGGACTTCAACTCTTGAAACATAGTCACCACGCAGTGCCGATTTCGCCCTAGTGCCAAGTTAGCCCAACCCCATCTCAATTTATTCCTTTGGTATCTTTATGTAGATCTATTGAACTTTTTTGTGATTTTTGTTTTTCTCGTATATATCTGTAATAGATCTATGTGAAACGTGCAGGAATTCACTTCTAATAAGTGTCAAAATCTAGACAGAAATTACCATCGTAATTGATAATGATACTGATATAGGGGTCTCTCAATTAATGGGGAATTCTTTAACCCTTTCAGGACAGGAATTATTTAAAGGAGAATGATACCCTGGAGGAAAATCCATTATAATGAAAAGAGAGGATAGAGAGAAGCAATTAAAAAAAGTTCAATCAATTGGAGTGATGTCTGTTTTTCTTGATAATATCAATAGTTTGGGGATTTACTAAAAATACCTTATCGCACACAAAAGGCAGTCATTATACGATTCTTTTTGCCATAAATGCAAATTGAATCAAATTGATTCTAAACATATACTAACATTTTGAATCCATTAATTCTCTGTAACGTCATTTCGCGCTGATGTACGTATATACAATAAAAAAATAATAAAATTCGCCTTTTAGTTGAATCTAGGTACATGTATATATGTAATGATTTATGACATGAATATGGTATTGTAAATTTGAAGTACAATGTATGTTTCACTGGTAAACTTTATAAAATATCCCGGAGATATTCCAAGTAGAATAACATTAGCATTATATGTCTACCAGCAACTTGTATGAACTACTTAACAAGTTCATCAATCACTTTCACCTTTGAGTTTCAACTACTTTTAACAAGTTATAAGTAGAGATCAAGTTACTGTTTGACAGTAAGAATAGCATATTTTGCATACTGTGTGGAATGATATTGGAATTTCAAGAGGAGAGAGAGAGAGAGGGGGGGGGGGTAGGAAAGAAGTATAAAAATAAAGAATATATTCCCATAGAATTCTTTCAGACCACAAATATTTTGTACATTGCAGACCCATGTTTTGTGAACAATTTCAAATTATAAAAATATTTCTCCGCATTGATTTTCCAAAATGAAATGGGCAAGTAATTTTTGTTGGAAACATCTGTAATGTTTTTTGTTTGATTATATGATCTATGCAATATTCAGTTGATAGGGTATATTGATCAATTGATCAATTTTTAAAAATTTATGTTAATTTTTTTAAGGGGGGGGGGTGCTGGTAACATACATGTATATTAAAACATTCTTGAAAGACATCTTATTTTCAATAAAAAATGTTCTCCTTGTTTTGATGGAGACTCCTTCAAAGGGGGTTTAGTGTTTCCTGAATTAATAATTGAGGAAACATTTACTGAGGACAAATCAACAATGCCACTCAAACAGATCAGAGGGATTATAATTATTTGAACAGCAATCCAGTTTGGACAAAGAAATGCAATATCATTGTCCTTCTCATAGCATAGTTTTCGGTATGGTCAGAGTGCCCATGTCTGCGCACAGGCTAATCTGCATGATTCTGGAAAAAACAAAACTTGCAACAAACACAAAATGTTCGTCTTCAACTTGACAGACACAAAACACAAAATGTTTGTCTTCATTACAGCAATATATAATGCTGCAAAAAGGAAGACAAAATATTTAGAAAAGATGTTATTTCATTAATTTTGTTTACAAGCCTCAAAATACTGTGTGTCTTTCAAAAAATCCTGAGAATTGAGAACTGAGAATTTCTATATTTCTCAGAGTATACATGTACATGAATTTTGCTATATAGCCTTATTAAATTTTGGAAGTTTAGAACACGTACTAAATCGGGGTGTCACCTTAAATTTTTATATCCCGAGGGTTCGGAACAAAATATGAAGGGTCCGTATGCATCCTTGTTTGTCTGCTTTTTAAATTTTATGGTGTAGAGTGAAATGTGGGTACCCTATTGTAGTGGAATCCTATATTGTCTAGCCTGACTTTATTGTTTTTACACATGTGGAGTTACATATCTTCTTTGATTATATTTCCCTCTCTCTCTCTCTCTCTCATTTCCTTGGTGCAGCCCTTGATAGACCCTACAGCGCATGGTAGTTCTGCTGGTACGTTTGAAGTGGCGGAAGGAGACCCAGATAGCAATGTAGACAAACCTGGCACGTGGTATGTAGTTTACTGCAAACATGCATCTAGTTGAATTTAAGTGACACATGTTCTATTTGGAATCTTAACCCTTTCAGTACTGCTTTGAAGTTTTATGTGAGAACTTAAGACCTAAAGGTCCAATGGTCCATATTCTACTTATTTAGTTAAAGTCTGAAAAACTACAGTCATGTTAAATATAGAGACCTCGGTATAACTTCGTTTGTTAAACTCGACTCTAGGCTGAGCTTTAACCCAAACTTATATTTAACTTTTAGTATGATTAAAGAGATTTGTGTTAAATACGTGTAAGAAAAACATGTCATATTGTCTGGGTTCCAGGCATTCAGTGACATTGCTCATAATTTCAAATGGTACTGAATTCATGATTGTAGTTTCTGTAGGTACAAACATTGTACAATCATAGAAGGGTACTGAGTTTCATAAGCCACTACTCCTTTAAATGTTAAGATAATTATATGTATGATTGCCTTCTGTTCTGTTAATTAGGGTCCACTGAATACTTGTCAATCCCTGCAAGTGTGATTTTTAAGTAGAAAAAATGAAAACTGTATAACACCAACAAATATGGGGAAAAACGCTCATTGGTGAACCTTCTTGAGTTTACAATTTTATTAGTAAGGTCTGGCATAAAGGAAAAAAAATTGCATAATTATGTGTGTACCTGAAATTCCATTATGAATGTACTTTTTATGTCCCATAATAATAATAATGATAATAATAGTTAACATTTATATATCGCTGATATATGTATAGCTTCCAAGCACTTTACAAAACATGAAATGAACGGCATTATGCTTAATTTAAACAGTAACTTGAACAAAAACTAAAACAATAACATAATGAAAAATACAATGAATAACACAAAACTGCAAAGAATTACGAATTTTAAATTAAGAATGAATTACAAGCTGATAGTACATAACTTTATGAATTTGCTACGAGTATGGGAATTACTTTGTTGCTTTACTAAATATTGTGATTTTTGTTTTGTAGGTGGTTCCAGAAAGCAGAACTCAAAGAGTACAGAAATTCTCTGCTGGTATCTTTTATATTGCTCCTAGCTGGTTCAGGTGAGATCGTTTCTATGATTTATTTTTTTTAGTTTTTTTTTTAAATTGTTATTCAGGCCTTGTAGTAATGCTTTATTTTAAAGAAAGGCTGTAGGAAAAATCAGAATTTTTTAGTCTATCTTATGTTGTATTATTTTTGGATTTGTGAAGCCATTCACTGAAACTATTTGTAATGCAATACCATACCAATATTTATACATCGTGGTGTTGATGAGGTCATTCTTGGCCTTTTCAAGTCGTTATTTTGACCACTGAATAATTCATGTTACCCTACACGTGTACAACAGTGGTCCAAGTGAGCTAGACAATGCATGGCTGCAGCTTCTTGGACATGCTGAAATTTATGTCATATTTTGAACATTTCCTTTTTTTTCCTCGCTCTCTCTCTCTCTTTATTTTAGCCCTTCTTCTAATTGGAATCGTACTTGAAATAGGCCAGAGAGGTAAAGTTGAGATTATTTTTAATTTGTTCTATTTCTATTTTTTTTAAAGAAATGTGTGAATCATAATTCAATGAAGGAAGATATGCTGTTGTATAGCTTGGCCTCCATAAAGAAACAGTATCTCTCCCCTCTATGGAGCAGTGAGCAATTAAGCTCTCAAAAGCACAAAAAGAGCTGTGGAAAAAATTAAAGAAGAGCTCAGAAAAACAAAACATAAACAAAACTGATGCAAAGAAATATTGCTGTTACATGTACATCTGCAAATCTAGAAAGAGTTCCTGTGAACAAAAAAAGTAATTGTCCCCGCCGAACGAAGTTCGCGAGGGGACTATGAAACGGGCTCCGTACGTGTGTGCGTGTGTGTGTGTGTGTGTCCGTCCGTCCGTCCGTCCGTCCGTCCGTCCGTCCGTCCGTCCGTCTGTCCGTGTGTGCTCAGATGTTAGAAAATGCTACTTCTCCGTCATTTCTTGGCCGATTTTGATTCCGATTGTTTTATCTGATAGGGCTGGGTGGGGGCTTCCAAACTTCTACACAGAATTTTGAAATTCATTAATTATGCAAATTTATGCAAAATTTATTCAAAATCAACGAAAAATGCTACTTCTCCTCTATTTCACATCGGATTTTGATTCCGATTGTTTTATCTGATAGGGCTGGGTGGGGGCTTCCAAACTTCTACACAGAATTTTGAAATTCATTAATTATGCAAATTTATGCAAATTTATTCAAAATCGACGAAAAATGCTACTTCTCCTCTATTTCACATCGGATTTTGATTCCGATTGTTTTATCTGATAGGGCTGGGTGGGGGCTTCCAAACTTCTACACAGAATTTTGAAATTCATTAATTATGCAAATTTATGCAAATTTATTCAAAATTGACGAAAATTGCTACTTCTCTATTTCACATCGGATTTTGATTCCGATTGTTTTATCTGATAGGGCTGGGTGGGGGCTTCCAAACTTCTACACAGAATTTTGAAATTCATTAATTATGCAAATTTATGCAAATTTATTCAAAATTGACGAAAAATGCTACTTCTCCTCTATTTCACATCGGATTTTGATTCCGATTGTTTTATCTGATAGGGCTGGGTGGGGGGGGGGGGGGCTGCCAAACTTCTACACAGAATTTTGAAATTCATTATTCATGCAAATTTATGCAAATTTATTCAAAATGGCTGAAGGTTCATAATGTTTTCATGTTTTATATTTCAGTTGTATACATGCATTGTTGGTATTATCTTCTTTTGTATGCAGTAACATTATTATTTTATTCACTAAAGTTTTTCACTGAAGTTTTAAGGTTCAGGCTAGTTAATTTCCACAGATCTGCACTTCCGGCGGGGACATTTATTACGCATTGCGTAATTTACTCATTCACTTGTTTTTACACTGAAGCATACCGGTAAGTGTTACTGAGTCTCACGAGTTCTGTGACACATGCACTGGTGACGGTTGCTTCGGGGTCAATATAATACACTACACCTATTCCTAACTTTAACCCTTAAAAGTATCCTAACACTTAGGGAACTTTCCAGTTGGTATTTGTATAAGTATTCCAGTCACAATTTTGTATTTTCTATCGATTTGAATTGATCATGAAAATTACCAATTCATCATTACACAACATGCAATTTCAATCAGTTAACATAAATTTGATGTAATCATTAAAAACAGTTTTATCTTAATGATGAATATTTCATAATTTTTTTCCCCCCGCTCATAGATCATGCAGCTGGAACTGTTTGTATTGTTGCTGGGGTTCTCATGTTTATTCCTGGATGTGAGTATCTTTTAGTGGTCTCCAGTTGTTCACATCATTTTGCTTACTTTGGTCCAGGTTTAAAAAGAAGGTTGAGTTCTGGGAAAGGTGAAAAATGATTTGTGAGCTTTTTCATTCCTTTTTTTATCTTGGAAGGACATCATGGTAGAAATGTCCCCTGAAAAGAATAGCTCTTCAAATGCTCTCATATTCCAAATATGACAAGGAATAGCTGAAGTGTTTGGGCCGAACATTCATGCCACACATGTGTAGTCCCGTATACCCATTTCTGTGTGCAGTGCATATGCTTTTCAGCGAGAATGTGTCAACTTCTTATCATTTCAATGATTCGAAACCTTCACAGTTTATACCGATTCTTACCATCTTATGTATACATAATCAACCTTTCCCAATTGCAATGAGACAGTTTCTTTCACAGTGTGATCACATGACCAGAACTCAACTTTATCTTTAAGCCCTGACTACGTGAGAAGTGTTTGTCCACTGATACTATGAAGTGCTATAAAGTGTCAACCTCTTGATCCTGAAAAAATTATCATGATTCTATAATTGAATGAACAAACAATATTATGTCAAAACTCAAATTGAAATCAATTTCTCATTTTCATTTCATAAATGGATTTATTCCATTTATTCATTTTGTTGTAAAATTACATAAGTTTTACAGCATATTAACTTTGACATTAGATGCTCCATAAATCAGTGGACGCAGTTAAACACTTTTTGAATTACTCCACCATTATGAATATGAGCCGATGATCCTGTATGATCTAATTGCTGATATGATCATGCATTATGGTCAAGATAAATGAGCCATCAAGGTAAAAGTCAAGGTCTGTAAATAAAAAATGAAATAGAGAATGGTATACATATACACCGGATATCTGTTTTAATACTACCAGCCGAAAGTCGATCAATAAATCATAGGAGTTGTCGTATAGTATATACACATGTATTTACATTTATTGTTATTCTTTAATTCTCTTTTTTCTTGAAATGTATTTCCTTGTGTAATGTACTCAACAATTGGTCAGATTTAATTTCATTTCATTCAATAATCATTCCAGCTATTTTCCTGTTGATCTGTTTCTTTAGCTGTTGAAAAAAAAAAATCTGACAAAAAAAAAATCATTACCCAGTATATAATTTATATGTGACAAGGCAATGCAATGAAGTTGGTTTAGATTGCATGATAAGGCTAATACAATATATATCAAACATATGATAATAGTTGAAAAATTTTAAATTTTCAGATTAAAATAGTAATATGTGTTTCTATTCTTTGATCATGTTAAATATTTTTCATCCTTCTACTCCTAGAAATCTATCAATTTGAACGGCCAATTTCCTCTGTTATGGCCATATGGTACATGTAAATCAACTATCAATATCCATGTTCAGTTAAATTCTTTGATTTGCTGTATAAGAGTGGCGTTATTGCTGATATTTGTTGATTTAAAACCTCCTTGGCCGGGTCCGCTCGCTATTCATAAAACTACTATTCATTGAAAACCGCCATTCATTTAACACGCGTTATGAATAGTGGTCCTTATGAATGGATGTCCTTATGAATAGCGAGGAAATTTGTCTATGGTTTGTTCGCTATTCAGAAGGACCGCTATTCGTACAAAACCGCTATTCATTTAGTCACGCGTTATGGATAGCGCTCCTTATGAATAAGTGGTCCTTATGAATAGCGGTCCTTATGACTAGCGAGGTTACCCCTCCTTGGCTCTGATACACTGTATCCTTGTTTAATGTTTTTTATTAGGCTTGTTGCACACTTGGCATTATTTCAGCTTGTAACTGGTGCTGTGATATCTCGGTTATTTCATTTTCTGTTTAAACAGGAAAAATAGCACTAATTTCAACTGTGCCATTCAAGGACATTCAAGCATATATTAAAATGCACAGAACAGGTTCAGGCCCATTCTCTAGCCACAGACACAACCCCTTGAAGCAGGGTGTGATGGCCTAGTGCAAGGTTTCGGATTTGTCCCAAAATGTGCTTTGGTGGAACGCTGGCGTTATGATCCATGTAAACCAATGACTATATACGTCTTTATCTGGCGGGGGCCTATTGTTCACTGCTTACTGTGGCATGAATGATATTGAAGTGAACAATTAATTGGTGCGTTTTGGCATACTAGTAGTGGAATAACACCTCATGTGTAATAGAAGCAAATCTGTAATGTTTTATTTTATTCTCTCCCTCTCTCTCTCTCTCTCTCTTACAGTATACTACACAGGCTATGCCTACTTTGCAACCAAGGGCTACCAGGGATTTGATCTGAGTAATCTAAAATACTTCCGGCTCAGCAAATGACGACATTATCACCAGTTATAAGTATTAACAGAAATATTTAGTCATGGCCTTATAACCTATCTGACCTTTAGATATCATATATGGTTACACCTAGCTGCCTCCTCTCCATAAAGGCTAGATGTCTGTTGTGATCACCTATGTTGTCTCTCTAGAAAGAAATATGTGTTGCAGAACAGAAAGGATACCAGGGGAGCGTTTCATGAAGTGTCTTGTCAGTGATTTTTACTGACAAATTTGCTCTCAGCCAATCAGATGCAAGGATTTTAGTAGCTTATAACAGTTGTCGGTAAAAAATCACTGACAAAACGCTTGATGAAACGCTCCCCTGGCTACAGTGGCCATTTTCTCTGTTTCTCCTGGATGGCCTGATAGACAGTGATTTGATATGTGCTCAGGGCCCTGTTTCATAAAACTTATCATCAATAACAACTGCCACATATTTATGACAAATTTGCTCTCAGCCAATCAGATGCAAGTATTTCAGTAGCTTATAACTGTTATTGTAACTTGTTATAGATATCAAGTTTTATGAAACGCGGCCCTGCCCCAAAAATGTAGAATGGAGGTTTGAGTCAAGAGATTGGGCGTTGGGTTAGATATAAGGTTAGGTATGGTGTTAGATGCAGGGTTGGAGTTAAGGCATATAATTAGTGTACAAAATTGACAAAAAGAGCAATTGCCGCCAGACCGTGTGCCCTGTCAGTCTTCTTCTATGTTTGGCTGTGCATAAATTGTCATGCAAAGACAATGCAGAGTTTTCTTCCCTTTTATTTCACCTTCAACTTACTTCCGTTGTAAAATTTATGGAATTGCCCATTAATGCAGTAGAATAATGACTTGTACAAGGAGAATAATGTATTTGTTCTTTCTCTCTAAATTGCTTAAGTTAAACATTCGAGTTAGTGCTGTATGATGCAAATGCATACTCTACTCTTGCCACTTTTGAAAAACGAATGAAATGATTCCTAACATTTACAGAATGGTGCCCTTTTATTGATCTTGAAGGATACTTCAATATTTTTTATTTTATATGAAAAAAAAGTGAAGGAAATGTTCAGTGGGATTTCAAATCAAATCAGGTTTTTGACATCATTACTATGAAAGTTATGCTGATCATCATTCAAAGTCTTTAAAAGGCCAGATAGACCGATTACCAGCAGGACCTGGGTGGCTCCTGTATATAAGGTCAATGGAAATCTAAGAATTTAGTAGTCAGTGGGTTAAATGTAGAAGATAGAGGTTAAGTGAATGCAGAAGGAGCTTTGGGTTGCTTTGCAGTTTTCAAGTTGAACATTCTGGTTACAGAAACTGTCAGGAAGCACATAATTGAATAGAAATTTGTCTTGAAATAAGTCTCTCTACAATTAAATGTGCCATATAACTTATTGCAGTGTTTAACTTGCCTCGTGCCTTCCATGAAGAAACTGGACATAATTGAGAAGATAAAGAAGAAGGAAATGTTCAGTGGGATTTCAAATCAAGTTAGGTTTTTGACATCATTACTATGAGAGTTATGCTGATCATCATTCAAAGTCTTTAAAAGGCCAGATAAACCTATTACATACAAGAACCAGGTGGCTCCTGTACAAGACAAGGTCAATGGAAATCTGAGAATTTAGTAGTCAGTGAGTTAAATGTAGAAGATGGAGGTAAAGTGAATGCAGAGGGAGATCTGTGGGTTGCTATGTAGTTTTAAATTTGAACATTCTGGTTACAAAAACTGTCAGGAAGCATATAATTTAATAGAAATTAGTCTTGAAATAAGTCTTGCTACAATTAAATGTGCCATATAACTTATTGCAGTGTTTAAACTTGCCTCATGCCTTCCATAAAGGAACTTGACATTACTGAGCAACTAAGCAAAAGATATTCGTTTTGAATTTTCATGCTTTGATCAATTTCTTAAGCAATAAATAGCAATTAAGAACATTCTGATATCAAGCTGTATCAAGGTTGACATATTGAAAGTTTAATTTGAGAATTGAATGAAAGAACTGAAATACATTGCAATGTCACAATGAAATTATATTGCATAAACGTAATGAGGGGCTTGCCAGACCATTTTATGTGACCAAGTTTGTTTTCAGAAAACTTTCAACAAGCCAAAGAAATTAATTCTATTCTTTCATCAAAATTTGCCAAGATGATCAAGAAAATTTACCAACAAACTAGCAGGAGTGGTTCTCCTTTTCTTGTTCTTTTTTTTTTTTTTTTTTTTTTTTTTTTTTTTTTTGGGGGGGGGGGGGGCGTGGCCAGCATAAATTAGGGCATTGTCAAAAGAAATGTTAATTGGGTAATGACCCCACCCCTCCCCCTCTTGCAATGCTTAACAATTTACAATTTATTTCCCTTTGTGGTAATACTCTGGGTATTTTTTTTTAAATCCATGACATTGCTGCAAAACTCTAATAATTGCTTTTTGATAATAATAAATGAGAAAGGAATTTGTGACTTGGTGTTGATATTGAAAGGTGATGGATATAAATGATAATGAATGGTTTAGTACTGGTAGATGGAAAAGTGCAATTAATATTATACTTGACTATGGGTTTTCATTTGTGTATATATCTGGAAGTACTTTTTATGCTAATTTATGTATATACTGTATATGTGTGAAGAAGGTCACGTTTGCTGTTCAAATGCATTCAAATTTTATGCATACTTCTTTATAAGGTGACAAAGTAATTGCATGAATTCACCTGTTTAGAGGTAATGTATTTTAATCCATTGCCTACCGGAACCAGGTAGTTCCTGTATTAAGCCTATGGGAAATAAAATAATTCAGTAAACAACTGGTTGAAGATAGAGTTGAGTTCTGATCATGATTACATTGTGAAAGAAACTGTTTAGAAGCAATTGTGAAAAGGTCACTTTGTAAAATAAGAATTGATGTACAGTATAGTGTGAGGTTTTGGAATCATCAAAATGATTAGAAATAGATCTGTTCACAAATATATTTAAATTTTATGCATACTTTTAAAACAAAGGTTGTTCTTAACAACCTGAAAGCTTGTCAGAGGCTTGTCAGACATAGCAACAAGTAATGTATGCAAACTGGATTCCAAGTATTGTAGTTCATTCATTAATAACAGGTTAATGGAATACCTTGTTACTCCCCAGGAAAGAAACATCCATAAATTTGAACAACTTTGTGAACAGGTCTATTGGCCCAATCTCACTGAAAAGCATATGAACTTACACAGTAATGATTATATGGGACACGTGTGGCATGAATGTGTGGTCAGAGCACTTCAGCTAGTATTTCTTGTCATATTTCGAATACCGGTATGAGAGGATTTGTGTAGCAATCCTTTTTAAAGGGACATTTCTACTATGATATTCTTCCAAACTGACATGAAAAGAATGAGAAGGCTCACAGATTATTTTTCCCCTTTACCGGAACTCAACCCTTTTCTCTGATAGTCCGAATGCAGTTTACACATATTAGACATTGCTATGTCAGACAAGCCATATTGTTTGTTCTACCTAACATAATCTAGTGTGCAATCTTCATCATTCTGACTATTCAAATTCGTTGAATCAAACGGGTGAATGTAATAATTTGTAACGAAGCAAACATGTATAGGTATGTGTAAAATACCTGGTATAGAGTTGTGCTATTGCATTTATATTGTGTAATATATTTGCATGCATTTCTGTTGATTATATTATTCTATGCATTATCTTGTTGATACTACATGTATTAGGGCAAAACTGTAGAAATACATGTAGCTATGGCACCAGTATTATTCACCTTGTGTTATCTCTGATATGTTCAGTTATTGTTGCAAGCTTATAAAGGTTGAATATATTTCTGAAATCTAAGAAAAGGGCAGAAACTGTAAATCATTTTCTAAGGAACCTTTTTCTTTTCTGCCAAAGAACAAAAAGCTTTTACAATATCTATCATTTTGATACTTTTATGTCTCCATTTAAGTGTTTAAAGTGGAGTCTTTTATTTTAATTTCTACAAAATGGTTCATCTTATCTATATATCTATTTTTACAAAATCATACAAAACTGTATTATGTATGTGCTTGTTTGGGAAGTTATGAAATATTGTACGTAATACAATGTGTCTATGATCTAGTATCTATATTAACATTTGCCTTTATTTTAAAAGTTATTCATGTTATAAGGTACATCAAGGTTTTTTGTCTTTTTCAGCTGCTTTTTGAAAATTCTACGGTACTGTGTCTTGTATTCTCATTCTTTGTCTTTCAATGTTGCTACTGTATTGTCAAGTTACGGACAGTACTTTCTCTACTACAACTGTATATCGACTTCCTGTACATTTTTTAGTTGTAGTTTTTGCAATACTCTCATGTTACCATGTAGCATTGTTATTCATTAGGTTCACACTGGTTGTCAAACTTAAATTTATCTAAAAAAGAGGCAGTGGAAAGTGAAAATATGAAGTTAGCCCTCACAACAAGCAGCTGGATTCTGAGTAGTCTACATGTATTTAAAGTTAGTCTGCAAAGCTTGGTGTGAGTCGGTCTACCGGTAATGTCGGCGGTCAGCTCTCTGTCCTAGCCATCAAACTGATTCTGATCGGACCCAGGTTCGAAACTGAGTCACGTCTTTGGGATGGTGACATTGAAAGTCGTCCCCAGACGTAAATAGTCAGATCTGACTGATAAACGTCTGTAAAAACTCAATTACACCCACACACACGCTTGTATTCTAACTTGGGGCTGCATGTAGGTTTGAACCCTGACTAAGTGTGAGAGTTAATCCACTGAACTATATTTATGGAGCAATAGATATTGGCTTCATCTTTCTGTACAGTTCAAGATCATGGCTGTTTGTGTTAGTCATTCATCAAGACTTGAATTTGATTTTTTAAAGAAACTGTAGTTATGGATATGTCTTCTCATTTTCTGTATTTAGGCCTAAATAATCCCTTTTTATTAGTATAGGGGAAAGGAGTCTTGTGTAAGTTTGTATTTTCTTCAGTTAGGCAATAGTTGTTGTTTTTTCTTTTATAGTATGTGGGATGCTATCATGTTTGTTTGTTCTCATACTTTTCCCCCACAGCAATATGGGCAAATTACCCCCCCCCCCCCATATACCTAACCCTAACCCTGTCGATAACCATATACCAAACTATAACCCCAACCTTTTTTTTTTTATAGCAGAATAAAGAAGCCTAACCATAACTCTACCCTAATCCTAACCCTAATACTATTCCTACATTTCTCCCTGACTTGGCATGTGCCCATGTCCTTATCATATTTGGTAACAAAAATAAAGCTATCTTATGTGGTAACAAAAATAAGACTGTCTTAATTAGTTACAAAAAATAAGGCTATTTTATGTGGTAACAAAATAAGGCTGTCTTATGTTGTAACACAAATAAGACCGTCTTATGTGGTAAAAAAAAAAAAAAGGCTGTCTTATGTGGTAACAAAAATAAGGCTGTCTGTTCTGCCTTTGTATATATATTTGGAAGGGAAAATAAGACTGAGAACGCCATGTGACATTAAGGGATGCTTAAAAACTGAGGACCAAAATATGAAATCATGTTTTTCTTGAGTTTTTGTAATCAGTCTGCATGAGGACAACATATTTCTATTCAAACACTGCTTTGTATTGTACCTTGATTGTATTTATGTATTGTGGTCTTGAAATGGTTGTACTAAATGTACTGTATATTATTGCCAAATTAAGTATTTAATTCTTCCAAATTATATACAGACGGAAAAGCTTTAATCCTTCATGTTTAGGGCATTGTATTTGATAAAAGGGTGGATCTATTTATTATTGTACTTCGTATTTGTATCATACACCTTGTGTGGAATAAAGTTATGCAACTTTACATTTGAAGCAATGTGTTCAAATGCATTCTGAAATTATGGCGGAAACTCTGTGTAAACATGAAAAATTTGGAGAGATGAGTTTTTTATATATATATATATATTTATATATATATATATATATATATATATATATATATATAATTACAGAGAGAAGGAAAGGGGAGATGGAGATATATATAAATATAGCAAATGGGAGAGAGAGAGAGACACACACACACACGGAGTGACATAGAATATAGGAGAGGATGCATAGAGAGTGAGAGGCCCAGGAGGAAGACTGAGATCAACAGAGACATGGGAGAGAGGGAAGGAGAGAGAGAGAGAGAAGGGGGGGGGGGGTGATAACTTGTGGCAGATCTGGAAAGAAACGGAGAGGAGAAAGGGGCACAGAGAGAAAGAGTGATAAGATTCCTTCATCTCGTTCACTTACGAGCCCATTTCATTTGGGGATATGCTCTGCTAATACTACGGCTCGAGAGAGAGAGAAAAAAAATTAAGTAAATGCAAAAACTCATCCAACTAAACAACACAGATGTAGGCTTGTTTATTGATTGACATAAGGCAGTATTTTCGTTCACATAAACATAAACATTGATGAAAATCATGTATAAATTTATCAAAATATATACAATACAATGATTCATTTACAAATAGTGGATATTGACATCACTATATAAACAAGTATATATACAATGTACATTCGATTATTGGAGGCTAGGCCAATATAAGGCAATTATTTTTGTACACAAAACAAACACATTGAATAAAGAAATCATCTAATAGAGTTGTCCATGACTAACTGATGAATTATTGGATATCATCGCAATCTTTGTGTTCCTCAGGCGGGCTTCATTTTCAGAGCTTTTGTCCGCGCGCCCTCTTCATTTGATAAGTTTTTGGAGTTTGTGGATTGTACAAGACATCGTCTATAATCTTCCCTATTTTTAAGAGATGCGTATAAGAGCCTTGTTTCGAGGGGAGTCATCTTCCCCTTAACCCTTCCACTCATGCAAAATGATATACTGTACCTATAATTAACGATATAGGGCGAAAAATAATTCAGACTAATGTATGCATGGATAAAACATGTACTTACATGTATAATTAAATGTATGCCGATAGGCGTACGAGGCGAAGGGCTGCAGCCAAAGTTTCCCCTCCGAGAATTTTGAAGAAAAAAAAGAAAATAAAAGAAAGAAGATATTCATGCTGCTTTCACTTATTATTCGGGCAGCGAGGTAGTTTCTACATCTAATCTAGTATATTTTAGAAATTAGAAGGTTGGTATTTGGGGGGGAAAACGTCAGCCCCTTGGTGAATTTGTGCCCGTACACCTACATGTATAGGTATCTTGTCAATTGACACTCTCTTTGTCAAGCAAAATTATGATTTACTGTTACAAAAATCACAAATAATACTCTGAAAATTTGAGGTATGCATACAAAAACAGTAAAAAAAAAAGCAGTATTTCCATCTGAATCGTGAAACTTGTTTTGTAACATAGCTAATCCAAAAGAAATTGTTTGTCCATTCATATCAATTCATTCATATATTTTATGAAAAATAAATGTGCATAAATATACAAGAAAGGAAGAAGAATCAGCTATCAAATTAAAAAAAAAAAAATTAACGAAATGCAAATTTCATAAAGAGATAGGTATCTCAAGAAAATCGCTAAGGAATTTGATTAAAGTTCCGGACAGACTTTGGTTTGATGCAATTAATGCCAACTCTAACTCAAACTCAATAACGTATACAGCCACAACTGACGTGCACGAGATATACAACACTGTTCAGAGATATTTTCAAATTCATTTTAACCATGAATGGATCCCTGCATAAATGCAATGAGCCAATGCAGATACAGGAGCGGATCTAGGGGTGAGTCACCCGGGGGTCTGGACCCCGTTTCACCCTCGATAACCGAAAAATGTGATGACATTTTTTTCTTCTTCTTCTTGTCAGAACTATATAGGGAATTGAACCCCCCCCCCCCCCGTACAAAATCCTAGATCCGCCCCTGGTATACAGTGTTACCTCGATGATATTTTGTACATGTAGAATTTCCTTATGCTCAAGCGTAGTCTAGAAGCTTTAAATATACTGTAGCCAAAGCATGTGGGAGTATAATTCTCAATTTTATGCTCATCACAATGGTAAATTTTCAGTTTAGGATCTATATGCAGCAAGGAGACAGAAAATTATTGTTTGAAAATCTTTATATTCGCTAAGCGCAGTTGTTTGCCTATATAGAAGCAATGTCACTTGAATATAGGCCTATGAATTGTCACTTTGGTATTTCTATAATGGCTCGGTTCATTGAAGTATTGCTTTATATCAGTGTACATTTTACAAACATTTTAAAACATTTACCCAACCTATTACGATATCTAAGCTAACATTAACACCTGCTCCGAAAAGACCCCCCCCCCCCAAAAAAAGTGACTATAAAATGCAAACGAAACAAAGAAAATCGATAGGAAGAGGGGGTGAAACACAAAAAATTTCCAGCCTTGTCGGAGAAAATCCCAACAATATTCATTACTGATGACCCCTTTTTTCTTGTTGAAAGATAATCTGAGGGCTTTTGGGGGTATGTTGAAATCTTTTTCGGCAATGTGTCGGCAAATTTGGTCTGAGGCACCCTTATCCATTCAAATTGATTATTTGCACTCAATTTACCCGACATTTTGTAAATAAAGGGATATGTTTTCACGAAAGTTCGGGTATGACGTGATCACCCGATGGTTCGAAGTATAATGCCATTCAAAAAGTTCAAAGCAACGCCCCGGGCCAGTTTATGAAGGATTCAATTTTATCATTTTTAGGGACGCTCCTTTTCTAAGTTATGAACTACTGCATTCATGTATGAAATATTGCACAGGCTGTTTTTTATATTAATTGTTTGGCAAACATCATTTCTTTTCTCCTTTTTAGGGGGGGGGCGTCAAAAGTAATAATGTCAATCAAAAAAAAAAACAAAAAAAAACTTCTTGAATTGTCAGGAACAGCTGAAGAATATGTCGTATCACGTCGATAGTAGGGAAATGACAATACCGTTTACTAATTCGAATAAATTAGGCTATAAGTTTTTTTCTCTTATTTAGTTGGGCCTATACAAGATATAAGTATCTCCTTTCCCATTTTTTTTTTCGTCGTTTCCTCTCTCTCTCTCTCTCTCTCTCTCTCTCGGTTTTCTCTGTGTGTGTGTGTGTTTTGTTTTTTTTTGTTGCACTTACTGTCTTCTCCCCCCCCCCCCCACCCCAAGTCTCAATATTTCTTCTTGACCTTCATATACATGTATTATGTATTACCTGTAAAAATGCACTCCCAACTCTAGAGAGAATCATTATAACGTTATACATCAGTCACGTCGCAAATTCACCTCCAAGCAGGCCTATAATCCACAAAATATTGGCCATGGGATGTAATGTAGTTTTCGTTTGGTCTTTTTTCGGTCTGTGGTCGGTCTCGCGGTGTGCCTGAAGTACTAGTGAATATTGCATTTCTCTTTTACGACCAATAAAGAAAATAAATACAAAAAAAAAAATGATGTATGTATGAAGCTTCATATAAGCCATGATTAGATGATTTCAGAGTTTCCTGTTTTAGCGTTGAGAACTTACAACGTCTACATCAAATCTGTTGGGATCGGCATCAAAACTTTCACTATAATATATCATATTATCTGCGCATAGTTTATACATAATTTCATCTGATCATCATCAGCAGCAGCAGCATCATCTGTCGGTTTGAAAGACTGTACAAAGGATGGGTTTCTCCGTGAAGATTCTCATCATGAAACGGAGCGAGATGTCGGGCTGGAAGGTGGAAGGTATCACGCAGTAGTGACCGGGCTCGAGAACGAGGCGGCCCACGACCTCCCGATGATTGATGTACTCGCCCGATCCGCCCACGGAGCGCATGTACATGATGTCGTTACGTGTCAGCGGTCGGTCTATGCTGTTAGTCTGAGCATTGTCGTGAAGAAAATAAAAAGATGAAAGAGGTTTTGGTTTTCAAATAACACTTCTTGACAAAGAAATCACTTTTTTGTTCCTGACAACACGATGTACGACCATCATTATTTTTTTCCAGCGACAGCTAGATTAATCAGAACTTTCTTATTATTAGTGCAAAATTCTATAATCATATTACACTACAATCAAATACTAGTACGTGGACTATGATATAACTGGTATATAGACTAGATTATGTAAATAATTGTAATCACGCATGATGTGAATTACACTTCTAATCACACATGATTTCAATCACAATATTAATCACAGATGATTTTAATCACGAGTCTAATCACGCATATAGTTTGAATAACAATTCTAATTACGCATGATCTGAATCACGTTTATGATCACGTATGATCTGAATAATGATTCTAATCACGAATGATCTGAGTCACGGTTCTGATAATGCATTTGAATCATGGAATTCCGTTGTCCATCAAAGTCCTGGTGTTTGCTGAAAACAAGACCTGACATCTGACAACGTATGTAAAACAAAATGTTTTCTCATACAGACGACATACAGATTGGCATTTTGCTATCCATAATATGCCGAGGGGGCTGCCCCCTTCTACTGAGAGAAAAAAAACATGAATAACCAGCATTCTTTGTTAAGAAAGACAGGAAGTCCCCACTTTCAGATCGTTGGAAGGGCCTTCAGAGATTAAAGAGTGAAAATGGGTCTTAAAAATTCTAAATACATTTGTATGTTTTGGGGGGCTTGTCAGAGATTGTTCTGACTTGTGTCCGACTAGAGATGGTCTGCAGGATTTCCGAAATTGTGTTCCTGTAAAACATTACTGTCAGGAATAAAACAACATTGCCCCCTCCCCCCTTTGGACAATCTTGGATGCACAAACGAAGGCCTTACCCTGTATATTCGGAAGCCTATATGGTGTTTCTTTGTTCGTCTTCTATTTCTTATTCGGCGGTACTCCTGCAGTAATGTAACGATGAGGACACACTTTCCTCTGTTTGCAGACGGTGACCCTTTGTCCGGATGCCAGTCATCTGACGAAAAAAAAAAAAATCGAAATATTAGCACCTATATCTATATTTAGAAATTGAATTCTTGCATAGCTTTCTGTGTGATCTTTTAGTAAGATAAGAGATGTCATAAGGACGGGATCGAGGAACACCCCTTCTCCCCACTCACACAAAATTTGTCGTCAATCCGTAATAAGTTTTTGACAAATTTTTGAAGTGATATGACTCGATCTCTTCACCAATGTCGGCAAAGTTTGCGTTTCCGAGGATCTAAAAAGAATGAGCGTTGCTTTCCTTCTTTTGCCTCTTTTTAATTATTTGAAGACATTTCTTTCCTCAACCCTCTACGGAAATTTTCTGAGATGGCGACGACTTTGTGTCTTCTGAATTTTGCACTTGTGGTGACAAACGCTGTGCCACTTATGGATAACTCCCCCGAGGCCTCCCAATTTAAAAATGTTCTAACGGCATCCTTGATTTAGGTTGACATAATGATATATTACGGGTTAATTTCCATTTGGTCCAGTGCCATAATTATGGTCCATTACCCAGGTCAACAAAATGATTACTAGTATTAGACGATGTGATGATAGACAAATTGATGTAAGACCGAATGGTGTTAGACCATAATGACCACTGGACTTAGTGGCGTTGGACGAGACGTCAATTATTTACCATCGAATGCGACCGTATTTTCAATAAAATCCAATCATCAGTACAACATTAACACAGACCTGGTTCTAAGAGAGAGATGATGATCTGAGGGTTAGAGCAGTATCCTTCCTCGACATAGTTCGGGCAACCTCCGGCGTTGATACCCGCCCTCCATCGCCCCGTCCGAGTCACAAGGTGAAAGCCACGGGCTAGATTTTAAAAAAAGTAAATAGATAGACAGTAAATGGATTTAATTATGAGCTCTGCTGCTCTTGATTATATAAAATTGAATATAACCATATACAATCCATAGGCAGAACCAAAGAGCGGCTGCGTCCCTGATTATATTAGGGAGTTTTCGTTCAGCAACGTACGCAGGATTTGAGGACGGAGATTGCACATGACAAAGGACGCCTAGGCATTCTATGTCGAAAATGAAAGAACCGGAACGGCAATACCGTGCATGCTAGATCAAGAGCGCACGATAAATTGCAAATCCATCGTTCGCTCTGAATCTAGGACGAAACTACTGTTCCGGTTCTTCAATTGTCCACAAAGACTTTAAGACGGGCGTCCTTTGTCATGTGCAATTGATAATCTCCGTCCTAGAATCCCGCGTACGTTGCTGAACGAAAACTCCCTATTAGTTATAAAAAAAAAAAAAAAAAAAAAAAAAAAAAAAAAAAAAAAAAAAAAAAAGAGAAGAAGCTCTTGGGAGCCATATTCGGGGGATTCAATCCTGCGGCTCCCTTCCCCTTTCGAGTCTTGGGAGGGCCGGAGGGATTTTCAAAATCATATCCCTAGGAAAAGTAATTCCCTGAAATGAATCTTCGGGAAATTTTATTTTGCTCTTACACTACCCCTAACTTTGTAGAGCCTGGAGACAACCGGCGGGATGTCCTGAAGTAAATCCTTCAAAAAAATGCGTCCGGAATCATCCCCGCTCTGGGACATTTTCCGCTTTTCACTATAAACCCGCAGCTGCGAGCTGATATTTAAAAAATGCTGCTGAAACCTAATGTTCCCCCGGCCCCACAATCAAAGGTACAATAGTGTATGAAATACCTGTATTGTTTACGACATCTGCTATCCCATCTCCGTCGAAGTCTGGTCCGACTGTGGAGATGACCACCTTGGTGAACTCTGACATAAAATCCTTGTACGACATCCTACGGATAAGAAATCGACGAAACTTTGTTTTATCGCATGCTGAGAATATCAAAGGGCTGGTCACATTTGCCCGATAACGATAACGATAACGATATTTGCAATTAAAGGTACACCCTATGGGTACACCCTAGTCCCTACTATTATGGTGTGTACGTGTGGAGTATGCTAGTGTCTGTTATACTAGCAGAGCAGCTTTGGACTAAAAATCTCGTTATCGTTATCATTATCGGATAAGAATAGTCTGACCAGCCCTTTATACTAAAAACGACCAAGCGCCAAAAGACTAAGACTCCACTGAACTCTGTTGGTATGTTCTATTAATCTGCATACGTATCAATATCCCGGTCACACTAACGAGACAGACTTGTCTTATAGCGGTATGACCAGGGAGGTGGACCTGGTATGACTGGTCCAAATTTATCTTTAGTCACCAAATCACTAAAAATGCCGATGCCAACACACCTATCTCTTTTCATGAGTGAGTCTAAGCTTCACTGGAAACTTTTTGACCATCCATTTTTATTGCTCACTTTTTGTACATTTAAATCATGATTTTTCTTCATCATCGCATCACGACTGATAATGACACTTACCAAAATTCACCATCACTCAAAGATCGTTCTTCATCTTCTTCGAACTCGTCTTTATTCTTGAGATTATTCCAAAGTTTGGAGCTGTTTAGACGGAATGAAGAAGAATAGAACACAGAAAGAAATGAACATGTTTTAGAGGATTCATACTCTGGGGAAAGGTCTACCCCAAAACGTATGCATGGATGATATGCTTTGGAGGGGGCGGGGGCAACACCTGACTCTGTTGATAGCCGCAAACTCTTCAACATGCAAGAATGAAATAAATTATTAAATTACTAATCCCTGCAAAATATAGGCCTATGAACTATCACCAAAAGATAGCCAACTACTGATTGGAAATATCCAGTTTCTATGTCAACACGGACATTGGCGGATCCAGGATTCTTTGAGGAGGGGGGGGGGGGGGGGGGGGGGGGTGCGGTGTGTTTAGGTCTCCAAAATCGCCGAAACCATTTTTTTTTTTTTAAAGGTCTCAACTTTGGCCATGGGAGGGGAAGGTGTCAAGTAAGTATACATTTTTTTTGTATTCAGGTGTACATTTTTGTGTATTGTAGCAATGTGTATTTTATTTGGCCGGACAGCCTCTCCTGGTGTCCTCCCACATGGATCCACCACTTAGTCTCAAGATTAAATTAACTTAATGGCGTGTGTTTGCACTATTTCTTCTTTTGATTGAGTAGTATTACATTATGTGTCAGATTGTTGTTCACATTAAATTTAGATTTTATATATCTGAAACTTTCCTCTATTTCATTCTTTTTTTGGGGGGGGGGGGGAGGGGGGAAGGAGGTTGACCGTGATAGGTCATCTAGCCTCCGTTAATACCCAATAATTATTTTGATTTGTATTGCTTCTTTTAATATGCTTGTTTTTGTATTGTTTGCGACTATATTCAAATTGTGGAAAGTAATCTGATCTGGGTGCCGTTGCATAAAACTTGCTATTATAGTAACTTTGCTATTATAGTAACTTTTCATGGAATACTGGATTTTGATTGGCTCTTGAGCAACGTTACCATGGTAGTTACCATTGATGGCAAAGTTACTATAATAGTAAGTCTTTATGCAATGGCACCCTGAACTGAATTTGAATGCATTACGAAAATGATTGATTGACATAACGGTTTTCCTACCTGTCGCTCCACTTTCCCTTCCATTCAGTTGAATTTGCCCAAGGATTCCTGATCTGCACTAAACGGACCCTGGATCCGTCCTGAAGCACCCCAGTCTTGACCCGATTAATGGCGTATGAATGCCCTGTAACTATCCCGAGATTGTTCGTCTCGTTCGCTCGCCAGTTGCCCTGTATAAGTAAAAAATAATGGTTGTCATGCTCTTTAATATAATATCTTTGATTTGATTTATGTTTGTTAAGTGTAATATATTTGAAGTATATCTATGAAACTTATAACATCAAATGGGCAACTGAAAGCTTCCAATCAGCTTATTTACAGTTGGTGTGCAAAGAAAAGTATTTAAGTGGAATGTAATATAGGAAAAATGAAAGAGGGAAGAAAATACAAAATTTCTAAAAAGAAATAAAGAGGTAAAGAACAATATAAAATGCCAAGATCTGAATCTTAAAATAAATATGTAATAGTTTCATTTTGGAAACTTTAATTAATTTCCCTGCATGTATTCGTGCGAAGGGATACAAATGATATATTAAAAATACACTAGTGGAGATGGTGGGGGTTCACACAGTGAAATAAATACATATTCAGTTTATATACATATACCTCTTTAAAAATGTTTACCTTTAATGGACCATTTTCATTATGTAGTCATATTTATGCGCGCTTCCCTGGTAATGACATATTATATTCTCCTGTTACAAAATATGGTATTTCTAAAGCCAGAATGCAAAGTGCATAATAGTTATTACTTGGTCGGACAAACATTTCTTTTAATATGAGGCTTATCTGACACAGCAGCAACAAATGCATGCAACTTGCATGCTGGGCTTTTGTTGGCTATTGAAATGAAATAGCTTGTAACAGGTGAATGCAATATTTCAATTAATTAATTAATCATTACATTTGTGGACTGGTCCGTAATGCAGGGCCAATGTGTGAAAACGTAGGTCTTAAAGGTCTAACTTTTAAAAAGGAAATGCTGTTGGTGTTTCGAACAACAACAACAACAACAAAAAGAAGAAGAAAAGAAAAGAAACAACACATTTCCAGAATCTTCTCAGGCAACCAGTGGCGTAGCCTGGGCCCAGAAATTTAGGTGCACCGGCATTGGGAGGGGGGGGGGGGGGGAGATCACCTCTCTTTCTGGTGGAATAAAATGCAAATTAAAAAGGCCACTAATTAGGGCGAGGATGTACAGAAGGGCATTGTAGCTTCTTCTTTTCAAGTTCCATTTCCCCCTCTGCTCCTTTTTCTCTCCTATTCTCACTTTCCTTTTATTCTTGATTTTTTTTTCAGCATTCGATTGGGGGAGCATGTACCCGCTGTGCCCCCTTTGTCCCCTGTGCCATCCCCCCCCCCCCCCCCCCCCGCCCCCCCGTCGTGCTACAACTATATATGTACATTGCAACATGGTGAGCGCCCGGCGTGAACGCCACAGCTGAAACATTTAATTTTTGCCATTTTACAAATACATTCAAATAGACCACAAATATATTCAAATTTTATGCATACTTTTAAAACAAAGGTTGTTCTTGACAACCTGAAAGCTTGTCAGAAGCTTGTCAGACATAGCAACAAGTAATGTATGCAAACTGGATTCCAAGTACTGTAGATCATTCATTATAATAACAGGTTAAAAACGAGAATACCTCGTTATTATTAGGTCCCCAGGAAAAAACACATCCATAAATTTGAATAACTTTGTGAACAGGTCTATTCAATGCATGTCACTGCTTTGGACTACCGGGTTATTGTCGAGGTTTGCTCGACATAGCAACAAATGATGTATGCAGCCTGCATTCTTAACTTTCAATTTCAATAACACGTAACAGGTGGATGTTTATAAAAGTCCATCGCCTGACTTTGTTTGAAAAGAAGTATGCATACATTTGGTGATCTGGTCATTGCTACGTTATATTCAAAAGAGAGAAGGGCGTTCTCTCTTACGTAATAATATTTTGCATGGCGCTTCTTCCTCAAGTGTCCAATGACGAACTTTTCGCGATGGAATGTTTATTTAATGCAAATTACTTCGACGACTGTCATATGCATAACATTTAAGCTAAATTTCTTGTATTACATTTGGGAATTTTCCACCGAGCCAAGCGATCGAGGCCCGGAAAATTTCGTGGGTCACAGACCGGAGGGGTATAAAAACCACGACCCAAAACGGCGCCTTCTTCACTTCTTCGCCCGCGTTCTGTCGAAGCAGCTTCTCGACCTGTCGCCAGACCTCTACCGAGCTTTCTCGTCGAATAGAACCAACCCGACCGACCACGCCCTTCAAGATGAAGTTGATCGTGTGCCTTCTGGTCCTCGTCGCCGTAGCTTACGGCAAGCCCATCAGCAGCGATCAGGAACAGTCTCAGAGTCTCGCGGATACGGCTAAGTCACTCCAGAGCATTGCCCACATGGCCATCGTCGACTCGATCTCGCCTCTCCACGTCTCGCTCTCTTCACTGGAATCTACGGTAAGCTATTTCGGTTAACCCTTGCCCTTTACCCTAAGTTTGCTGAAGTTATAAGAAATCAATATTTATTTGTTAGTTTTTATTTATTCGATACGCATAAATACATTATGTTTTGCTGCACCTTTTCACACTGATAGTGAATCAATCCAGTTATTCATGTAACTTTAGAATTCATATCCAACCAAAAGATTTCGCGTATGAAATGTATGAGTGAATTAATAGTGAAACAAATAAGTAATGGTAACATACTAGTATATGGTCGTGTTTTTTTCCCCCTAAATCGTGTCAAAAATGTGGTCCATGCAATATTCCGATTTGAATGTACCTGTTATTGCACTAGTATTGCTTTATAGGATAGTGTTTTCCTGAAAAACCAAATGCCATTTTTCAGGCCAGAATTCTTAACATACTAAGTAGTGCCAGTACTGCCAACCAAATTTTAATCATTTTCTCTTGATGAAATGATATGGGTTAAAAAATTCTAATCTCTATATACAACAGACTTCGCATAAATAAACATTCAGGATATTTATGCAAACTAATATCACATGTATTCCCATCTTGAGACAATTGCCATTATACTACCTAAAAATGGTATGGAATGGTAGCTAGAATAATCTTTTTTTTTGCCATTGATTTTGTTCCTTTACAGTGGAAAGACCTCGTCAACATAGCTTCTCAAGAAGACTACTCTATCCCCAAACTTAGCATTCCGAAAAGTAAGTCTCCTACACTGCAAAAACCAGGGTGTTAATTCAACACCATCTCGGTATCTATATTGGGCTACACCATGATAAGTGTTAAAAACAACACCAGTTTCGAATCAAAGCGGAGTTTTAACACTAACTGGTGTGTTAACACAATTCTGGTGTAGCCCAATATTGATACTGAGATGGTGTTGAATTAACACCCTGGTTTTTGCAGTGTACATTTCTCCTGAAATGAAGATGTGGTAGTTTTCGATACAATTTAGCTTGCGGTAATGTGTTATTTTAATTCGCGTTAATAATTTTGATATTGCATTTGACTTTCATGGTTTTAAATCGGAAAAGAAGCACGTGACTTTTTACAAACTTTTCAAAAAATCTTGAAAAAATAACAAGCAGTATCACGTGGGTGGTGTCAATGGTGTCGAACCCCTTGTTAATTATGTGTGCCGTTATACCATGATAATTTAAAGTGAACAAACTAGAAGTGAGATTTTTTTATTAATAAGTTGCATTATCTATTTCACTACATTCCTGCGGTCTACTCCCGAGTTAAAGCCGAAAAGTAGGTCGACGTTTAAGCTATTCAATTTTTTTCGTAGAAATAATTTTTACTTATTAATGTTAAAATGGTATCTTCTGATTGGATATTTCTTAGCACTTTTTTCTGCCAAACCTTTTAATAAATCGGGGGTAGGGGACTTTAAAAATATTAGCATCCCAACATTCTATTTTAATATCTCTTGTCCAACTTTTCAGTCGACGTGAAGAGCATCCTGACATGCAAGGCCAAGTCGTCTCCCAAGTACTCCAAGGTTCTAAAGTACATCATGGAACACGAGGACAAGATCCAGGACCACATCATGAATGCCAAGAATCTTGTGGAAGGACTGAAATTCGTCTCGCAGCTGATCATGTACAAACAGATTGACCAAGGTAAGATAGAAGCACAATTTAAGATTAGATCAACTTGTCGAATGTTTGGATCTTAAATCATGTAAATACATTTTTTGTTTTTGCCAGATTAAAACAAAACTTTTTATCCAAGAGGTTGGATATCTTTTGAAATGTTTATAATGATAGCAAGTTCATAGCCCGACCCTAAAATGGTGTGAATCAGTGAGATAAATCAAAAATTGCCACTCAGAAATATAAATTTCCATAGTGAAAATTTCAAACAGCGTTTTAGTTAGAGGTCTGCGAATGAGCGAAGCGAGTTAATAAATCCTAACCACATTTCCTTTTGAATTAGTTTATGGACAAATGCGTTTATAGTGCAATGCATAATCTGATTTAAATTCGAGCATATATCAGAATTTCATTTTGGGGTTTTATCTAAAAGATGCATGAACCTCGTTTACCCTCTTTATTTTTTCCATAAGTTTATCAACTTAATGTTTAACATCATCGTTTCGCAAGATCGCATTCCGGCCGAGACGAAACTTTTTTGAAATTGTCCAAAATCTAAACATGTTTATTTAACCTGCAACAACATTTCTTGACTTATTATAAACTTGAAGTCACTTGACTGGAAATTCGTCGGGGGGGGGGGGGGGGGGGGGGGGCAAATTGCTCCCCTTGCCCCCTCCAATTACGCTAGTGGAAGTTTCATTAAGCCAATTCACGTTACAGTCTGCGCATGAGCAGATAAAGATCATTGCAGAGCAAATTGTGAAATACACGGAGACAAAATACTGGATACGTGCCCATGAAAGTTATGTAAGCATTCATTTATTCACAAGCAGTGCAGGTGGAAGTATTCTTTGAAAGGGGGAAACAAAGGCTATTTATGTAGCACCTCCATCGCTGTAGGAGTGATTATTTCAAAATGTACAAAGTGGGACTTCTCCATGTTTTACTGAGATCTGTGGATATTTTGGGACATGTGCTTATATCTATATAGCCGTTAAAATATTGTGCTTTACTCGATTCTGATCGAACAATTTTATCTAATGCGGCAGATTCCATGACATCGGTTTCCAGGAAGATGAGCGAGTACTTGACGGACTACGCATCGACCATCTCGGAGATCAAATCGACCGTCTGCCAGGATCAATCATCGTCATCATCGTCTTCGTCGTCGTCACCCCAGTCATCCCAGTCATCCCAGTCATCCCAGTCATCCCATCCCATGACTGAGTAAGTTTACTTTATTTTCACTTCGTCCTATAGTTAGCATGCCCGTTCGCTAATCGTATGCTAATTTATGCAAAAAAGTCTGCCCTTCCAGTTTAAATAGGAAGAGAGAAAAAAAAAGTCCTGACTACGCCTTTTATGGCCTGGTATGGCCTGGTTGAAAATGTAAATGTTTCGGTATCGTCCATTGGTCAAAGCTAAAATGATTTCAAAAAATAATTCAGAATTTTAGGAAGAGTAAAATAAACATCTCACTGTTAGAAAATCATCGATATTGGAATGAGTTTTGTCATAGAGTACCGAAGTGTGGCGTCATACCGGCCAAGTTGTCAAGGTTGCTGGTTCCAAACAATTTTGTGCTTAATGGCGTGATGATCACACCAGCGCCAATCACTAAAATTGCCCTGCTCCAGCCCGTTGCTTGAATGATTTCGCGGTGAATCTCATGCGCGGGCTCTGTTTTGAACCAGTATCCTGGACGACGAGCGAATATGACTCGGCACTTCGGTACAGACGGTACTTATAGAGGTTTGATACTAAAAACAAACTGTCGATGTGTTTCAAATCCATTCACTTATTCAGGAATTACATGGATACACCTCTGTCTGTATTCTTGAAAGGGTAGGTAAAACAAACATTATCGCTTTCTTTTTACAAGATAAAAAAAAAATTGCTCTCCGCATCCTGGGTAGCAGGGGCGTATGCACTGAATTTAATCGCCCCCTCCCGTTTGAAGGCCTGGCAAAAGTAAAACTCGTATTTTGTTTCCATCCCAAAGGAGAGTGCTTGATATTTTCACCCCCCCCCCAAAAAAAAAAAAAATAAATAAATAAATGAATAAATAAAAATAAAATGTAAATAAATAAAAAATATAAATAAATAAATAAATAAAAAAAATAAAAAAATGAAATAAAATTAAAAAAAAACAAACTAAAATGTCGTGTATGGTCACTGTCGAAAAGATTACCTCCGCCGTTTATGGATTTCTGAATATGTTACTATTCTGTGATAATACACTCTCTGATATTAAAAAAAATTAAATCTTAGGCCCGTATGCGTAAAACAAACTTTTCAGATACAATTCCATCCATGCGTTGTTCCCATTAAAATTATTGTAGCCAATATTAATGAAACAACATCTTATCCCCTTTTCCCGATTCAATCAACAGCACTATGCCCACAGTAAGTAAATCATTCAATACTATTTTGTTAAAATAATACATATATTCATATAACTTAAACGTATACCTGAAACATTCCCTCAACTTTAATTGAAAATCAAAATCTTAATATCCATTCTGTTGTGTTGGCTACAGTTCGAATGGTTATTGCTACGAGTTATAGATTGTCACATATCCTCCAACCTCCTTTTCAGCCAATTTCATTGGAGAATATTCATGTCCTGAATTTTTATAATGTAAACATGTGGGGAGGAGTGGGAGCTTTTTTGTTAGCCAAAACATATTTTGTAAACTAATCTAAATGATATAGTCAAAACATATTTTGTAAACTAATCTGAATTATATAACTTCCCTCCAAATTCTAAAATTTTAATCCATCCATCTCCCCGTTTTATTCTTTCAGGGCGGTGGAGTTGGCAAAGGGTGAGAATAATGTAATAGCTTTCTTGGGCAACAGTCTGCCGTCTAACCGTGAACTTACACTTTTATGCATTTTAGTACGATTTTGATATTTTTTTACACGGTAAAAGCATTAAATAAAACTATAAATAAAACAATCATATCCATCCATCTTTCCATAATTAACTTGAAATGATAAAAATGGCTGATTTTATTTTTGATATTTTCTGCATTCCATCCTAATAAAGATTCTCCTTGAGCGTAAGTATATACTCTATAATTTTATTCGCTTTGGTTATATCTTTTAGATATTAAGCTAAATGTTTGACAAGATTTCTACTACAACATATCTACTTCCAAACGTAATAATTATCTTTGTCCTTTTTTATATTACCTTTTGCAGGGTGGCGGAGTTGGCAAAGGGTGAGTGTTATGAGAGAAACTGAAATCTATACTGTTTAATCATGTTAACAATATATTATACTTTTTTTCCTCTTCGTTAAATCAATCCACCTCTTCTCACCTTCTTTCACATTCCCTTCAACAGATTCGACTTGAGCGTAAGTGTACATTTTTCCTATTTTGATAAATGTTAAATACCAGCCATGGAATTTTAGCATGTTTAACCTAATGATCGGAATTTTACACTTGATTTTTGTTTAGTGCTTTATTTTTATGCAGTCGGTGAAATTACAATATTGGCAATACAACAGATTTCTCTTCCCTTGTTCTTTTTGGAATATACTGACACATGTTCATTTCAAATGTTATATTCCATTTTTTTCTTTTTCTCAGGGCGGTGGAGTCGGCAAAGGGTGAGTATTTCTCAAAACACTTTAGTAGTATAGAATATTCTGCTTTGCACTTTTATTTTGTTAGAATACTTCATCGAAGTAAATCTTTCCACTTCCTTTTTCTCTCAATTTGATCCATCCAGATTCGACTTGAGCGTAAGTATTATCACTTTTATATTTAATCCTCATTAATATTTTTTTTTTCACACAACGTTTATGCACTTAGGACCTCTGCGGTCAATCAATCATCCATCATCCATCACATGTGCTTTCTTGCTAAACGTAGCACTAAACCGTTTTTCTCTCATTTTTGTCTATACAGGGTGGCGGAGTTGGCAAAGGGTGAGTGTCATAAAATTGGACTTTTAGCACATAACTCCACCACCTCACCAGAGGAAATTCAGTGTTTTATCAATTTTTTTGTTACAGAGGGTAGTGCACGATAAATCACTTATTAACCTCTCCTGCATCATCGAATGTTTATCTTAATATCATGTATATATGTTTATATAAATTAAATTCAAATTGAAATCAAATTTATAGAAACCTTTATTTCCCCTCACATTCCCTTGATCAACAGATTCGACTTGAGCGTAAGTATACATTTTTCTTTCCTCTTTTCTCAGTTTCAGTGCAAAATGATAGGGCAAACCACGGGATTAATCGTATAAAGTTCACATAATTATTTGCATGTAAAGTATGTTGTGTTAAACTTCATCACCTAAATTAATCGATTTTAATAGTTACTGATCTAGCGTTGTATGTAATAGTCAATCAATCCATTACACACATTAAGTTAATAAGCTATTTATTTATTAAATTTTTTTTTTGCTATACAGGGTGGTGGAGTTGGAAAAGGGTGAGTTTTACTGGTGTCCATATTTAATTCCATAAAAGCGGCATTCATATTTTAAATCAAAAATATGAATTTATGTATTAGAAAAGCATAGTATTTTTACATAGTCAAGGACATTATTTCACGGTTTTCTTTTCTTTTTACAGTTTCAACTTGGGCGTAAGTATAATTTTCTTATTGTCAAATTGTATTAATACAGATTACTTGATACTTGATGAAATAATCCCTCTTGCAGCTCCAAGAAGCTAAACTGGGATCCATCTATTTTCCATCTCTTCGTACTTGAAAAGTTTAACCTTTACATGTACACACTAAGAAAAAAAGGTACAATTTTGCACCCTTCAAATGCAACACTGGCAGCACCTTTTTGGGTGCAACTTTGCACCCTAAGAAGCTTTTTGCACCTTTAAGGGTGCAGTTAGCTACAATTTGAGTGCGGAGTTGTACCCTTTAGAAAAGGTACAAATTTGCACCCTTTTGGATGCAAACGTTTCTGCACCCTTAAAGGTGCAAAGTTGCACCTTTTAGGATGCAAACGGGCATTAAAGGGTGCAAACAAGAACAAAAAGGTGCATTTTTGCACCCTTTTCATGTAGGGTGCAAGATTGCACCCATAAAGGTGCTGCCAGTGTTGCATTTAGGGTGCAAACTTGAACCTTTTTTTCTTAGTATGTGTATAAAAGCCAAATAACTTTTCGTTTTTTTCGCTACAGGGCGGTGGAGTTGGCAAAGGGTGAGTATTTTTAGTTGCGTTGTGATCACTGTATTTTAACCTTACTGCACATAATTATGTTCATTTTTTGTTTAGATAATTTAAGCATTAATGCACAGATTAACGGATATGCTCATTTTTTCCCAATTTCCTTTCTCATTAGATTCGACCTCACCGTAAGTATGCTGCTTCATTATTCAATATCCATCCATCTTCTGGCTAAATATTCAAATTTATTCTACCATTTCGTGCTATAATTGTGTATATCGTGTAATATTTTTTTCTTTTCGTTTTTTTTCACCAACAGGGCGGTGGAGTTGGCAAAGGGTGAGTATATTAAGTAAATCTTATTACTCCTATACTTAAGACGGAAAAAATAGATATGCCAATACAGTATTATATGGATTCCCTTTCTTCGTATACAATAAACATTAATTATTAATTTTGTTCCATTCCATTTTTATCCCCTTTTCTCTACTCCTTTTCTCTACTCCTTCACTCCCGACAGATTCAGCTTGGGCGTGAGTATCTGATAACTTATAAAAAGTACTTTATACTAAACCAATAAAATTTGACCCTATATACCAATATATAGTTGACCCTGAATTGCATCTTGTCCTTGCATTGGTCATTTCGATGCTCATTTTTTTTTTTTTATTAATGATCAATCAATCAATCAATCCACAGGGAGGCAGCGTCGATAAGTAACTGATCTGGCTAATCATCAGCGTTGGTTACTTGGCGCTCTACAAAGGTAATATTAATTTGTTTGCTCTTTATTTATACAATTATCTAAATGCTAAAATAAAATTCAAAATTAACTTCTCGAAGCCCTTTAGTATATACATGTAATAACCCCCCCCCCCCCTCTCTACTTTTTGAAATCTCGAAAGGTTACTAATTGTGAATTTGTCTCCGTTTTTATTACAGATCTGAATGACACGTAACCAAGTTCCTGCATACCGAATTCGCCTATTGCCTATTTTTACACTGATTTTAATGCATTGATCACTTATAACGTGCAAGTGAAACCTATCCAATGATATTATGTAATAAATAACTAGCATGAAATGCAACTTAAACTTGTCCGTTGAGTTCAATCAGGTGGTTAATCGTAAGAGGTTTCAGTGAATGCCGAGGCGGCGGAACGTCGGGCTCGGACAATGGAAGGGAATCTTTGTCCGAGCCCGACGCTCCTCCGCCTCTGAGTGGATGTTGAATTTAACGATGTTTTCCACATGTGCTGTATAATTCATTTGAATGAATTGGTTGTCATATCAGTTGTAACTTGTGTGTATAGTGTGAGTGTGTGTGTTATATCTGAAAGATTGTGTATTGTAAGTACTTATTGCCGGTAAGTGTGGTTTTTCGAATGAAGTTTCGGAGAAGAATCGTGAATGATTCAGAGCTGAATGATTAGTGTTTGGTGCGCGGTATGAAGTAGAAAAGTTTGCACATGTGAGTTGATTCAACGAGTTCGACTCTAGTCCGACTCTAGTCCTCCTCTATTGCCCGGTCATTCTCTTGCTTTGCTTCCCTTGCCTGCCTTCTCGATACTTCAACTCTGCCCTTTCTCTCTCTCTTTCTCTCTCGTATTTTTCCTCTTTTTCTCTCCTTTTCTCTCTTCTATCGTCCCTTTCTCTTTCGTCTCTTCCCTCTCTTCTTCCGTCTCCAGCCTCTTTTCTGTTTCTTTACTCGCCTATCTCGCTTCTTCCCTATTTTCTCTTGTCTCATCAATTTCTCTTTCTCTTTCGTCTCATTTTTTTCCTCTCCATCTCATCAGGTCACTCATTCTTCTCTGGCCTCTCCTCTCGCTTCTCTTCCCAACTCTTTCTCTGCATCTCTTCGTTTCTCATCTCTGATCCTTTTTCTCATCTCTTCCACTTTCAGCTATAGCTCGCCGCTCCCTGTATCCCGCTCCCTGTATCTTCCTTTCCCATCTCCTCTTTGATCTCCTTGTGCCTCTTCTCCCCTCATTTTCGCGTCTCATCATGCTCATTTTCTCTGTCACCTCTCTCTGGCTTGCTTTTCGTTTCTTTGTCAATCCTGCTTATCCTCCTCTGCCCATTTCCATTTCAGATTCCTAATTCTACATTATGACACTATTTATAATGGAAGGATAAGGAAATTATATAGGCATATCAAATAACTAAAAGCACTTGACAGTTTTCAGAAAATGGTCGTTGTAAAGAAAATTATAACTGACACATCCAAGGTTCTTTCTCGTGTACAGGCACAATATCCAAAACAAACAAAAGGGCTCGTGTGTATATAAAAACTATTGCAGGATTATTTTCGGGGGTGGTGGCACGTACCCCCAGTGTCTCGCCTGGATCCGTCACCGTCCTTATCATCTGTCCTTAAAACCATGTCAAATTTGGATTAATAAAACTATTTGGTCATATGAAATGACACTTCAAGACAACGTGAATCCTTGAATAGAAGTAGGTCTTCAATGCAAATTTCTGGAAACCAAACTTTCTAGAAGCCGACAAGATTTTTATTTACCCCCACTGCTCATGTAACATGACCAAGGCGTCATTAACAACCCAAACAAAATGAACTAAAACATAAATTAATCAAAATAAAAGGTGAAATTCTCCCTTTTCCATGACTTGAACCCTGCTCCTAAAACTTGCCTTCTAAATGAGAATAGACCTGTTCAAAAATATATTCAAATTTCATGCATACTTTTAAAACAAGGGTTGTTCTTGGCAACCTGAAAGCTTGTCAGAGGCTTGTCAGACATAGCAACAAGTAATGTATGCAAACATTAATAACAGGTTAATGGAATACCTATAGCTACTAGGTCCCCAGGAAAGAAACATCCATAAATTCGAATAACTGAACAGGTCTAGTGAATCGTATCTGTGAAACGATTTTAGTTAATGACCTTGGGCTAGCTTGAACTCAAGAGTTGGCGTATTACTAAAACTGGTTGAGATTTTAAAGCTATTTTATGTATTAAAGGAAGGTCACGGGTGTTTCTGAAAAGTGATAGAAAAGGGCTCTCTCTCCTCCACAAAACAAAACAAAACAAAAACAAAAAATGAGGGGGGGGGGAGAAAACAACGCCGCTGTATATATTAACTTTGATGTAAATGGTAAATATTCAAACAAACTGAAGAAAGGTTAAGTTACCTTTCTTGAACAGCACATAAAAGCTCCTGATCGTGTTCCTCTATAGAGAATACCATATACATCATCTGGGTTATCTACTGTAAGGTCATAGACCTCTGCTATTCCACCAGTAAGGTCAACGAAGGCATCTGCTGCCATTCCACCAGCTAGGCCGCTGTAACTACCATGTAATCTAGAATTAATGGAAAATATTTAAGTGCAAATGATCATATTTTAACATAATTATTTAAGGAAGGGGCGGGAATAAGCCATAAATCGGACTCTCACACCCATTGGCGGTGATTTCATGTCACGGCCTGGGAGGGGAGGGGGGGGGGGGAGGATACGCGACTAGCCTTTTCCATTATAGTTGCTACACAATCTTCGAAATTCCTGGGGGACGTGTCCCCCCCCCCCCCCGATCGCCATCCATGCCCACACCATACGACAATCGCTCAATCCTAAGTTGCACACCCCAATTTGAAATTACTGAATTCTTTTATATATTATAGTTTGAATATTTGAATAATATATGCTGAGAGTCTCGAAATAAATCGTTGATTAAGGGGCAAGTTAAAGGTATATAGTCCTATAATTTTTATCAAAGACGTTACAAAGTCCTATCTTGGATCATACTAAACATTTTCATGATTGGTGACCGTATTGAACAGGAAAAAAGCCCGGCCCACAGTCGGGGCGTCATTTCGCTAATCGAGCCAGTGAAAGCAATTAACTCATACGCCAGTTATCAAAATTACTGTTTGTACTGTTCATTCCGCAATCTTTTTTTTTTTCTTTCTTTTTGAACGATGTCACTCTTAATTTCATGACGCAAAATATGACGCCTCATGTAAAATACATCGTCATTTTGTATTTCTTGTTTTCAATAACTTCATATTTTCATTCAAAGTCCATTGTTAAAACTCCTTACTTGGCATATGCCTTCTCCACAAGTGACGGCCAGAACTCATCACGATCGCTGGAGCGGGCGAAGACTCTCTTTCCTTGTTTCGCTGGAAGTCGGTCGTCAATGACCACGGTTACCCATCTGCCAAACCGCCAGAACCGAAACCGGAACATGCCATTGTACCCGTTGGTGAAGCTCTGACCGTCTGGTACGATCTGGAAGATCGAAGGCATTGGACGCAATATTTATTCATTCAAAAAACCATTCTCGAGGATTTAAGTGAGAAAATAGACTTTGGTCTAACTTTCTTCGTTGAACTTGACTATAGACCAAGCTTAAACCCAGCATCGGGTTTAAATAATTTTAGTAGAATACGGAGTAATAATTTTATTCTATTAGTATTACTAGATCAATGGAAATATGTCACGACATTATTTTATTCGATTTCGAGTTAATTGCTTTTGTTCAAGAATGACTTTATAAAATCTTTCACTGAATTAAAAAAAAAGTTTATAAGGACTAATTTGTCACACTAAGAAATAGTATAAGCCAATAGTACAATTTTCACAGTTCACCCATAAACCACAGTGACGATAAAATATTACATCGTCGGCAATAACGGTGGGAAATATATACTTATAATTTGGCCCCCTTTTCATCAAGATGAAAAATAAATCATTGTCTTCCGGGATAACGAAACGATTGTTTATTTTGTCTTTCTGACTTTGTCTCACTCGATTTATTCGGATTCGTTGTACTCTGCCTATTCGTATAGTGTTGTATAAATTTGCAGTATCTCAATAAGCTATAAAGACGCCATTTTGTATATTTCAGATATCTTACGTTAAAAGTAAAATGTAATCGTAGTGAAATTGGTATATGGAGACTGAGTCACAGAAATCAAGAGGGAGAGAAGGGAGCGCGAAGGAAAATTAGAGGGAAGAGCTATCACAGAGAGAGAGAGAGAGAGAGAGAGAGGGGGGGGGGGATAAATGAGAGGGGCATTGGCGGATTCAGGAGGCAATACGCCCCCCACCCCCGAAACATTTGAGAACTTCTTTGGTGCTTTTTATACTTTTCCTGTCAAGATATATTTTTTACGAAAATAATTGTGTCCCCTCCCTCTGGAGAATAATTCTGGATCCACCACCGAGAAGCGTTATATAAGAATATCAAGAGAGGGATTGTCACGTGATGTAGAATAGAAGAGTAAAAATACTATATTTTTAGAAATCATAATTATAGAAACTATAGATCTCCATAATAATTTATGAGAGCAACTCCAAGCTATTATGGCCCTTACGTTACGGACCACATCTAAGATTTTAGTATATTTGATGACTGTATTAAGCTGATAACCCTCTTACAGTTTAATCTGACAAAATATTTAGTAGAATTGTGGACATAAATATCAATTTATGTTCACAATTTCCTAGTAAAGTTCACAAATACTTGGTAGCTTATGAGACGTACCTCGGACTTGCCATGTAATTTTTTAAACCAACCTTATGAATGAGAGCAGGCATCTTGGCGATTGCCGAGAGTGAGGCTAAAAACCAGCAATCTCCGAGGTTTCCTTGGACTACATCCTGCCTGCTAAATCCATCGACGACCAGACGAGGATTGTTACAAAGTTCCTTTATTTTGAAGACAATAATAAGGATAAAGATAATGATGATGATGGTAATAATACTACTATTAATGAATTATTATTAGTAGTAGTAGTATCATCATAACAATAACAACAACAACAACAAAAACAAAACCAATAATAATAATAATAATAATAATAATAATAATAATAATAATAATAATAATAATTCATAATAATGATAATAATAATAATAATAATAATAATAATAATAATAATAATAATAATAATAATTCATAATAACAATAATAATTATTATCATAATGAAAATGATAACAACAATAATGATTTTAAATAAACAATGATAACAATAACATTGATATTAAAAGTAATGTGCGAATTTATAAAATGCAGCTATAATTATACAATCAAACTGCACATAAAAACAACGTTCAATAATTTCTTTGCTTTAAGCGAGCTTCCATGGCAAGGATTTAGTGATGTTTTTTTCCTGCCCGGAATTCCTTCGCTTCACCATGGTCAAGAGAGGGAGAAGTAGATAAATCTCATGGTAAAGGATGTTGTGGAGATTCAACCACATACCACCAAGGAGCGTACCACCGATGAACCCTACAACATGATCTATATACAGGCTCTGACTTATATTGTCCACTGCGACCAATTTACCTGTACAGATATATCTTATAAATTCATTATACATTTCAGCATGATAACCTACTTTGGTTGCCTTTATTAAGCCGCAGTTAGCTAAAATGAGTCGCATTTCACAGTTTAACAAACAAAAGTATGTTATTTCATGAGTAAAGGTCATCAAGGTTATTTCAAATATATTTTACAATCATACTGTATGTGTTAATTCATAATCAATCCTTCATCACATCTGCTAATTTTCCAAATTAGTTGATCTTTTTCGTCTTCGGATGAAAACCAAATTTTATGGGGGCACAAGTTTAATTATCTAAGAGAGAGGGTAGCCAATAATTTATCATCTCATAAACTTTATCTCTTAAACTACTTATGGTACTTTAATCATTTCACATAGTGGGGTCATTTAAGGAAATTTTCGTGACAGAACGGACAAAAGCACCAAATTTGGCATGAACACTCCTTTTGGCCTACTTATCAATATTAGTCGAGGAGCCCTCGCGAATTTTTAAAGGTGGTCGAGTAAAATGCAAAAATCCAAAATGGCCGCCATCCAGTATGATAAAAACAATCTTTTCGGGTCAAATAATTTCATAGGAAGCATAAATTTGTTGTCAGATGAAATTATCGAAATCATATCACATCACTTATCATTTTAAAAATACAGGGCCTGTTCATAGGCACATCAAATGATTTTAAAAATAATATCTGTGAAGGGTGCCCTCAGTTAGATAAAAAATTTTGCTTGGATGACAGTCACTGTAAAAGGAGCTGCATTTCAGCCAGGAAATCAAATGAAAAATACAGCCGAATGGTTGGCAAAGCGTTTTACTCATTCATAGGTGTTTTATAGTCACGAATGAGATTATATTTTTACTCTCATTTTTTTCTTGATCAGTCCTGATGTTTCTAATAATTGATTTTTATTTGCCGCCGCAAAAGAGAAAAGATTGGCTAATGAGCAAACAGACTGCGACTAACTTAGACATGACATATCTTATATTTGAAATCGAAATATCTCTCCGAAACAAATAAATTTGTCTTCATGGAATAAAGGGTCACAGACTCACTGTACGATTGCATCGGGGAATATGAACGATATTACAATCCTTCCCTCTTAGTAGGCCTTCCCTGTCCAATGAATTACCGAATGACATGAATCATACATTTTTGTTTAGTTTTTGAATGAAAGTACAGTAATAAACCTCTGCAAACAGTAATACAAGTCAGTGAGATAGATATAAAATAACGCATGATGATGCTCCTTTCACGAACATTTAAGTTTTTATCTGGAAGTCATGATGAACTTGAAGTATAATGCAGAATTTTCCCCCAGATATCTTAATTTCTGAGTAATCTAGCTCTTTGTTATTTCTATCATTTATATCATATCGCATCTTTTAAAATACTTTTATCATTTTGCAAGGATATTCTTTTTAATGTAAATATAATCTCTCTCTCCCTCTATCATTTAATGTATAATTATTTGCACACTACTGAAAATCAAATGAATAATAATGATAGGTTTAAAGTATAATACCTTATTGAAGTTACTATTACAAACATAATATATGTATATCGCATGTTTGATTGCTGTATAAAGCACCAATAAAGCATAGGGTATGAGGCAGTGGGGGTGGGGGGCGGGGGAGCCTGGAGCTGGGCGCAACCCTATCCCTAAGGATTTTCAAAGTTTCTACTCGGGCAATCATCACCTCATATTCGGGCAGCGAGGTGCCCGAATATCTCAATTTCATATCTTATCTAATGTTTTTTGATGGCGAAAAAAACATTATTTTACTATAGTAAATTATCTTATTTTGAAAACTGGAAAGTTGATATTCCAGTAGCAGTCATCAGCCCCCCCTCCCCCTCGCAAATTGTGCCCGCACGCCTATGCAAGAGACTGACCTCAATTTTGTATTAACTTGTGAATAGTTTATGGTTATCTAATTCAATACTTTAAACAAAAATTCCAGATGAAAATTGTCAAAGAACCAAACCTGATATGTAAAAAAAACCCTACATAGTTTATAGTTTTGCATAAACTTCGTGATATAATGAATATCTATAGATAGTCGAGTCTGACCTGTACTATCCTGCCCTGTGTCCTGTCTTTCCCCGCCAGCCCCCGCTATCCTGCCTTCCCGTAGTCTGGATTATATTTAACCATAAATATATATTACCTTGTATTAACCATAAAGATATATATTTTTCAGTTGTGTCAGTATTACATTCTGGTAGCGAAATCTAATGCTACTAAGGCTTAAAAGTCCAGAACAATTACAATTTCAACACAACGGCGTCCAGTGGCGGCACCAGGATTTTTAAAGTGGGGGGGGGGGGGCAAATGGGGGGCAAAAGAAAATGTTGGGGGGGGCAAGGGCGGACAAAAAAAAAATTGACACTTTTTGTAGTGAAAATGTACAGAATATTCGGCTATAAACCTACCCAGATATGATGACATTTTGAGCATCTAGCTGAACTGCCCGATTATAAAGAGGTGTTAGTTATATACTGCGAGCGAGCGAAGCGAGCGAGCTTAAATTTTGACATTTTTCGTAGTAAAAATGTACAGAAATTACATATTCGGCTATAAAACTACCCCAATATGCATGAGGACATTTGAGCATCTTGCTGCCCGATTATGAGGTGGTAGTTATTTATTGCGAACACTTTTTGTTGTGAAAATGTACAGAAATTATATTCGGCTATGAAACTACCCAGATATGAGGACATTTGAGAATCTTGCTGCCCGATAATAAGGTGGTAGTTATACATTGCGAACGGGCAACAATTTTGAAACTTTTTGTGGTGAAAATGTACAGAAATGATTATTTGGCTATAAAACTACCCCAATATGAGGACATTTGATCATCTCGCGGCCTGATTATGTGGTGGGAGTTATAGGCCTGTATTGCGAGCGAGCGAGCAAAAAATTTGACACTATTATAGTGGAAATGTACAGAAATTTTTCGGCTATAAAACTACCCAAATATGAGGATATTTACACGAGCTGAGCGAACAAATTTGCCCCATGCCCCCCCCCCCCCCCCCCACCTTGATGCCGCCACTGCTTTCCAAGTTTCCGTTTTCTTTCTTTTTCCTTCTTTTCTCCATTCCTTTTTCACTTTTTTCTTTCCTTTTCTTTTCTTTTTCATTTTCCACCCTTTTATTTTTTTTCACTCCGAAAATTATTGGGGGGGGGGGGCAACTGGGGGGGCAAAGCTTCTGACTGGGGGGGGGGCAAATACCCCCCCCCCCCATGCCCCCCCTTGGTGCCGCCACTGACGGCGTCTATTATCATTATGGATTCTATGTTTGATTTCATATTTCAGGGATATGCTGCATGGGCCCATATACCTTTTATCTAATGATACATTCCATTTCTCTTTAAAGCTACAATGATTACTCACGAGTAGAGTAGGGTTGTCCGCAAGGCGACATAGTTCTTAAAACTGAGCTGTGTTACAAAAAATATTCAGTTATAGATTGGGATATTACGTATGTGGCAAGCTCAAAAGAGTCTGATGGACCGTTGCGGTCACCAATATTCAGTGTATGTATGAGACACACGCGATAGCTCCGTATGTACTGCGATGTCAGTGTTTGATATCGCTGCGCTGGTTTTTGACAGGATTGTATGTGAGCAGTTTTGGCGTGGGACACTTGCTTGGACCGCTGGCATTTTGCTCAGCGCGCGAACGCATGAACGCTCCATTGAGTTTTTGCATGTGGCCGAAGACCAGCACCCCTATGCCGGAAACCGGCTCCAAGACAGCGAAAATGAACTTAGTATTGCCACGGCAACTCTTTATTTTTTCGTGTTTTTTTTTGTTGGTTAAAACTGAAAAAAAGAGGTTTTCCATGATTTGAGTGAAAATATTAAAATAATTCTGTAATAAAGAGTTATGAAATAGGATTTTGTCTTACGTGGCCGAAGACTCCTTCTTAGAATGCCGGTCATCATGGGATATTTGCCTGTTACCATGGTTACGGACATATTTCGAGAGGGCTCCTCGACTGAAATCATTTTATATACCCTAAGGAAGCTTCACATCAAAAATGCTGCTTTTAATGAGCGCCATGAAATAGGCGGATTTTGTCTTACGTGGCCGAAGAGCATAAATGGCGGTTATCTTGGATAATGCCTGTTGCCATGGTTACGGACATATTTCGAGAGGGCTCCTCGACTGAAATCATTTTATATCCCCAAAGGAAGCTTAACACCAAAAATGCTGCTTTTGGGCGTCACGATGTAGGATTTTGTCTTACATATGTGGTCGAAGACCCCATTGTAAATAAGCTCTCGAGCTTTCATGGGTCATCCTGTCAAGCTTTCATGAATTTTTATTTTATGTATGTGTATATTTGAACTTGACAAATAAATCAAATCAAATAAAAAAAAATAAATAGCGGTTATCTTGGATATTTGCCCGTTGCCATGTTTACAGACATATTTCGAGAGGGCTCCTCGGCTAAAATCATCTCATATACCCTAAGCAATCTTCACACCAAAAATGCTGCTGAGTGTCATGAATAGGATTTTGTCTTACGTGGCCGAAGACTAGCATAAATGGCAGTTATCTTGGATATTTGCCTGTTGCCATGGTTACGGACATATTTCGCGAGGGCTCCTCCACTAAAATCATTTTATATACCCTAAGGAAGCTTCACACCAAAAATGGTGCTTTTGCCCGCCGTGTCACAATAATCGAAAATTTTGCCCCTAAGTGACCCAGCTAACAGTAAGTCTGTAAAAATATACCTGGGTTTAGTTGCCGAATTCTTGAGGATACTACACTTACAGGTCTAGATTTTTTATTTTTGGGGGGTTAATTTTCGTGAAGTCATAATATTCTTGAAATAAGAGGCAACCACATTTGTATTTGACATAAGTTTTACTGTCTTTTTCTCGAACTACAATCGGAAGGGGGGGGGGGGATATGCCAGCTCCTTATTCAGCGGGATATGATGATATATGTTTTCTCACGAATAAATAATATACAAATACATGTACATACAAATAACCGGAAAATAAAAATTACATGCGTGAGAACACAATCTAAGGATAATAGACCTGTTCACAATGTTATTTAAATTTATGAAATCAATGTTTCTTTCCTGTGGACCTAGTAACGAGGTTCCATTAACCTGTTATTAATGTATGAACTACAATACTTGGAATCCAGTTTGCATATACATTACTAGTTGCTATGTCTGACAAGCCTCTGACAAGCCTCTGACAAGCTTTCAGGTTGTCAAGAACAACCTTTGTTTTAAAAGTATGCATAAAATTTGAATATAATTATTTGTGAACAGGTCTATTGAAACAAACTTACGTGAGGTCTCTGCCACACGATATTGCTAGCATCTCGTGAACCATCGGAGAAAATCGATTTGGGTTCGGCTGGGAAATCCGGATCCTCGAACAACCCATCGCTGTTCTTCGATGTGAAGTTGCTAACGTGCGTTTCGTAATCCTGAGAGAGAGAGAGAGAGAGAGAGGGGGGGGGGGGGGGGGTGGCAGAGAGAGAGAGAGAGAGGGAGAGAGAGAGCGAGAGAGTGTGGAAGAAAGGGTATTAGAAAGAGAGACAAATTGACAGAGAGAGGGTGAGGGCGGAATAAGAGACAGGGAGAAGAGGAAAAAAGAAAGAAAAATAATATTGGTAAATTTAATCAATACATTGTGGCAAAACATGACCTTCGTAAAAAAAAGTATATTGACGTTTAGAAAAGGCATATACATATAACCGCGAATTGTGATATTGCTCACTGGCTGAATACAAAAAGTAATTGCACTGCTTTATAAAAAGATACAGACGTATAGGACTGGTTTATACTTAATAAAATTTTGTCCGATCAACGGACAACTACAGGCTTTAATCAATACTGTATAGAAGACTGCATATTATCTTTCTCATCGAGTCATGTCCATGGAGAATTATAACTCCTTGTCCATTACATCATTTTTTATATAACAATTTCAATATTCATTCATCAGAACATAGTGATCTCTACCCCTGATACCGTAAGGATATAAAAGCAATTAGTATGCATGGTTTGCGGGGTTGTTTTTGATAAAATCAGGGTTCTGCTTCAAATCAAGAATATTATATTCTGCCTGTAGCATGGCCACATAATTGTCCCCGCCGAACGAAGTTCGCGAGGGGACTATGAAACGGGCTCCGTACGTGTGTGCGTGTGTGTGTGTGTGTGTGTCCGTCCGTCTGTCCGTCCGTCCGTCCGTCCGTCCGTCCGTCCGTCCGTCCGTCCGTCCGTCCGTCCGTCCGTCTGTCCGTGTGTGCTCAGATGTTAGAAAATGCTACTTCTCCGTCATTTCTTGGCCGATTTTGATTCCGATTGTTTTATCTGATAGGGCTGGGTGGGGGCTTCCAAACTTCTACACAGAATTTTGAAATTCATTAATTATGCAAATTTATGCAAATTTATTCAAAATCGACGAAAAATGCTACTTTTCCTCTATTTCACATCGGATTTTGATTCCGATTGTTTTATCTGATAGGGCTGGGTGGGGCTTCCAAACTTCTACACAGAATTTTGAAATTCAATAACTATGCAAATTTATGCAAATTTATTCAAAATCGACGAAAAATGCTACTTCTCCTCTATTTCACATCGGATTTTGATTCCGATTGTTTTATCTGATAGGGCTGGGTGGGGGCTTCCAAACTTCTACACAGAATTTTGAAATTCATTAATTATGCAAATTTATGCAAATTTATTCAAAATCGACGAAAAATGCTACTTCTCCTCTATTTCACATCGGATTTTGATTCCGATTGTTTTATCTGATAGGGCTGGGTGGGGGCTTCCAAACTTCTACACAGAATTTTGAAATTCATTAATTATGCAAATTTATGCAAATTTATTCAAAATCGACGAAAAATGCTACTTCTCCTCTATTTCACATCGGATTTTGATTCCGATTGTTTTATCTGATAGGGCTGGGTGGGGGCTTCCAAACTTCTACACAGAATTTTGAAATTCATTAATTATGCAAATTTATGCAAATTTATTCAAAATTGACGAAAAATGCTACTTCTCCTCTATTTCACATCGGATTTTGATTCCGATTGTTTTATCTGATAGGGCTGGGGGGGGGGGGGGGGGGCTGCCAAACTTCTACACAGAATTTTGAAATTCATTATTCATGCAAATTTATGCAAATTTATTCAAAATGGCTGAAGGTTCATAATGTTTTCATGTTTTATATTTCGGTTGTATACATGCATTGTTGGTATTATCTTCTTTTGCATGCAGTAACATTATTATTTTATTCACTAAAGTTTTTCACTGAAGTTTTAAGGTTCAGGCTAGTTAATTTCCACAGATCTGCACTTCCGGCGGGGACATTTATTACGCATTGCGTAATTTACTCATTCACTTGTTACCATGGTTACTACACTATTGAACTGTTTAAAGTAGTGATAAATATATGGTTTGTTACGTAATCTTTTTATCAGCGTCGTTGTCATGCAAGTAGCCTCGATATAATATTGTACTTTCTTTCTGTATAAATCAACCACTCAAGCAATAATATCATATTTCTTGTCTTATCCATAGCTCTTTTCCTCTAGGTCATTGTAGGATTTTATGATTATTCTTCACTCAATTACTGCTCATTATCTTCCCACTGTTGTAAGAGCTAGAATTACTATCCATCTCTCACGAATTATACTAATCCTACAATTATGTTTGCCTGTTTGTGATTAGTTGTCACTATGCAAATTTCATTATATTTTGTACAACATGAATTATCGCTGTAATTCAGCATGCAAGGCTGTGAAAATTATGAATTTCATTGCAATAAACATCGTTTCAATTTAGATTTTAACGTCATTTAATTATTTTGCCTTTCTACCCCTCCCATAAGCGGGACTCCTCATCGTAAAAAGAAATGTTTGAGATTTGGCCTATCGTTCATCATTAAGATTTATTGTTCAAGCTTCCGCGCCGCCGCTATATTACTACACTGCTATACTTAGTAGTAGTAGTACTACTACTACTACCACCACTACTACTACTACTACTACTACTACTACTACTACTACTACTACTACTACTACTACCACCACCACCACCACCACTACCACTACTACTACTACTACTACTACTACTACTACTACTACTACTACTACTACTACTACATATGACAATAATAATGATAATTATGATGATGAAGATAATAATAATAATAATAATAATAATAATATAAATAATAATAATAAAATGAAACAATAATAACAATAAACCAGTGGGGTTGATGTACCTTGTCGGAGGTAAAAACAAGCTGTCCATCAGGGTGCGTTTCAAAGTCTTCGACATCATCCCCGTTTTCAAATACGGCTTCGTCATTATTGTCAATGGGTGATGGCGGCTGCTCTGAATACAACCATAAGTCGCCAGGATCGTTGACCACGCTCGGTCTTGTATGGACGGCGGTGAGAGGAGGACCAGGGAAGCGGCTACTGCCCGGTGTCCGCACCGGCGAGGTGTAAGGAGGGGGCGGTTCGTTGGGCTTGAAGACCGGGGCACGCTGCGGGTGGTGCGGATAGCCGCTGCGGTAGTTACCGTATGGGTTTTCGACGTAACCGCGGTCGGTCCTTGGTTGAGTCCGGCTGTACGGTGGCGGCGGTGGACGGCCAGCTAGAACATCATGGCTTTCCCTGGCATGTAATCGTAGGCCAAATCCTGGTCGCTGCTGAGAATGGGCCCTGGTATCAACTCCGGTCGTATCACTACCACAGGTGGACGGGAAAGAACCCATGATCCAGTATATACAGCCAGCTTTTTAACTAATCACACAGACCGGAGAATATAATATATTTTGGCATGTTATTATGATCATGATGGCAATATATAGCCTCCAAAGCGAAAAAGTACGATGAGATTTATAATATGTTCTGTAAACAAAATGGGCGGATACACTCCTGGCGCACAGGAACGGTGGCATCAATAAGCATGAATTGTTTTAATGTTTTCCCAATATGGTGTCAGTTCAACTTCTTGTTTCCAAATCATAACATCATGATCCTATATTTCCAAACGCACTGATAATAACACGATGAAAATTATATATGCTCCAATAAATTAGACAAACAACGGACGAATATTATGAAAAACAGACATCGGCTGTCAGCGTTGAAGCTAGGTTATACTTTCCTTTATCATTTTAGCGTTGATATATACTCTGCGCTCATTACAGGGCAGACCTTCTATTATAGCAGGGGGTCGAAAGCACACAAAGCATATTTACTTCAAGGGTACTCGACTCTATTCATTGCAAGCGAAATGTACAGTCCACTCCTCCAGTCGTTGGAGCGCGATCAACGTGTAGATCAGTGCAGCAGGTTCTACGACGAGCTGCGGTTACTATGGAAACGTGACGCGCGCGAACGATCCTCGTGAATGGGATCATTGCTGTCCGTGGCTGTTTGCTCGATCGTCGCAGTGACTCTCGTAGCCCGAGCCTTCCCCATCCCCCTCCACGGTTGGTCGAGTGACGATGTCTCTATGCGCCTCAGTCCTTCGAGCTGTCAATCTCGATATTTATTGCAATAGCATTAAATTTGGATATCTAACCAAATAAAATCTCCCTGATTCAAGTTCTGAATCATAATCATAAATACTAAACATAGGCACTTGGTGCTTTGCCAGCCTTCTAATCGGAATAAATGCCAAATCAGCTTCAAATCGTAGACAATCGCTGGACTGTTCTGACGTCGCTACGATTCGAAGCCGAATTAGCCTTTCCTCCGACTAGAAGGCTTGCAGTAAGCCATAGTTTTGATTTTCCTACCTATACGAATATTCAGAACCTCAATCAAACAGATTTCACTGTCTTGTTTAAATGTTTCTATCAAATGCCGATCGTATAGTGTGAGGTAGGCTTACATCTTGTCTTTTCCCCCTTCCTCTATACCCCCCCCCCCCCGTCACTATCTTTCCTATGTTTACCTGGAATGCTACCCAGGGAGTGAGTGGAGAAGGAGCAAACATTGTGGGGGCAAGCCATCAACATTATGCATCCGATGACTGGGGTAATAATAATGTATGTAAAGAGTAATAGAAACATCGTAGATGTATTAAGCGCTATATAAATCCAGAACATTATTACTATTATTACCTCTTTCTCTCTCCTGTTTCCGATCTGGCTGTCTCTCCATTTCTCTTTCCTCCCCTCTCTGTCTCTCCCACTCCCCTTCCAATATCTCTTTTCTTTATCCCTCCTTTTCTGTTACCCCTCTCAGTCTCTTTTCATCCCTCTCCCTCTCTCTCTCTGTCCCCCTTCCCTTTCTGTCCGACTTTCTTGAACCCCCTCTCCCAATCTCTATTTCTCTCACCGCAGGCTCTCAAGAAATAGACCAAACAGTATAATAAAGCGGGAGGGGACATCAAGGATATTGAATATGTTTTTGTTGTTGTGTATATCAAGGGAGGAGATGAAAATAATATACAAGAAGAAACAAACAAACGTCGGCTTAGAACGAGTTTTATTTTCGATGCAAAAAAGCAAGGAAATAAAGAGAAGTTTAAACAAAAACGGAATGAAAGAATAACATTAAAACAGAGAGACCATTAACATGATTGTGTGTCTGTAATGTCTATCAAAATATGTAATATCAAATCTGTAATGATCCATTAAATTATGTCTACCCAAATTCTTCCTTGAATATACAACATATCTATATCTTTAATGTAATCAAATTTCACGAGGGCATGTATGAAATAAAATAACACGAAATGGCGAGGGTCATTAGATGACATTCCTCTGAACAAGGTAATGAATAAATAAACACCCAAAGACAAAGATCTAAAAAAGTCATCAGACAGTGAGCGTGATAACGAAGACTAAATCAATCTACTCCATTCCGGGCTATGGCACGCCATTAGGGAATTAAATATAAATGTTCAACATCAATACAAAATATATTTCACTTTAACAAATATATATTTATCTTTTACAAAATCATTTCACTCCAGTCAATATATATTTCACTCTTAACAAATATATTTCACTTTTCACAAAATTTCATTTCACTCTTTCACAAATATTCATGTCACGTTTTCACAAAAATCCTTTTCACTTTTAACAAAAATTCATTGCACATTTTACAAAATTACATTTCACTTTTAACAAAAATTCATTGCACATTTTACAAAATTACATTTCACTTTTAACAAAATTTCATTTCACTTTTCCCAAAAATACCTTTCACTTTTCACAAATTTTCATTTCACTTTTCATGAAAAATTCATTTCACTTTTCGCAAAAAATCATTTCACTTTTCTCAAAAATTCATTTCACTTTCAAGAGGAAATAAATTCCACTTTAAAAGAAAAATGCATTCCATTTATAGGCCTATTGTCTCGAAACAACTTTGTTGTCATGCATCTAGACCCCGATCTGGACCTGCGTGTACATTCCTCTCGTATAATATACATGTGCGTAGTGTGCGTAGAAATCATTCCTCTTTCACCCAAACCATTTCACTGTGATAAAAACCATTTCACTCTGAAAAAAAAAAACCGTTCCTCTTTTTTCTCGGCCTAAAGGTGGCGCTATAGCCAGCTAGCTCGCGCTACCACACGTGCCCGGCGCGGCGCAATCGAATCCCATCCAATTTCTGAACGCGACGTCGACGTTACTCCCCATCCTCAGGGGTGTCGCTAGAACATTTTGAAGGGGGGGGGGGGATGACACCCAAATTTGCCGACAAAAATGCTGCACCTTAATCTCTCCCTCCCCCCCAACAAACAAATAGCAATAAAAGAAAATCGCAGATGTAGACGGGGGGGGGGGGGGGGGGTCGCTAGGGAGTGGGTGGCAAATGCGCCACCTCTGTCGGCAAAAAAGGAGGGGGAAAAGGGAAAGGGAAGAGGAAAGATAAAAGGAAAAGAAGAAAAGAGAAAGGAGAAAAAAAAGAAAAGGGAAAGAAAAGAAAAAAAAAGAGGGAAATAAGAAGGGAAAGAAAAGGAAAGGAAAGAAAAAGAAGGAAAAAATGGCATTATTTTTGGTCGCTCGCACGTTCACTGGAATTTCAATACTTTAATATTAAAGGCGTCCCCTTCAGCAGTGGGCTGCAGCCCCCCCCCCCCGGATTTTCAAAGTTCCGATATTCATATTCGGGTAGCAAGGCGCTAGAATATCCAAATATTTGTGAAGCAAGGTTCCCAGATAATAATATGTAACTTTTGTTTGTAACTTCTGTACGCTTTCACTACGAAAAGTTAAACAAAATTTTGCTCGCCTGCAAGAACACTGTAATTTTAATATTCGGGCAAAAAGCGTCCCCCTTCGGCAATGGGGCAGCCCCCCCCCCCCTCCCCCGATGATTTTCAAAAGTTCCAATATTCATATTTGGGCAGCAAGGTGCTGAAATATCCAATTTTTGTGAAGCATCGCAAGGTTCCCCAAGATTTTGCTTTTAGAGGTGTGTCCTCCAACTATGTATGTACCACATTAATGTATATTTTGTCATATTTTTTGTTAAAAATACATGTACATTATTTTTGCTCATTTATTACTTTGTATATTGAAAAGTTGGAAATAAATGTGTTTAAACTGAAACTGAAACTAATATCATGTAACTTGTGTATTCACAGGCGTAGCCAGGATTTTTCAATGGGGAGGAGGGGGGGGGGGGCAGACGTGAAGGATCCAACCGCGTAGCCAGGATTTCATTTTAGGGGGCGGTTGTGAGCAAGCGTGCGAAATTGGGGATGAGGGGTAGGTGCAGGGAGGTAGGGGGAGGTTTCCCCCTCCCGCGCGAAGCGCGAAAGCTGTGACGTTTTAGTAAATTTGAGAGAAAGATCCCATTGCCGTAGGGAAGCCTTTTGCCCGAATATCAACTGTTCAATTTCTAAATGTTTGCGAGCGAGCGAGCAAAATTTAAAAAAAAAATTTCGTTGTGAAAATGCACAGAAGTTACATACACACATAGGCCTAGCCAGGGGGCCCACTGAAAAATAAAACGAGAGCGAAAAAGCGGTGAAAGTAAGAGAAAAAAGTCTAAAAAGGCGCTACAAGCCGTTATTTTTCTCTCAAAATTTGCTAGAACGTCAAAGTTTTCCCCCCGGGAAGGGGGAAATAACTCCCCTCCCTGCACCCATCCCTGATGCATACAGTGCAATGTTGCGTCTAAATAATTGAAAAGCAGTCCGGGCGTCGAACTATAACTTTCCACCTAAAAAAATTGTTTGCTACGAGCCGTTATCTTTTTCTCAAATTTGCTATAAAAAATAAGAGCTTTCGCGCTTCGCGCGGGAGGGGAAAAACCTCCCCCTCCCTCCCTGCACCCACCCCTAGTCATCACCAATCTCGCACGCTTCGCGTGCTCACAACCGCCCCTCCAAAATGAAATCCTGGCTACGCGGTTGGATCCTTCACCCCCCCCCCCCCATTGAAAAATCCTGGCTACGCCTGTGCATACACAAGTTACATAATATTATTATCTGGGAACCTTGCAATGCTTCACAAAAATTGGATATTCAAGCACCTCGCTGCCCGAATATGAATATCGGAACTTTTGAAAATCCTCGAGGGAAGAGGGGGGGGGGGGGGGGGCTGCAGCCCATTGCTGAAGGGGGACGCCTTTAATATTAAAGTATTGAAATTCCAGTGTTCTTGCGAGCGAACAAAAATAATACAATTTTTTCCCTTCTTTTTCTTTCCTTCCCTTTTCTTTTCCTTCTTTTTCCCCCCTTTTCTTTTTTTTCCCTTTCCTTTCCCTTTTCTTTTTTCTTATATTTTTTCTCCTTTCTCTTTTCTCCTTTTCCTTTTATCTTTCCTCTTCCCTTTCCCTTTTTTCCCCTCCTTTTTTTTTTTTTTTGCCGACAGAGGCGGCGCATTTGCCGACAGAAACTTTGAGTGGGGGTGTGACACCCCCACACCCCTCCCCCACCCCCTCCCTAGCGACCCCCCTGTCTACATCTGCGATTTTCTTTTATTGTTATTTGGTTGTGGGGGGGGGGGAGATTAAGGTGCAGCATTTTTGTCGGCAAATTTGGGTGTCATCCCCCCCCCTTCAAAATGTTCTAGCGACACCCCTGAGGATGGGGAGTAACGTCGACGTCGCGTTCAGAAATTGGATGGGATTCGATCGCGCTGCGCCAGGCACGTGTGGTAGCTCGAGCTAGCTGGCTATAGCGCCACCTTTAGGCCGAGAAAAAAGAGGAACGTATTTTTTTTCAGAGTGAAATGGTTTTTATCGCAGTGAAATGGTTTCGGTGAAAGAGGAATGATTTCTACGCACAGTACGCACATGTATATCATACGAGAGGAATGTACACGCAGGTCCAGATTGGGGTCTAGATGCATGACAAGCAAAGTTGTTTCGAGACAATAGGCCTATAAATGGAATGCATTTTTCTTTTAAAGTGGAATTTATTTCCTCTTGAAAGTGAAATGATTTTTTGTGAAAAGTGAAATGATTTTTTTTGTGAAAAGTGAAATGAATTTTTGCGAAAAGTGAAATGAATTTTTTATGAAAAGTGAAATGAAAATTTGTGAAAAGTGAAAGGTATTTTTGGGAAAAGTGAAATGAAATTTTGTTAAAAGTGAAAAGGATTTTTGTGAAAAAGTGAAATGAAATTTTGTTAAAAGTGAAATGTAATTTTGTAAAATGTGAAATGAATTTTTGTTAAATGTGAAAAGGATTTTTGTGAAAACGTGACATGAATATTTGTGAAAAAGTGAAATGAAATTTTGTGAAAAGTGAAATATATTTGTTTAGAGTGAAATATATATAATGACTGCAGTGAAATGGTTTTGTAAAAGATAAATATATATTTGTTAAAGTGAAATATATTTGGTATTGATGTTGAACAATTATATTTAATTCCCTAATGGCGTGCCATACCGGGCCGACATCCTCTCTGATTTCTGAATCAAACATCAACCAATTACTTAATGTTTGCTGATTTCTTGCATGGCAAACATACTCCGAACATGATGACACTATAATTATTGAAAAGGCTAATGGGAAATATGTGTATAAAATTGCGTATGGGTCATGTAACTGTTTGTTATTATGACTACATGCACATTCATTTTCTTCAGATGATATTGCTTATGACATGCATGACAGTGATGAATGGTCTCAAGTTAATTTGAAATAATGCATGTTCCATGGTGAATTCACCATCTTTATTAGATCAAGATCAAATAGTGTGAATGTGTTTTTTTTGTAAAGGGCTAAGAATGATAATTCGGAAGGAAATCCCCCTTGAAATTCATTTTTTTTTTCTATATTAAAAAAAAACTCCACAAAAGTTAATGAAAAGAGACTAGAGAGAGCCGACGGGATTACCGAAATCAGTCCCGAAAAATAATTTGCAGACCCCCCATCACGCAAAAATCCTGGGTCCGCCAGGGGTGTAGAAATTTAGGGAGCTTTAAGTATTTGGATATCTAGGGTCAAATAAACAAGCTTCTTATGTTGGAATGTAATTATTCTATTATTCACCAGGCCATGGGCGGCAATCGGGGGGGGGGGGGGGGGGGGGGGGTATTTTGATTTTGTTTTTCACAGCGACCAATGGCAAAGGCTAGTCTCATCCCCCCCCCCCCCCCCCGGGCGTGACAAGAAATCGTTACACATGGACCATGCTATAGGCCTAACATCTGATGTTTGTTTGCTTATTTTGCATTTTCAAATTTTTGAGCTATCTTGCCACGTCTGCTCAGGGGCGTCGCTAGACCATATTTGGGGGGAGATGGGGTGTGTGCTGGGGGGGGGGGGCAGTGGGCCAAATTTAACAAGCTAGCCAAAACTAATTCCAGCAAACAAATAAACAAAGACGTATAACCGAGATTTTCTGACAAGGCTCGATAAATCCAAAATTTACCGACTGATGTTTGCTCGTTATGATGGATTTATTATTTTTTTTTTTGGGGGGGGGCGGGGAGAATAACAATAGAAAAGAAAACAACAGGATCCCCCATTCATATTTCATCAACCATGTAAAATCCCCCCCCCCCCCCCCATGATGCCAGTGTCCCCTCAATTCCTGGAGCCATGCTACGCCACTGCAGAATAGTTTCTATTCAGACTCGCCCAGTCATGTTTTCAGCGAGATGGACAACTCCCTTTGAACCTTGGGAGCCAGACTAATTTGTCCATTTGAAGATAATCGAAAAACAGGAAATAAAATGAAAGCTGATAACAGATTTACAAGTGACCACATTTTATTATTATCAATAACATTGACTGAAATTAATATTACAATAATAACCAATTATACATCGTTTAAAATAACATATTCACAACTGAAATGGCAAAATAAGCAATGGGGAATCCCCAAATAATGATGAAAAAAAAAATCAAAATTATTAAAAGAACAAATTTACAAGATTCACACTGTGCAGGGAAAATACAACTGTACTCACAGATGTATAGCATATGCATTATGCTATCAAAATAGACCTATACATGTACATGTATTATCATGACAATTATACATGTATATTGTTTTGGGAGAGGGGAATAAAACTTAATCTCTGATTATCATTTAGTACATAAGAAGTGAAGAGTCAACATACTTTTACTCATTTTCATTCAGTCTGGAGCAACTCTATTCTTTTAGACAGCTCCGGTCAACCACAAAGAAAAGTCATCACATCGATCTTATTTTCAAAATAAGATTTCCATATACATGTACTGTACATGCATCTTCACGATTTCATTTCATGTTATGGTAATATATTGCAATATAAATTTTGTTTCATTCATATTCTTGTAATGAAATACACTACATTGTACCATTAATTTCATTAATTGTAATTATTCGTAAAATTGGTTGCGGATCTTAGACCAAAATTCACATGGTAACCTTGCTAAGAGAAAAAGAGAGACATATATATGTGCAACAGAGATGCACAACAAAGTGAAATAAAAATACAAGTGATAGTTACCCAGCACACACATACCTGAACACAAACCAAACAACATTTCCGGCACTAACGTCCTTTGGCAAGACATTAACCTACATTTGCCACTCTCCACCCGGGTGTAGTAAAAGGGTACCTGATAGTCAGAAATTCCTTGCATGCTTCAGTGCCTTAGGGAAGCAGGGCTAAAGCCAGTGTAATACAAGTACAATGTAGTAGTAGTACTTTATAGGCACCTTCAACACCCCACTGGGATGGATAGGTGCAAAATATAAATGTACACATGTAGCTATATTATTAATTTATTATCATTATTACTATTACTCCAGAAATGCACAGATTGGTTACTGGATTTATGAACAACCGCTATTATTTCTGCCACTTTTTTGAGCATGAATGCTTAAGGATGACAATCTTGAGAGCGAACTAATTTTAGCCAGGGTCCAAATCCTGACCAAGTAGGTTGAGTGATTCCTCTCATTTATGGAATGCCAAATACAATTCGCTCCAATCTGTAGGAAATACTAAACAATAATCATACGCAATTCTATTATCAAAATTCATTTCATCATGAAAATTGATTTCTCATTTCAATTTCAAGACTAAATTTATGTAGGTCATTCATGACAATACATAATCATATAGCAAGTTCTACAGAATTGAGAGGTTTAACATAAACGAATACGAAAACGATTACGACCATATGTATGTTATGACTGTCAAACATTAAGTATAAAAATGGCTCAACTGTTCCTACATACATTTCATAACAATCTGAGTAAATTCATATTTCTCTCCACAAGACAGCAGTGACAATATGAGGTATATTTTTGTAAGTAATCCAAACCAAAATTTGGTGATCTTGGGATAGATTCAGACATATTTCCGACACTTTTTCTACCTCCTGTTAGAAGCATATCTATGTCATAATGTGTCACCCACTGATGTATGTGCTCAGTTTTACAATCACATAACAATTTGTTAGTACAGTGTATATGTTGCCATCTTTGCTCTAGTTAAGATTTTTCACTAAGCAGGTAGAAAACGATAATTTGATCTGAAAGCCAGGTTAAATAATGTGAAGCATTTCTCTTTGTAAGACAAATATTTGATCATTAAAACAACAGTAGTACAAAGTGCTTGCATTCTGTTTAAAATTTCCAAAGCATGCAAACTTCAAATTTCTCAAATTTTCTTCTTCAAGCTAGCCTAAACTAGCCTAAAATCCCAACAATATGTGATATACAGTGTGAATCAATAAAAAGGAAACCCATATCCATGCCCTAATACAGTCAAACCTGTCTATTAAGGCCACCCAAGGGAAACAGAAAAAGTGGCCACTGTAGACAGGTGGCCTTTATAGACAGGTTCTAAGACACATATTTCTTGCTTTAGGGAGGCAATATGAGTGACCACTATAGACAGTTGGTCACTATAGACAGGTGGCCACCAAGACAGGCTTGACTGTATCTTAAAAATCAAGTGAAATTGATGAATTATACTATAATGGTATGATAATTTATAATGTCTTCTTCAATTTGATAGGCTGCTCACTAAAATGTGATCATGGATGACCGAGCACTGGCCATTTTTGAAAAGCATGTCGGAATCACCTTTGACCAAGTTTGGGATGAACGGTGTTCAGGAGTTACTTTCATTGTGTGTGAGTGCATTCAACTGGAATGGAGACCATGTAACCAACCTTGGGTTGACACTCCATTTCCTTCAAATTTGGGCAGAGGCAAATTTGAAATGAATCAGGAAAAAAGCTATTGCTCATCTGACCATGGTCGGATCTTACTGATCAATGTGTCAAATCAAAGAAAACATGATAGGCTACAATGTGAGTATCTTTGATTAAATCCATATGTACTGATTGCACCGATATTTAGGGATGAATCTGGGTGTCATTTTTATTGACTCACACTGTAGACCCATTCCTTGGAATGCATCCGGAACAACATAAGTCTTTTTACCATTCATTTAATTGGAGAAAAAAAAAAATGGGGGGGGGGGGGGGAAATCTTTTGATATGACCTTTGATTAATGGTAGTAATACCGGAGAACAATTATTTAATCGTTATATCAAACGATTTTCATTTTTTGAAGAAAATAAATTAATAAAATGGATAAAAGACTTCTATCGTTTGGGACATGTTCCACAGAATCGCACTTTAGCACCCTGTATAACACATGTTACAGCACAGGACACCTATTACAATGCTGGTTTCAAGGCACACTAAAAAATATATTATTTCTTTCTCTTAAAGAGAGTCATCCTGAATACTGACTTTTCAACAAAATATAGAAAGTAAGTGAAATAGAACTTGAATGATGATATCACTGATTGCAAAATTTGCTCTAAAAATATGCTATTCCATATCACTGCATTAAATGACATTTTACTGCATGGATGGGAAAGTTCATTTTTGAAAAGTAAAATTGAGGGCAACTAAAGTACATCTTTTGGAGATATGCCACAATCTCTTCTTTGTTTGGTAGAAATCATCAATTTTTAATAAAAGTCTGCTAGAACTGCAAATTCACAATTACACATTGAAGAATAAATTTCTTACAAAAATAACTTCTCATAGAATAGAGATGAAAATATCTGAATGCTCTAGTACGGTAGATTTTATTACTTCCCTAAAGATCCTAATATTAGAAATTCTTGTGCACTCGTTGTGATTGTCCTAACTAAAATTCTACATCCCATTCAGGCATCTTTACAAATACGTCAAACTTTCATGTCAATATTCAAACCAACTTTCTCCCAAAGTGCCTACATTCCTATTTACAGCTCAATATTCACAATAATTTAAATCAGTTTGCATCAATGTACATATAAATATACTGACACAGACAAGGCCCCGCCCTGCTCAGTTCAATTCAAGGATCGCTGAGGTACATCTCGTGTTCGTCAGTCGCGTTGCATCAACTGTTGTTGCTGACTTGAGATTCTAAGCGTGGTTGCTTTGAAGGCGGTTCATCTAAATCATCCTGTATCAAGATGTACAAAGTGATAAATTCTTACAGTGAATTAGCTGTACAAGAATCGAGGGTTTGATGCTTAGGAATACAAAGACGCTATACAAGGAAAACGTAATTACAATCCACGAATCCAAGATACTGGAAAATCATACACAGGGCAACTGGTGCTGAAGGCATCAGGTAATAAAGATAAAGTTAAGGTAGCTTGGCGAAACGTTGTGGCGCATAAGAACACGGGAAAGACGCAAAGAGGAAAACTGCAAGTTTTGTATGTGCTTATCAAATTAAAATCAGACATATCTGAATAAAAATTTTCATATTATTTTGCTTAAAATTGTTCAAATATTTGAACACTAATTCTACATTGTAATATTTTGAGTCTGCCTTTATAGAATAAAATTATGATTTTGAGCAAATTTGTCATATGCGTTTTTCCCGCGTTCTTACGTGCCAGGACGTTTCGCTAAGCTACCTAAGTTCTGGTCATGTGATTGCATTGTCAAAGCAAATGTCCAGAAGCAATTGGGATTAGATCAAATGAAAATAGATTTATTTATTTCTGATATCTATAGAGGGTAGCACATTTTCACCAATAGTGGTGGTCTTCCAGTTTCATGAGGCCTCGTTGACTCAAATTGACTTGCACTTCACACAGAAATGTGTATATGGGACTACACACACATCACTGATGTGGCTTGAAAGTTGGCCTGATCATTTCAGCTGTTTCTTGTCATGAGGGCATTTCAAGATTCAAGAGCACTCCTTTCCTGGGCCCTGTTTCATAAAACTTGTCATCAATGACAAGTTGCAATAACTGTTATAAGCTACTGAAATCCTTGTATCTGATTGGCTGAGAGCAACATTCTTTCTACAATAACCTTCCAAACTGACATAAAAAGAATGAGAAAGCTCACAAATTATTTTTCACCTTTACCAGAACTCAACCTTCTCTTTAAATCATGGCTACAAAATCATCACAAACACAACCAACAGTCATTAGAATTTCTCAATCTTTTCTAATATTTCTCAGATAAAATCATCTTGGCTATACGAATGGCAAAATGAAATAGACCTTTAGATAAAAAGTGAACACAGATTATTGGGAAGGGTAGGAATTAAGCATCTACTCAATAGAGTTATACACATAACGGATGAAAAAGGAAGAAAAGAGTGAAAACATAAGCGGGCAGACAGATGAGAATGAAAATGCAAGGAATAACAAGATTTTTAAAGAGAAAAATACAAACTGGTACCAAAACAAATAGAAAGACTCGAGACCTATATTGAATTTGAAAGAGCTACGAGAAATTTCATTTAATTCCATTCCTTTAAGTAAAATCTCAGTAATTTTTTTATTTCCAGGTACTCACCATTGCTGAATGCGGTCTAACATTTTGCTTGGAAACTGGCTCTTCTGCTGTCAAAAGAGGAGGCTCTTCATTCTTTGATGGTGAGTCTATAGGGAATAGGAATACAACACAGGAGACGAAGGTTACTATTTTAGTATACATCTAAGACAAGAGAATAATCTTACAATATCAAGTTTTTGAACCACAGACAAACACTTACGCTGTTGGACAGAAAGTTTCAGGTACAAAAAAAAATGACATTAGAATGGTTAATATGCCAAGGCGTTAACTAATTCACCCGTAGCTTTTCGATACAAATTCATATTTTTTTCACTTTAGCTACTACATGTATATGTACATCCACTGAAGTATTTCCATTTCTGTTCCATGATATTTTCATTTGGTATTGTTTAGTAACTAATGCTATTTGAAAAAGAAATATTGATACATTAAGTCCTGCTCATTGAAGGGTTGAATTAATTCACCTATCCACTTCTACACTGCCACAATGCTATACTCAGGCTTCTTGGTAGAAAATTGTTTGTGCATGGTTCAAATTAAAATATAATTTTTTTTTCCGAATCCCATGGGGGGTGATCTGAAAGGACCATGAAATTCCAGGGAGGTGATTTGGAAGGACCAAAACAACTCTGGAGGTTGAAAGCATGCGTTGATATAGTTATTACCCTTGTAGGGGAGAATCTACATTTGGTTTTTCAGAAGAAGAAAAAAAGGCTGGTTATACTTCTTTGCTACTTGTAACATTTGCAATGGTAATCTTATGGGGGGGGGGGGGGGGTTGGTGGGGAAGTAAGAAGTAATATACTGTTAACCTTGCATAACTCAAAGTCGCATAAGTCGAACTTTCCCAAAGTCGAATCATTCTTTTTTTTTACCAAACTATGCAAAACATGTGTTATTTACATTTCTTAAGTCGAATTTTGCATAAGTCAAACTATTTTTTGTGGTCCCAACAGATTCGACTTAGGCAAAGTTAACTGTATTAAAGTCTTACCTTCTACATCGGTTTGTCTTTCTATACTGGGTTGAACATCAGGTGGTTGAATCCTATTCTCACTAGATGATAACCTGCTCTTCTCAGCATCTTACAGGATAAGAAATGAAACTTCCTCAATCCACAAAAATCATGACAAATGAATGCACCTTTTCAGCAAAGGGAGCAATCAACCCAACATTCTGGGCTCCAAACTAACATTTTTCCAAGTGGTCTCGAGGAAAATATAGAAGGTCTGTATGCACCAGGGCCCGTTTCATAAAACTTTTTATCAATAACAACTGCTATAGATCTATGACAAATCTGCTCTAAGCCAATCAAAGTCTATGATTTCAGTAGCTTATAACAATTAACATAACTTGTTATTTATAACAAGTTTATGAAACGGCCCAGATCTGATAGTATTGAGTCGTACAATGTAACCCATGATTTGTTGCATCAGTGTAAAAGGGGGAAAATGCCCATGTATTGTCAATGAGCAGTGATTTTACTTGATGTATTAAGCAGAACCCAATTTTGTCTGTCCTCCTTAGGAGAAAAATTTGTAGGAATGCATGAAAATGTGAAATTGTATTATTTTTCTAACAGGTGTATTAAAACTTTGGGACCCAAATGTATGTTCTCTACAGGGCATTCAGTGATCAATAGGAATGAAAAACTGATGGATAAACTATTTAAAACCATTTTGTAAATAAAAATAAAAAGAAAAGAAATGTAATCTTACCTTCTGTGGGAGCCCTTGATTGCTACTTTCATCTAGATCGCTACTCATCATGGAATCCATTGTCGATTCATCGTAACTCAGGGCTGATGATGGCGCTAATCATGGAACAAGAACAAAAAAAGAAACAACGTAAATCTGATGTGAAAGCATTCATTGTTGCAAGTAGCTTTCAGCGATGGGTCCGAGACCAGGGGTCCCAAGACCAAGACCAGGAGGATACCTTATGATTAAATTCATTTTATATTAGGTCTTGGGGTCGAGACCAAGACCAAGACACAGAAAATTCGAAAACGAGATCGGTCTCAGACCCATCACTGATAATTTCATGTGACGGGAATAATCTGCTCTGTGATCTAGCATTATGTTCAGTGTACATATACATGTCTGCTCATTCGGAAAGTACATAATTTTACCTCAGGACCTGATAAACTACCCCCAAGAGAATTACTGTAAAACTAGAAACTTTCGCGAATTGTTAATGACAGCCAATCTTGCAGCAAGAAACTTTTGCGAACTGCAATAGTTTTATGTTGTTTCAATCTTGACTTGATTATTTCCCGGCATGAAACTTTTGCAAATCTCGACCACTCGCGAAACTCGCGAAAGTTTCATGCACTTAAAAATTTCTGGTTTTAAGGTACACCCCTAGGACAACTATCACCCACACAACCATCCCACCATCCCTTAGGACAATTACCCACCGAGTTCAGACTGTTGATATCTCTTCTCTCCTTGCCCCATTACCACTTGGACAACTACCTAGGCTGTAATTATCTAAGGATAGTTTTCTGGGGGTAGGTACATATATTCGGGGTTGGACAACTGTCCAGAGGGCAGTTATCTAGAATCATTTTTACCAGTCACAGAAATTAATAGAGTTAATAGAAAGGCTTTAGTTTACAGCCCCAATGTATTAAGGGAGTTAGGAAACACCAAAACATTGTACTCAAGATTGCAATTCTTTTTCCAAAAAAAGTAATGACATAAAAAGGACAGGAGGAAGTGCCTTACTTAGTCTGGAGTTGGAATCTTCTAGGTTGGGGATGTCTCGAAGCTTTGATGGAGTTGTCTGCTGTGAATTGCTATCAACTGCAAGAAGAAAATACCAAAACAAGGGATTAAGAGAAAATGTAACACTGACTGCCAGGTTCACAATGAACAAAAAATGAGGAGTCTTTACAATAAAACCTATTATCAATACAAGATCTTATTATACATTTAATACAGGACACAAGATCCGTTTAGCATTTTTTCCTAATAATATGAATTTTTGTCATCAAGTATACATGTAAGTTACTGTACATACGTATCAGACTGTTACTCTCTCATGACTAACAAAAATAAAATAAAATAATAAATAAATAAAACAAAACATAAATAAAAAAGAAAAAAACATATCATGCATTATTGAAAATTGCTTGCATTATGCAAGATATCTTAACAAGTTCATATAATGTGCAAAAATATGATCATCCTAGGTTTCCACAATTTCTTGCCATTTAAAGGTGAAGTTGAGCTCTGGTCATGAGATTGAATTGTCAAATAAACTGTCACAAAGCCACTGGAAAATGTTGATCATATACATGTAGCATATAATAATTGGTGTATGCTGTAATGTTTTGGAATCACCAAAATGATAAGAAATTGATTCAATCCAGCTGAGAGTCACATGCACTGCACACAGAAATGTGTATATGGGACAAAACACAAATGTCCAGCCTGAACATTTCAGCTGTGTCTTTCACATTTTGAATGTGAGGGCATTTGAAGAGCAATCATTTTCAGGGGGCATATCTACTATGATAATCTTCCAAACTAACATGAAAAGAATTAGAAAGCTCACAATTTTTTTTTTTTTTAACCTTTCCCAGAACTCAACCTTCTCCAGACAATTGACTACATTTTGTGGTTTGCCTCAATAACTTTTGATTCAGAGCTCTAAAACATATACCAGATGCAGGAGTAGAAAGAGCAAAAATTTCTGCACAAACTATGACCATTTTTGTTGCATGACCATACTACATTTGATGCCAGGAATTTTTAAAACGAGAATAAGCTTTAAAATCCTTAAATTAGCAACACAATGGAAAATTCCAAATCATTGTTTTTTATCAAAATTGGCAATTTTTAAATTTTTCGACAAAATTGTTAACCATGAATACTGTTTTCAAAGATATTACACCTTATTATAACCATGTAGCACTAAAAGAAAAATATTATTGTTGCCAATTTGAAGAACAAAGTGTGATCAATTTAGCCCTTAAATAATTCCTGTCCTAAAAGGGTTAATATGCCAAACTTACTTGTACATCTATTCTCCTTCTCCTGTTCACCATTGATGCTTTTCGCATCTCCCTGGCTACTGGTCTCACTAGTTTTGTCATCATGTCCATTCTGGTCCTCTGCCTTCTTCTTCTCTACAATAGGAACCCACTTGAAAATCTTTAGCGATGTGTCACCTATAGTCACCCATTTCTTTTCCCTAGCAAACAAAAAAGAGAAGGAGAAAGATAATAATAAAAGTAATTAATTCATAATAATAATAACAATAGTTATAATAATGGTAATAACTAAAAAAAAAACAATGATACAAATATTGATAATCATAAAATGAGACAGGCAGAGAAAAGCAGAGTGAAATGGATTCAATGGGTGGACAGAAATGAATAGGGAAAGAACAAAGGAAAGGGGAGGGGGAGAGGAGTGAATTGAAGATGAGAAAGGAGAAAGATGGAGTGAAGGGAGAAAGAGGGGGTGTAAGGAGCGTCGAGTGGAGAAAGGGAGCAAATAGAATTAGGAAGGCAGAGAAAGGAAAGGGGAAAATAGAAAGGAAGGACATGTACATGTACTCTGTAGGGAGAAAGGGCAAGAGAGGTAGGAGGAAGGGAGAAAGAGGGAGTGAATGGAAAGGAATGAGAGAGTGAATAGAAGGGCAAATATGCATATGGAGTGACAGGGAGAAAGAAGATGAGAAATGAAAGGAAAAATCAAAGCAAAAATCTTATTGACAAGAGATTGACAAAAGATTGAGGGGCTGAGCTGGGTATTGCGAGGGAGCGTAGCGACCGAGCCCGAGCGAGCGAGGGGGGAGGGTGTGGGAGGGGGGATACCCCCTCCCACAGTAGGGAGATTTTTCATTTTTAGGGTTGCCAGCTTGCGATTTTAAGCATACTTGCATGCTCTATATTTTTTAATTTTTTTTTTGTTTTCCTATGCATATTAAATGTTTACTTGGCAGCCCAAGGGGGGGGGGGGGGCTAAACCCCCTAACCCCCCCCCCCCCCGTAGATCCGCCACTGAGATCTACCTTTATCAGTTTATTATTTAGTTTACTTCATTTCATTTGTATTGTAGGTAGGATATGTGCATGTGTACATTACATGAGGTGAAATAATGCCTCAGGCACCACCTTCGGTCGGCGGAGGCATAAAAAGAATGATATTTAGAGTACCGCTACCAACTACCAGTAAAGAAACTAGAATAGAGTTTGTAGATATAGAGTATGTGCTCCTGTGGGCGGCCGGTCCCCTGTGAGCAGCCGGCGGTGAATAAAAAATGAAAATTTAAAAAAAAAATTTGATGTCCCTTCAAAAATTACCCTGGACAGTCTCAGATAGGTTCTATTGCACCAAAAAACATACTCAGCCAAAGCAGTAAGTATCCTGAATCTCGCTCAACATCATGAGAAATGTACGCCACCAGTCATCGACAAAAAAATTGCAGTTTCATAACTTTTAAGTTAAGAGACTATGACATACTTAAACCAATACTTAAACTTTATTTGTTCAATTTGATGTGTAATTTGATGTTTATTTAAGAGAATGAAGTTGATGGTCCATGTTTTGCTTCAGAAATTTTTATTTACACTACCACAGGGAAAGCTGCATGGGGGCACTTATCCAATGAACAAGGTTATAATATGGGGGTGGCCGCTCACCAGTGCCATTTTTCTGAGTGGGTCTGGTGAGCAGCCACCCTGTGTAAAACATGTACAAAATGCAGGTTTTTGTAGGAAATTGTAGTCTGCTTTCATTTTTTGGTCATAGCGTTTGATAGATCATCATGTTTGACAGATTTTATAGGTTTTAACAGAATATTATTAATTTTTATAAAGTATTGTAATGTAATGTATGAAATGTGATATTTATTTTCTTTCACTTAGTCACAAATATGATGCTGAATGCCCGACATATCATGGGCGGCTGCTCACAGGGGTAGAGGCGGCCGCACACAGGACCCCTAGCACTAGCTATACGAGCTCTGTGGCTTATCAATCTGCTACTGGCCACAGAGCTATACAGCCCATGCCTATACTGCGTGTGGAGGAAGATATCAACCCAAAAATCTAGATCTAAATATCACCATTTCCCACATACTGTGAGCCATGCAAACCACCCTCGGAGTTTTCTAAAGGGGTAACCATCCAGGATCAACTAAGATTGTAAAAATTGAATGAATAAAAAAGAAAAAAAGCCACAAAATTGGCAGGTGTGATCAGGTTTTTTTACCATGCACTTGTAACTTGTATATATGGGACTACACATGCAAGGTAAGATTGGTGTAGTCCCATATATACAAGTTACACTGTGTAACTTGTATATATGGGACTACACCAATCTTACCTTGCATGTGTAGTCCCATATATACAAGTTACAAGTGCAAGGTAAAAAAACCTGATCACACCTGCCAATTTTGTGGCTTTTTTTCTTTTTTATTCATTCAATTTTTACAATCTTAGTTGATCCTGGAAGGTAACCCTTTAGCAAACTCCGAGGGTGGTTTGCATGGCTCACAGTATGTGGGAAATGGTGATATTTAGATCTAGATTTTTTGGTTGATATCTTCCTCCACACGCAGTATAGGCATGGGCTGTATAGCTCTGTGGCCAGTAGCAGATTGATAAGCCACAGAGCTCGTATAGCTACCCTAGCACCGTTTTGAAAAATGGACACTACTGACCACGTTATTGGTCAATAATTTTAATTTTGCCTTCTATTTACTTTAGTAAGCAAGTATTTGGACTATGAATTGATTGTATTGAATTATGTGCGAGTCTTTGATTGATAAATCAGCAAATTCCCTTTAAGCGGCTGCACACCAGAGCCTTTACTCTAGTTTATACTGATATTTTCACTTCAGGCACAATACAGTCCCATATGTTCACGCCAGTGTCGGCGCTGGAAAATCAGTTGTGACCTTTTTGTTCAGTGCCGCCGGCAAACTCGCAACAGTCATATTCACTCCATACACAACACACACTGTGCCGCTTGTACATTTGCACTGCACGAAAATGAAACGAGACTTTACTCACCATTTTCTTACTCTGTCGATTGCCTGCATTACCCGTTTGATTTCATCTTTGGCGCGGCTGCGGGTCTCTGCGCGAGAGGACCGTGAAGAAGACATCATCATCCCACGTTCAGAAACAAAACAATGATCGAAATGTGCGACTGCTCAAAATAATGCAATGTCTTTCTTCTTTCGGCGAATCGAGACGGTCGATCGCGACGGTCACGTAAACGTAATGCAGCAACGCCGTGAATATTACCGGTCGCATTAGCTTTTCCGTGCATTTTGCACACAAAGGAAATCCAGTCTGCATATTCTGCATGCACACAATAATACACAACATACACACACAGTACACACAAACACACCCTTTGCATGCCCAGAGTGTGTGTGCAGTGGTGTGTATGACAGGTGTATTGCCTATGCATATGCATTGGTGTATGCACAGCATGTATGCACTGCCTGCAAACGAGGGGAAAAAACCCGAAGGTCGTGTGTGTCATGCACGCAAGTCTTGAAAACTTCTGTTCACATTGTGTGATTTTATCGCTGAATTGAACTCTAATTGTTATGCGTTGGATGGGTAATGGACTTGGTAACGGATGTGTAGTGCACGGAGCAAAGTCTTCGATGCGGATCTAGAATTTTGGATGAAATATTCATAGATCTACATGTACTTCCAAACTTAATACTGAAAATGAGAGAGAGAGAAAAAAATGCAAATAATGTCAAATTTAGAAGATTTGATGTCAAACCGAAGAATTTTATCATTTTTTTAAAAATCTGGTGGGAGGGGGGGGGGTAGATTGAGGTTTGCTTTCACGAGAAATTATGTCAGTCAGTGTGCCCTAACCTTTTGCCAAACCTTTTAAGTTTTGACAGACATGTAGGGCCTATTAATTAACAGGGGCGGATCCGGGGGGGGGGGGGGAGAATCGGCCGTGGCCCCCCTTTTGAAACCAAACAGGCATACCTTAAGTACACACACACACACACACACCAAAAAAAAAAAAAAAAAAAAAAAAAAGCTTCCTTAATCGTGTATGGCTAGCCCCCTCTTTTACAAAATCCTGGATTCGCCCCTGATAAAATATGTAGGCCTATTATTTACGTCTGGGGCTGACCTTTAACGTCACCATCCCACAGACGTGACTGAGATTCGAACCTGGGTCCGATCAGAGTCAGTAGCAGGCTAGCAGCCTATAGGGGCCAATACAAAGAGCTGCCCATAGACGTTACCGCTAGACCAACACCAGATCAGTGTGCTTTTAAAGCTATCATTATGATTCAGTGTTAACGCACCTAGTAAAAGCTCGTGCACATTTTCCTTTTATACCTATCATGGGCTGCGGAGCCGGGGGGGGGGGGGGGCTGCAGCCCCCAACTCTTTTGAGTAGACACGTTAAAAAAATATCGGAAAAAAGGCTCGAAAATTGTCATTAATGATTAAAATCATATCAGCCCCCCCCCACTTTCAAAAACGCTCCGCGGCCCCTGCCTATGCCATAAAATCCGTTTTTACCAGGTAGTTTAACACTGCATCATAAAGATTGGTTTGCTTGCGAACCGAGAATAAAAAGTAAGAAAGTGAACACTACTTTTTATGCTTTATATACATTCACACTATAACCATAACATTATACAGGGCTAGAAGGCATATTAACTACTGAAGGGGCTACCGACTACCGTGTTGCAGAATACTGAATAAACATATAAATAAATAAATATATATATATATAAATAATTAGATAAATAATCAAGTAATTAAATCAATTAATCCATCAAATTAGAGAGGTCTGAGGCAAATAGTTAGGCTACTGAAGGCATAGCTGATAAAATAGTGAAAATCTAAAGGGCCTAATTGGCTATTGAGGCCAATTTTCCAATATAAGTATATAAAGTAATGAACAAATGGTGTACATGTATTAAAAAAAAAAATAGGCATACACAGTTGGAGACACAACTCTAAAAGCAAAAGCTTGGGGCGAGAGTGCCTACATTTATATACAAAAAAGAAGACCCCCCCCCCCGGAACAAAAACAAATCAAAATCAAATAAAACAATAACAACAACAACAACAAAAAGAGAAAACATTCCTAAACCACCGCTGAGCTTGATTGTAATGAAGAAAAAAAAAGCGGCAGGAGGAAAAAAAAAAAAAAGTGGGGGGGGGGGGGGGGGGGGGGGGGGGGGAGAGAGAGAGAATAGGAGGTGCAAAAGAAAATAGAAATTCACGAAGAAACGGAGAGAAAAGACCCAAATGGAGGGTGGGGAACTTGGGAAGTGTTATAAAACCATGTTATTTGTAAGATGAAGTAGAAATAATGTTTCTTTCATCCTAATTGAGAAGCTGGCGAGAGATGCGGAGTATTATCTGTGAGTAACGTTCCGCAAGTTAGGTCCCGAGTACCGGATGTCTATACTTATATTTGCATTGGAATTATTGTAAATTGGTTTATTGTATAGTGATAATTTTATAAGCCGATAATCAAATTTCGCTACAAGGCAGCATTTACAAACACATAAAAACAGATGTTTACTCATTCCCAGGTTGGCAGTTTTTTGTGCAGAAAAATACAAACTTGTGATATGATAGAACTAATCTAATAATCAATTTCAATATGTAAGTGTTTTATCTCATAAAGTAAATTCATTGGTTTAAAGTTCTAATTTTCTATTACAAAGCATACATTCCTTTTTGTATTATGGGGCCTGCTTATTTCACTGTATTTAGGGGTTGTGATCATCATTCAGATACTGATTGTATAAGTTTATACTGGAAAGTTTATTATGCAATAATAAATTGAAGAGGCACGACTGAGCCCCTGCAGAAAATGATGCGCCCATAGGCCTATATATACGCTTGTGGGCTGTGGCATTTTATATTTGTTTTAGTTTTGTTTAGGGTGCTATATGATTTGAGCCGATTATGCCTATGACAAATTATCATTCCTGCCAACCTTTCGATGTCATTAATGATTCTGTGTTAAAGGCATGCATGCTCTGTACTGGCAATTGCTATGTTCTGAGTTGAACACACATATTTTGTGGCATATTTCAGAATGTGAAAATGTAATTAAATCGTATATGATTGCTTAAAGAATGGTTTTGTCATAAAAACTCACTCCAAATGAATTTGACACTCTTCAACTGTAGAATGTGAAAAATGAGTCAGTCAGATGCACTGAACTCTATGAGTTATTATAGAGTTCAGTGGTCAGATGCAAATGATGCTAGAGGTATTTGAGAAAAAGTGTCAAATAATTATATAGATCTAGTACAACTTTATAATATAATTTTTGCTTCTTGTTGAAACTTTGCATTTTAGTACTTTTATATTCACAGCCTACTTAAATGTCCCTATTTGCATAGGACTTTGCAAATCTTTGAACAAAGTTTATGTATAACTACAAACTATCATGCATGCGAGGGAGAGACCAAACGGTTAAAAATGGTTCAGTATTGGAACTTCTAATTATGAACCACTTTGAACACAAATCCCATCCTACGTCACGATAAAAAGTGTTCTTCACATGATTTATCCTATAGCTATATAGGCCTACAACAATAACGCAAGTCTCTTCGCGATCGGGGGGAGGGGGTGTGCAGTGGCGTATCTATAGATGGCGCCCCCGCCCCCAAAATAATTTATCTACATTAATACGAGGGAGCAAAAACCGACCGAGCGGCATGTAGGTTTTATTTTTTTTTTAACCTTCAAAAACACAATTTCTTATGCACTAAGGAAAATTCGCATTTCAGCACTACCGCATGTAATGTAGCTGTAGAGTTCAATTTTTTTGAACATTGATAAACAGTGTTCTGTTCACTCCCTTCTCAAACGGGGCGCAAAATAATAACGAAAACCCTTGAGCAATGTAGTCAAGGAATTCAGAAAGGTAACCGAAGGTTAAGAAACCTTTGCAAATGCTATTTTATACACTCCAACATCCTATGGGAGCAATATTTAACAAGAGGTTGATGAAAAACCTATATAGGCCCCAATATAGTAAGCAAAGCAAAAAGAGTTACATTTTATTTTTTTTTAATTTTTCAAATTTTAAAAACGCTCATTATGCTATAATTATTGGGCCGGGAAGTTAGGAGATCTTGAAGCAACATACATTATAAGAGGGAACAAAGTAGCCGAGCTTTTAAGAAAGTTTTCGCCTTTTATAAACTCTCAAAAGCTCGAAAATTTCATCATCTTAATATTTCAAACATTTTATGTTGAAGTGTCGGCGGGATCCATTTTTTTTTTATAGGAAATAGTATTATATAATCTACCGGCACCCACACCGTGAATAGAATCATCAGTTGAATTGAATGAATTGAATCACCACATGCCTATGATTCATAATGACAATATTTTAATAATGATGGGCTTTTAGCATTACTGATTTTATATGCGTATATGACGTATATATATGAATAGTGATTAAAACCCAAATCATACTTTTTTGCCATTTTGTTTGAAGTGGAAGTCCACCCTGGTATTTACATGATTTCAAAAAAGCAGAAAATGACAAAACAAACAAACAAACAAACAAACAAACAGATAAGTGAAAATTTGAGCAAAACCCGATAAGAGATTAAAAAAAAAAAATATATTTTTTTGAAGTTGTAATCAATGAAACACATATTGGCAACTCCATGACGAATTTACGAGGTCGTCTCCCATTTGCTCTGCCAAAAAAAATTCATTAATTTTCATTTTCTTAGTTGTTGATGAAGGTATAGATTTGTATAGATCACTGAACTCTGGAGTTCAGAGCGCAAGATACGTCACGGAGTTGCCAATTTGTGTTACAACTTCAAAAATTCATAACTTTCTTAAATTTCTTATCGGATTTTGCTCAAACTTTCATTGATCTGTTTCTCTCATTTTTCACAAACTGATACCGAGCTGGATCTGTGGCAGAAACACAAATTAGTGGAGCGCCATCTGTAGTTTAATACATTATAGTGTTTCTTTACATCGTTTTCGAGCTGTACGTGGATCCTTTACCCTGAAAAATACTCATTTTATGACTACTATAGTTTTACTTGTTGCAAGCTATCCATCCAGCAGGGAAGAGTAGGTAAGAAAATACTGTTTAACGGTAAAGTCGTTTGTGAAAAAGTTCTAAAATCCCTATCCACCGTAACTTGTAATGAATCGAAGTGGGCGGAGCTGAACTAATTTCAAATTTGTTTATTTTGTGTAGACCCGCTCATTGAGTTCTGTGTTTGTTGTTGAATTTTGCTTGTTGGGTTTGATTTTGAGAGTGGGCAAAGCCACTCATAGGCCCTTGCCTATGTGGGACTGTGTCCAATATTCATTGTTGCAGAAGTCAAAAACAGACAACAAAATGCTCTAAGCAAGATTTAATTTTCTTAAATTTGCTAGATTACTAGTCTAGATCTATAGATAGTATAATTACTAGACCTCTAGATCTAGACAGAAAAATCTGTCTGTTTGGCACTCACACACACATAGTCACTTATACTTATAGTGTACAAGCTTATCTGAAGATAACCTTGTTGTAGATCTACTCCACACCATATTGACCACTACTTGATACTTGATGAAATAATCCCTCTTGCAGCTCCAAGAAGCTAAACTGGGATGAACTAAGCAATATGTCGTGAAGAGGTGTCATAGTGAAGATCTCTATTTTACAATAAAAAGAGAGTGCGCTGTGCAAGTAAAAATCTGGATACATCTTAGAGAACAAGAGATCCAGGTGGAGGCTGCAGATTTCTAATAATGGGAAGCGCAGCCTCTTTGAAAGCAATGAGTCCAATGGTATGTACAACTTCACCAGGAAGGTGGTTCCATATCCAGATTGTTCTTGGGAAGAAGGAATATTTGTAGGAGTCTATTGATGACTTTGGTACAGCAAACTTCAGTGTGTGGTCTTTCCTTGCATGATATGTTGCCGGGGTGACTGCGGCTGGCATTGGCAGGTTGACTAGTCCATAATGAATCTTGTAGAACAGAGAGCACTGGTCCAGGAGTCGCCGATGGTGTAATGTGTCCCATCCGTGTGCAGACAACAGGTGTGAAGTTGGTGTAGACCACCTGTAGTCATATGCAACAAACCGAGCTGCCGCTCTTTGAACTTGCTCAAGGCTGTTGATAGCAGTCAAGGTGTAGGGATTCCATGCCTCGGAGGCATATTCAAGCTGGGGCCGAACCAGTGCAGTGTAGGCTCTGGACTTCACTTCTCTTGAGCATGGAGAAAGAGTTCGGCGAATAAGCCCCAGGGTCTTGCTGGCCTTTTGCCTGATATTTTGGCAGTGTGTATTCCAGCGAAGGTCTGGTGTTACAGTTATCCCTAGGTACTTGTACTCCGAGACTCTTGGAACAATATCATCCTGAAGGTGATACTGGTAGATCTTTGGACTGCGTTTCCGAGTAAAAGACATCACACCGCATTTTTTGATGTTGAAGTGCATGAGCCAGTTAGATGACCATGAAGATAATTTATGGAGGTCTTGTTGCAAAGCATGGTAGTCAGATTCTGATGAGATTTCACGATAGACTACACAATCATCGGCAAAGAGACGAATGGATGATGAAATGTCGTCTTGTATGTCATTGATGAAGAGTAAAAAGAGAGTAGGGCCAATAACTGAAACCTGCGGTACTCCTGAAGAGACCTCCTTCCATGATGATCGGCTCCCATCAACAACAACAGATTGTGTCCTTCCAGCCAGGAATGCACGGATCCAATTGAGAGAATCCCCAGAGATGCCATAATATTGTAGCTTGATGGAAAGTCGCTCATGTGGCACTCTATCGAAGGCTTTCTGAAAGTCTAGAAAAACAGCATCAGATTGATTACGACTCTGGAGTGTTTGAGACCACTCGTGGACTGCCGAGGTGAGTTGTGTTGCAGTTGATAACCCTTGTCGAAAACCATGTTGTGTATTGGCAAGAATGTTATTTGCTGCAATGTGCTTGGAAATGTGACTCAGGATGATGTGTTCCATGACTTTGCAGGAGATACAAGTCAAGGAAATTGGCCTATAGTTGGATGGATCACTTTTATCTCCGGACTTGTAGATTGATGTTACAAGAGCTTGCCTCCATTGGGATGGGACCACGCCATTGTTGTAACTTTGCTGGAAGAGGAATGCCAAGGCTGGTGCAATCTCATGAGCCATGAGCTTGAGCAATCTCGGTGGGATCTCATCAGGCCCACTTGCCTTTGAAGGGTTCAGCTGTAAGAGTTGCTTTTCAACACCAGTAATGTGAATATAGAGCTGCTCTATGGATGGATATGGAGAGGGACCCTTCTGAGGCATTAAGTGGACATCTTCATGAGTGAAAACAGACTGGAAAAACTCATTTAGACTCTCAGCTTTGTCAACTGGTGTTGCACACAACTTCGATGCCCAGCGAAGCGAGGGTATTCCAAGGTTTTCTGTACGGCAGGACTTGATATACGACCAGAATCTTTTTGGATTTTCTGTAAGACTAGCTCCAATGATCGTATTGATATAGTCAGAATGTGCCTTGTGAACCATTTTAGCAACTTGGTTGCGGAAATGTCTGTACGTTTCCCAACCAACAGAAGTAGATAACCGCCGAGCTTTCTTGAACAGTCGGTCTCTCTTACGCATCTGACGCTTGATGGCAGGTGTTATCCAAGGTAGACCTGTGTCTTTTGTCCTTGGTCATCTTGGACGGCACCAGTTGAGACAGACAGTTGTTGAGAAAAGTACTAATCATGTTCCAATTTTCCTCCACACTCCATTTCTCTGGACTTGTTTCAAGAAACTCTTTAGAGAAATCTGCAGCAGCCTTTTTGAGGCATTCAGGATCTGCTTTCTGAAACTGATAGACCTTTCTTGGTGGCTTGACTTGAATCTTGGCACTTGTCGAAAGCTTGAAAAAAAGGATGTTGTGGTCTGATATACCTGAGTGTATACAAAGATCCTTAACAAGTACTGGATTTGTGGTGACAACAAGATCGAGTATGTTGCCTGAGGCTGGCCTTGTTATGTCCCTAACAGTCTGGAAGAGCGAGAAATGAAGAAGGATGTCCAATAATCGCTGGTGAGATGCTGCACTTGCAGGATCTGTGGTCGATTGGGATTCCCAATTAATATTTGGATGATTGAAGTCTCCAGCGATTACAATATTTGGAAGTCGTCTGTGATGTTTGGACATCAACTTTGACAGTGAATCATGAAAACCTGCTAAACTAGCAGACCGGTTGCTTGGCGGACAGTAAAAACTGCACAAGAAGAGGGATTTACTGTTTTTGAGCTGAATGTTGCACCACTGTAGTTCGCAGTCCATGTCAAAATCAGGACATGCACTAACGGTGAGTGAGCTATCGATGGCAAGAAATACTCCTCCACCATGTTTGTCCCTGTCCTTGCGGAAGACCAGATAATTGTTAGGGAAAATTGAGTAGGTTGATATATCAGTTGATATATCAGTGTCAAGCTTGGACTCACATCCAAAGATAACATCTGGTTTGTGTTGTGCAATGGTAGCCTTGAAGTTTGCTTGCTTAGTCCCACTTTTCAACCCATTACAATTAATGACCATTGCTTTGATATCCTTTCTTGGATAACACTGGCGGGAAATACCAGAAGACAACCGTGATCGGCTCTGGTGAGCAGGACTGGATGTTGGTGTAGATGTTAGAAAGGTAGGCTCAGGGCTACATTCAGAATCATTTGCCTCACTTTGGGAAGAGCTCAATGGAGAGAAGCTATTAGAGTGTGTAAAGTCCAGTCCCTGAAGAGAAGTACTGGAACCAACGTTTGGCAAACCACATTTGATACAAATCCAAGAGAAGCTTGTTGATTTATTAGCAAGACATTGGTATGAGCTTGGTGAAATGCCCACACATGAAATGTGACACCAATATCCACATGCATCACATAATATAGCAGCATCATCATCAAGGACTGCATCTTGACAAATCGCACATGGATAATCTGGTTGCAGGTTATTCGTTGATGGCCCGGGGTTGGTCTCAACCTGGCCACTAAGTAGTAGAAGAATAGCAAAATGGCTTGGGGATCTTGAGTTGAAAGCAAGTAGACGTGCAGGCATACCACTCGACTGTTTTGCAAGAGATGCAACCACCATCACCTTCACACAATCAGATACAGATCTAGATCTATATGTTGATGTAGATGTAATGTGTCTTACTTGAAATTCTTTATTCAACACAAGAAGGATACATACAGTTGCAAGAAAAAGAAGCAGGAGAGAATGCTGTGCCCTGTGCCTGGAACCCATGATGGTCGACAATAATCTCCCACTGTAGCTTGCTGTGGTATAGCAGTAAAGGCTAAAAGTAGCACACAGTCACAAAACTAAAACTTCCCAAAGTCAGACATACCAGTATGTCATTGACCTATCCAAGTTTTGTAGTAAAAAATTACAGGTAAAAACGACATTTGTGATGTCCAGACATATATATCCAACAAATTATCCTTCCTCTTGTAGATCCATCAAGAAAAACACAGATCCTTTGACAGAATTAAGTATGCACAGTTCAATTGAAAATTGGAAGTTTATGCTGGTTTCTCCCACAGACATGAATATATGGGACCACAATAATGATGTAACATTCAGCACTGAGAAAGCCAAAAGTTGCTTCTCGAAATTCACAATTTTAGGTTGATCAAAATCAGAAAATAATCCACTGCCATGGAGCTTGGGATCCTTAGAAAGCAGAATTTCAGCAATTTGTTGATTAATTTCCAAGATAAAAAGATGGATTAAATGGATTTTTCCAGCAGAGAAAATCACACAGACACCTCCTTTTCAGACATATTACACAGCGACCACTACGCAGGACGAATGCGAAAATACTAGTCATTTTCTATCACATGTACTAAAGGTATGGGGGAAAAAGTAAGATAAATATTTCAATTTCAAATACTTACTTCCAAATTCAGTGCTTTAAAATCTCTTTCCTACCTTGAATGGTCGTTAGGAAGAACTTCTGATATTTCCAGCAAAATCCAAGGTCAAAATCTTGTCCAAAACCTAAGAAATCCCTGCCAATCTTTTTTGCGATCGCATGTTGTTTTCCTGCCGCCTATGTTTTTAGACTAAATCGGCCAATAAAATTTTGTCCACAACAAAACTCGGTATCGCGCGCACATCGATATCTATGATCGCACACACGGAAAATCAGGACTTTTATGTGTGCGCGATAGGAACCGAAATTTTAACGACCAAATTTTTTAGGGGGAGATGTCAGCGCTCGCGGCAATCAGGAAATGTACACAATGACTTGCGATTCCCCGTTTCGCCAGAAGTGACAGTAAATTAAAATTACGGATTTCATTTTTGGAATTATCTTAATTTTTCCAACATCGGTGAGTTGAATTTATTGTATTTCATGAATATGTTGGTGTCGTTTTTTGTAAATTAAATGCCGATAATGAGTGAATGTTGGTGACTTTTGTGCAGTGGTGTTTTGAAAGTGTCGGGGTGGATGATTGCCTAGAGTCTACACACGAAGTATAGTAAAGTCGCTATGAGTGCTCTAGACTAGCTTTTATGGGTGAATAGGCTTCAAGAGCTTTGTGTGTATCAGCACTCACGGGACCATCACTACATGTATATGGGGCTGTGTCAATTTTGGCCTGTCACGACCTCTATCTAAGTTGAAGAGGTAAAAACACCACTATAATCGGCAAAATTTTGAGAAAATACTTCCTTCTACATTTTAGAATGATAGAATATCTAATTTCATGCCAGATCCTTCGATAGGATCTTTAATCAAGTGAAATTTTCAGGCTGTTTTTGGTCGGTGATCTTGCTCCTCTCCTGCACACATATGGGCAAGATATCACACACTTGCCAATGGGAGGTAATTGCTCACGGTATGAAGGTACTGAGTGCGAGGTTATCTCCAATAACCTTGCATAAATGTGAGTGACATGTACAAGCTTATCTGAAGATAACCTTGTACTCCAGACCAGCTTTTATGGGTGAATAGGCTTCAATAGCTTTTGTGTGTATCAGCAGGCCTTTTTCCAGTCTAGATCATTCATACATGAGAGGAAAATAATTATTCAAAATTTCACTTTCAACTCTGAATCCCCAAATTTGTGGCAGAGTAAGGGTTGAAGAGTCCCTAAATCCGGTAATCTAGCAAATTTGAAAATCAGTCTTGCTTAGAGCAATTTTGTCGTCTGTTTTTGACTGCTGCAACAGTGAATGTTGGACACAGTCCCACATAGGCAAGGGCCTATGAGTGGTCTTTGCCTTTGGCTTTGCATTGTCATGATTGTGTGTTTGACAAGGTCTGCTTTGCCTGTGGCAATGGCAATATACATCTGCCTTAAGGCTAAATGAATCGTGCGTGTGTACTGTGGATTGAGCCACTCATAGCGGCAGTACTATACTTCGTGTGTATACTTTTGGACGGTCATACACCTCAACACTTTCAAACACCACTGCACAAAAGTCACCAACATTCACTCAAAATTGGCATTGAATTTTACAAACCGACACCAACATATCCATGAAATACAATAAATTCTACTCACCGATGTATAATTTCCAAAAGAAAACATGTAATTTACTGTAAAATCTAGCGAATCGGTGTATCGGAGATGTTGTGTACATATTCTTATTGCCGCGAGCGCTGAATCTCAGAAAATAAATTTGGTTGTCAAAGATTTGGTCTTCTTCGAGTTTCTTTATGGACAAAAATTTATTGGCCGAGTTTAGTCTAAAATGTTGGCAGCATGAAAACAACATGCTATGGCGAAAAAAAATCGGCAGGGATTTTCCGAGATTCAGCGCTCGTGGCGACAAGGATATGTACACAATGTCTCCGATACACTGATTCGCCAGAACTGCCAGTAAATTACGCGTTTTCTTTTGGAAATTATTTTTACCAACATCAGTGAGTTGAATTTATTATTTCATGGACATGTTGGTGTCGGTATAAATTGTAAATCAAATGCCGATTTTGAGTGAATGTTGGTGACTTTTGTGCAGTGGTGTTTGAAAGTGTTGAGGTGTATGACCGTCCGAGTGTGTACACACGAAGTATAGAAAATTCGCTGTGTGTGGATTGAGCTAGTGGTTTACTATTTCAAGATAATGCTCTGTTATTTTCAATGCAAAAAGGTGAGGATTACACTGGAAAAATCGCGGATGGATCAGTCATTATTCATGGAAAAGTAGTAAATTACCATATTAGACTACCTTTATTTAAAGTTTAATTCACTTGGACTAGGAAACCCCAAATTTATAGTAGATATTTTGAAAAACCCCTAACTGAATCACCACGAGGCATGTACGAGTATATCTGCATTCTTGTACCTAACTCTGTCTTCTCATATCGCAAGACATCTTCACATTTTGGCACAGTAGTACCACTGATCTCTAAAAGAGGAAGAAACACAACAGCAAGAAGAAGATGGAGGCTTTTAATTTGAAGGGAATAAAAGTAACATTTCAAGTAGTTGTTGGCTTAGTAAAAAGCTCACTACAATAGAACAACATCATGCCATTCACTTTGTAGTCATAAGAAATCTAATGCAGACATTGGCAGTTTTGAGTTACTATAAGTAAATTTTCTCGTCTTGAAATTAGGCTTAATATTGAGAACTAAATGGGCAAGTCTAAGCAATTTTGTCTGTTCATAATTTCATATACGCGTAAGATTTTAGTATATCTTGGCCCTGTGTCCCAGAACTTATTGTCAATAACAACTTCCACAAGTCTGTAGTAAATTTACTCTCAGCCAATCAGATGCAAGTATTTCAGTAGCTTATAACTGTTATTTTAACTTGTTATTGATAACAAGTGATCATGATGATTGAATGAAGTTGATTCATGTAGCCCTAGTAGAGCTTGGATCAGAACAAGTAAGAAGTTGTGTATTTGATGTCATGTCAATTCATATTCATAAAATCCAAGATAATTGGTAACTGATGGGACACAAAATGACTAAATCCGTTAGATTTGCCCAGATCTACTTTTCCTATTGCATTATAGTTTGCAAATCAGTGCTACTTCGTACTTGACTTCCTTGATAAGTCACTTTTTTAACCCACAATCGTCTTTTGTTCTCTTACAGGATGAACCAATCAGTGTTGTAATGGGACAGGCTAGGCACAAAGGACAAGGATCTTGTCGATAACTGCTGAGCTGACCTACTTGTAATAGACTGTGGACTGTATTGTGCTGCAGCATTTGGTTATCCAAGGTTTGGCAGTAGATGGCAGATGACATTGACAGTGACGAAGAAGAAAGGAATATGGTAAGAACTAAGAACATTTAATTGTCATTGATTTTTCAGGCAATATAAGGAGTACTCAGAGTGGTGATTCATCCCATTATTATCAGATGGCACCCCCCCCCCCCCCCCATATAGAATCTATATCCCACTGCACTGGGCCGACAATGTGATGGATCTTGAGACAAAGGTTTTCAGAAATTTCTGTCTTTACTCTTTAGTTGTTCTACATGTAGTTAGCTGCTCAAAAGAGATTCTTGTCCACTTTGAAAATTAACAAAAGGAAACGATTGACTATTTAAAATTCTTTTAGCATTGGTGAAGGTCATGGATTTGATGAATTATCTTCCCTTTTTAATGCATCTAGTTGGTCTGGGACCAACACATTTTCAATTAACTTTGAGAGCTGTGGGAGGACAAAGTAGGTTGGGATGATCTGTCTGGCAGGATGAATCTGTTTTCCACTGATACAAATATGCCGTCTTCAAATTGGAATTCCCATTTTTGTTCTTATAATTTAAAGATAAAGTTGAGTTCTTGTCATGCAGTTACATTTTGAAAGAAACTGTCTCAAAGCAGTTGGGAAAGGTTGACAGTGTCTGCATAAGAATTGGTGTTTACTGTGAGTTTTTGGAATTATCAAAATGATGAGAAATTTACCCAATCTCACCGAAAATCACATGCACTGCACACAGAAATGGATATATGGGACTGCACACACATGCGGCATGAATGTTCGGCCTGAATACTTCAGTTACTTCTCGTCATATTTCAAATATGAGGGCATTTGAGGAGCAATCCTTTCCAGGGGACATTTCTCCTATGATGTTCTTCCAAACTGACCTAAAAGGAATGAGAAAGCTCAGAAATTATTTTTCACCTTTCCAAGTACTCAACCTTCTCTTTAAGACAGGTTTACAATTTAGAAATCAGAAATTAATTCAATCTGCCGATAGCATGGTGAAGTTCTTGAGAAGCAGCATGTAACATGTGTAGGCTTATATTGTAAAGTTCAGACCAACTTTTCAGTCTGGTGAGTAACCTTTGTTGACACACAAATGATCAAAACTTTTCAAGTGGGTTTGTTGTCATCTCAAGAGGATCAACTTCCATTAAACCACTCTAAACCACTAAACAGTTCGACTATCTGTGATTAATCATTAATTCTCCTTAACAGGTCGAGACTCTATTAAAGTAACATGTATACAATATTTAATTTTGTTATAGATACAGAATTATAGATAGCTCTGAATATGAGCAGTGGTGGCGTGGGGATCGGGGTTTTTTTGTTTGGGGGGGGGGGACAACTGGAACAAGTGGAATATTTAGTCCTTAACTTTTTTGTTTTTGCTCTTACTCTCTAGTCTCTATCCCCCACTCAACCCACACTGAGTGAGTTGGGAGAGCTGACGACTTATTTCCATCTATTATTGGAAATTTGCTCTAGTACAAAGGAATTAATAAATAAATTTGAATTCCTTGCCCTCATTTTGCACCCACTTTTGAAAATCCTGGTGCTGACACTGATTGTAAGAGGAAGACCACCTGTTATCATATTTGAAATTTGGACTGTGTTCCAGTTTTGATGTTTATCATTTGTATTTGGAAATCAAATCTTTGAGTGATGATTAGAGCCTTTATTAAATCTATACATGTATGTTCATGTCAATACATGTATTTGTTTTTGTATACACGATTAGCCTCACCCCGTTATCCTAATAACCCCCATTAACTTTACCAGTATTTTAGAAAGGAAGCATAATGTATCAAACAGGAATGTGTTGTTTGCCAAAGAGAAGAAGGAGAAGAAGAAGAAGAAGGAAGAAGATGGAAGAAAGAAGAAGAAGAAGAAGAAGAAGAAGAAGAAGAAGAAGAAGAAGAAGAAGAAGAAGAAGAAGAAGAAGAAGAAGAAGAAGAAGAAGAAGAAGAAGAAGAAGAAGAAGAAGAAGAAGAAGAAGAAGAAGAAGAAGAAGAAGAAGAAGAAGGAGAAGAAGGAGAAGAGAAGAAGAAGAAGAAGAAGAAGAAGAAGAAGAAGAAGAAGGAGGAGAAGAAGGAGAAGGAGAAGGAGGAGAAGAAGGAGAAGGAGAAGGAGAAGGAGGAGGAGGAGGAGGAGGAGGAAAAGAAAGGCAAAAGGAGGAAGAGGAAGGGAAGAAAGAATAAAAAGGAGAAAGGGCAGGAGAAGAAGGAGAAGAAGAAAAAGGAAAAGAGGAAGAAGAAGGACTAGAAGGAGGACTAGAAGGAAAAGGAAGAGATATCGTACATGTTGATTGTCTGGAGTTTATAGGTCTGTAATTAGTAAAAAACAAACAAGTTCAGTCAAATGCAGTAATCTATACATGTAAGTATATGTCAGTTATCCGGTTATATATTTATTGGCCTTGTAATTTAGAACAAAAAGAAGTCTTACAAAGAAAACAAGAATAGCCAGGATATGATTGACAGACTAAAAGAAAGAGATCTGGTTTGGGAATTATGACATGAGTACCGGCAGTACCCTGGTAACATAATGGACGTACATGTATATTTGCTCTACAAATCACTTCCTTTATTGCTTTGACTTTGGCCCTGTTGACTGTTAGACTATCTTGCGAGCTCTCAAATTCAAGAGCTTGATAAAAAGAATCGTAGTTTGGACCCTAACTACGATCATTTGTTGCACCCATTATATGCAGCCCTGAAAGTGATTAGTGCATGCATTCCTACTGGTGGGATTTGATTGTGTATTCATGTGGGAGAGGCATAGTTTGAGGCAGTAAAAGAATGGATTTAGACACTTTTGAAAACGAAGTGAGTAAAGTCATTGAACGTATTACGTGTACATTATGTAAGTACGTGTACATGTATGTAAATAACACTGGAATAGTGAATCATTTTTTTCTCTCAAACTTTATTGACTAAAGCCCATTGCACACTATATGATCTGTCTGTGATCTGATTTCCGAAGAAAATGTACATGTATTAGCAATTTATAGCATTTGATCATTTAAACACGTGTATGAAAAATGTTTGAATTGAGGTTCTTCATAAGTCGTGTAGTAGTAAAATCGAAAATACGGCCTACTGTGAACATTCTCGTCCGAGGAAAGGACAAATCGGCTCCGAGTCATGGTGATGTCAGAGCAGTCCTTACAATTGTCTCCACTTTGAAACTGATAATTTGGCCTTTATTCTGGATATACACTGTAAGGCTGACAGTGCACCAAAACCCTACATGTGTGTTTTAAAGTATTCATATTATTGTTCAGAACCTGATCCATGTACTGTACATTGTAGATGTTATTTGTTAATAAGCCCATATTTAAAGGGTACCAATCTCCAAAAATAATTTTGCTTTGTATGTTAGAGGTTTCATGTCGTTATACTATATATTCAAAATATGGGCTTCAAATATTAATTCCATAAAGAGATGCTGCAATTTTAATTACACTCTCTATAAGCGTAAAAGCGACTCGTGAGTAGACTACTCGACGCACCCGTACGCGCTCGCCAAGATAAAGGCTCGCGCGGAACCCAACTTGGAGTTCGGTTCTGCGCGAGCATTTTCATGTTATCCTTTATTTCCTTCATACTGTACTCATAACTGATGAGCTATAGAATACCAGACAAAATTCTTTGAGGTTGATTTAATACTTTCTAGCTGTACACAAATTATTTATTCAGGTGATTGGTACACTTTAATGCTGATTAATGCGATTTATTTCCAAAATCGGATCATATAATGTTCGGTGGGCTATGGTAGTGTTAGTACAAAGTACATGTAGTTTTGCATGTACCCTAATAAAGAGTCCTTAATGTACACAATCATTCATTTTAAATGTTTCTTTGCAATGAAACATGAAAAGCCTGCTTCAGCAATCACTAGCTCAAATGCATGTAAAGCATAATTTTTGTGAGAGGTCATTGTGACATTTTATTGTGGTTTGATTTCAATTTCGAATGGGATCTTGCAGGCAAGTGTAATTGAATGAGATAGTATATGACTGTTGATGGTGGGAGGCATTGTCACATGCAATGCATAATTTTGCAAATTTTTGTTACTGGCTCACAAGTGTGTGGTGCAGTGTAGAAAAGTATGTCTACCAAAGGTTGGAAATCAGATGAAATATCCCATTTTCTTTGTACCCTTTGTTTATTATACTGCAGAGTAATAAATTCAGGATAAACTTTAGTCATTAATATTATAAGGCAGACAAGTTAACAAATACATGTAGGCCTATGTAGTGTCGCATGAAGAAGTTTTCCTCTTATCCTTTCATTCAAGTTAACATGTTTGTTTTTATGTTAGACAGCCAAGTTCAACAGAAAATTTCACCCTGGATCCCCAAAATGTCAAATATAATAAACAGGGGCAGATTGAGTGCTCAAAAGGATCACCTACATGTATATGTGAGTTCTGCTCTTGGGGTCGTACGCTTAAAAGTATGTTAACTAGCTAAAGATCTGTATTCCAAAATCTACATGTACTTTAAAGGGGAATTAACCTCAAAATATAAATGTGCTTATATTCGAAGATGAAATATATTCCTTCTTGTTGTCCTGCGTACTTTTGCATTAAAATATACGAGATGGGTATAAATCAAGATTTCCTCAGCAAGATTTATTGTCTGCTAGCGATACCTTGGGGCTGCCATTTTCTTGATGTGTACATAAAGATATTTTTAACCCGAATGCAAATTTGTCTTTCTTCCTGATACAAAATTACATTTGAGATTAAAAATATTTCACAGATATATGCATATATTCTAAAAACGAAAATGTGTTTTATATTTCTTTGAAAATTACTATTTTACTAAATATAAATCTATTTTCTTGATACTATGACGTACGCGACGGAGCAAATTAATTCAAATGTATGGGTCATAACTTTCCCGAGCGTCAATAGTAACAAACTCTGCATTCACCTGCTTTGAGATAATGGACTTGAATAGTCACAATGCACGTTGTATAAATTATGTTCTGCTCTGCCAGGCATGCCCGAGAAATCGATTTCTTTTTAGCAAAGCCAGAGAATTTAAAAAGAAATCTATGAATTTCAAATTTTAGAATATATGTATACACCTGTTAATGTATTTTCCATCATATACGGGGATTTTTTTTGTAATGAAGAGAAGCAATTTAGCTCTAGGATTGAAATATCTTCCTGACCGAAACGGTTTCCAATGGTTCATGTACAACTTCATATCATCAAGAAAATGGCAGCCCCCATGTAAAGTGTTAACCCTTTCATGACAGGAATTATTTAAGAGCTCAATTGATCACATTTTGTTCTGCAAATTGGCAACAAAAATATTTTTATTTTAGTGCTACGTGGTTCTAATAAGATGTAATTTCTTGAAAATAATATATGTGGTTAGGAACTTTGTCAAAAAGTTGCCAATTTGGACAAAAAACAATGATTTTGAATCTCTCAATGTGTTGCCAATTTAAGGATGTTCAATCTTATTCTCCTTTTTAAAATTCCTGGCATCAAACGCAATATGATCAGGCAACAAAAATGGACACAGTATGTGCAGAATTTTTTGCTCTTTCTACTCATGCATCTGGTATATTTTTTAAGGCTCTAAATCAAAAGTTATTGGGCCAAACCACAAAATGTGGTCAATTGTCTCGAAAGGGTTAACAGATGATACCGTGTGCTCGAATGTCTTGATTTAAACCCTTTTCTGATAATCTATTTCTAAAGTGATACAGGCCAATGATTAATATATTACACCTTTGAACATAAGTACATTTATATTCTGGGGTTAATTCTCCTTTAAGTCCAAAACTATGTTAATAGAGTTTTTTTGCAGGAAGATGTGCATACGCATTTAACCTTATACATGTACATGTATATATATGCAAGCTTCATACATAGACTTACATGTAACATAACAGGGGTCGTGGAGGCCGGTGGAGCGTTTTTGAAAGTGGGGGGCTGATTTGATTTCACTCATGAATGACAATTTTCGAACCTCTTTTCCAAGATTTTATGAAATGTTTTTACTCAAAAAAGTAGGCGGGGGGGGGGGGGGGGGGGGGCTGCAGCCCGCAGCCCTCCAGCCCCCCTCGTTCTGCGGTCTGTGCACAATACATAGTTATGTCGTTTTGGTAAATATTCTGAAAACTGTTTTAACCGAAAGATAACCTAGAAAATGACATTGATCTAGGTTTGTTTTAAGTGCACAGTGTAGTACATTGGTCAATTTATATGTGGAATACTGGAGTGAGGTACCTGTAATTATTTTCTCTTCTGTGTTTTTTAGATTTGGTTTCTGTGAACTATAATTTGATTTGTCCAATCTATAATTTTTGAACGGGAAAACATAAAATGAAAGAAAGGAATCTAGTAGCTTTTCATGAATACTTATGTGTGCATGTACCTTTGCAAGAAAGGTAGTGTGTATGTACACCCTAGAATGGGCTTTTTGGGGGTGTAACCTAAAAAAGAAAAAGATTTAAAAAAAAACAAAACATATCCTTGACACTGCTTTCAGAGTACTAATTTACAGGTACATGTGCAGTACATGTATGTTAAGGGTATCTTTACTCTGGGACTTAACCCTTTCATGACAAGAATTGTTCAAGACTTCAAGGGCTAAATTGGTCACATTTTGTTCTTCAAATTGGCAGCAATAATATTTTTTTCTTTTAAAATGTAATGTCTTCGAAAACAATATACATATTGTGGAAAAGATGACAAAATTTGCAATTTTGATTAAAAAAACAGTGATTTTGAACCTCTCATTGTGTTGCCAATTTGAGGATTTTGAAGCTTATTCTCCTTTTTGAAATTCCTGGTATTAAATGCAATGTGGTCATGCAACAAAATGGACACAATGTACACATGTACATGCAGAAATTTTTGCTCTTTCTACATGTAGTCATGCATCTACATGTACCAGATGATCTGGTATACTCTGAATCAAAAGTTATTGGTCCAAACCACAGGATGTGGTCAATTGTCTTGAGAGGGTAAACAAAGAACATACATGTAGGTAGTTTTCAGAATACTGCTCCAGAACCCCAGGAAGAAGTTAGCCTGAAGCCCTGCTTTAGAGAATATTATTTTATGTGAGAATGCTCATTCTTGTATAAATTAAAATATCTTTGATATGCTCCTTTCAAATCAGAAATTCTCACACAAAACAACATTTTGTCTAGCCAACATACTTTTTAGACAAGTTCAGTGGTGGATCTACATAGGGGGAAAAACCGGCCCGTGCCCCCCTTTTGAAACCCAACTGGCATACCTTAAGTACACAATAAAATTATTTTGCCCCCTTTATTGTGTACTTTTACTGTTATTGTGCCCCCTCTTTTAGAAAATCCTGGATCCGCCTCTGGACAAATTTGTTACATGTATACATGTACTGTACATGTATTGTACATGTATATGTCTGCCTAATGTATAAAAAGCTCAAAATTCTGATATACAGGGTATATTTACAATGTTTGAATTAAAAGAATTTGCTTTAACCCTTTCGAGACAATTGACCACATTTTGTGGTTTGGCTCAATAACTTTTGATTTAGAGCTCTAAAAAGATACCAGATGCATGAGTAGAAAGAGCTAGAACACTGTTTCCATTTTTGTTGCATGACCATACTGCATTTTAAGCCAGGAATTTTTAAAATGAGAATACTGTAAGTTTTGAATCCTTTACTTGGCAACACACTGAGGGGTTCAAAAATATTGTTTTTTCATCAAAATTGGCAATTTTTCAACTTTTCAACAAATTGGCAATTTTTTCAACTTTTCAACAAATTCCTAACCATGTATATTGTTTTCACTGACATTATGCCTTATTAGAACCATGAAGCAGTAAAAGAAAAAATACTATTGTTGCCAATTTGAAGAAGAAAATATGATCAATTTAGCACTTGAATAATTCCTGTCCTGAAAGGGTTAAATACATACATGTAGATTTTTCGCATGTTCACATGATCAGAATCTGATCTTACTGTTAGTCCAAACTCACTACAATACTTACCTCTTGTTCTTTTTGATGCAGGAAGATGAATTTCAGTGGCTGTTGAAGGAAGAGGTGCATGCCGTCCTCAGACAACTAGATACAATTCTCGAAGTAAGACAATGTCCCTTCATTTTCTTTACCTTTTTAAATTTTTTTCCCAGCAGAGTTGATGATACTTGTACAGTATGTATCTTTAATGTACCGTAGTATGGTGGTCCACAGCCCCAAATTCAACATACACATGTAAAATTGGAACTTGGAAGGAGTATGAACTGATATGTCTAAAGCACAAGATCCCTAATACGACGTGGGGTGCATGGCCCTTAAGTGGGCCCTGGAAGCTCCAGGGTTCTGTGATTCTCTCTCATGCAAAATGAGCCATACATGTACATAAAGCAATTTTCAAACAATTTTTATAACTAATATTTCATAAATAATTTTACTTGAGAATAATGATTGTTCACAGGACTGAAAAGAGTTTAAACCTGTCTTTTCAAAATGAAAAGTGTTGCTTTCACATGTTGATGCTTTCCATGGACCACCCTGCTGTATTGTTGTAGAAATTATAAAACAGGGATTAATATTGATTAGTACTCAGTGAACAAAAGCTGCATTATTTTTCAATTAGATTCATTGCATTGCTATTTAATGTTATGGATATGGACCTATTTTGACAATTGAGTTGTGTATCGGTCATTCTCTGATACATATTTATCCAAAAAATATGGACTGATAAAAGAAGTATGATGTACATGTAGTTTGTCAAGATATTACTAGATTGAGGGCAAACTGATTCAATTTAGTTTTAATAGTTCATTTCAATTTGATTCAATTCTATTCAAAAGAATATTGACTTGTAAGAAAGGAGACAAGGATCCCAGAAAACACATGCTTGTGTTGGGCACACCTAATACTAAAAAAACATAAGATATAATGTATAGATTAAAAAAAAATTGAACATGATGATAGGAAGAAGAAGAGGAAGGAAGAAGAAGAGGAGAAAAGAATTGAAGAGGACATGGCTACTTAAAGTACACAATGTACCAATCACCTGAAAAAAATATTTGTGTACAGCTAGAAAGTATAAACTATAAAGTAAAGCTCAAAGAACTTTATCTGGCATTCTATATAAAGTCAACAGTTAAGGAGTATTAAAGAGATACATGTAAAGGATAACTTGAAGGTGCATGTGGAACCGAACTCCGAGTTAGGTGTGTCGAATATTCTATTCACAAGTTGCTTTTATGCTTATAGAGAGTGTGATTAAACTTACAATATCTCTTTATAGAAGTAATATTTGAAGCCCATATTTTGAATGAGACATGGAACTTCTAGCATGCAGAGCAAAATATATTTTTGTGATTGGTACCCTTTAATACAAATGTGAAGAGGAAGGATATGTCAGGCTGAGGATAATCGTAGTCCAATCTATCTCTCTGATTCCCTGTAAGTTTTGTGTACTTTTGAAAAAAATTTCTTCTCTGTTCTCTCCACCCAAAATTTGTATTGAACCACCAACCCTACTCCCTGTCTTCCCCCTCTTCTCCCTTCCAATCTCTTTCTCCCTCTTGTATACCTCTTCTCCCCTCTCTTCCCCTCTCTTCCCCTCTTCCCACCCTCACCCTTCTTCCTCCCTTTTGCCTTTCTTCCCCCTTTTTCTTCCTATTTTCACCTTCTCCATCTTTTCCCCTTGTTCCCCTCTTTCCATCTTCTTCCTTTTCCCCCTTCACCCCCTTCACCCCCCTTCACCCCCTTCACCCCCTTCACCCCCTTCATCCCCTTCACCCCCTCTTTCCAGCTCTTTGCCACTTTTCCTCTCCATCCCTTTTTCATCTTCTTTCCTCTCTCTCTCCCCAGTCCCCCGTCCCCCTCTTTCCACCCTCTTTTCTCCTTCCCATCTTTTCCCCCTCTTCCCCCCTCTCCCCCTCTTCCACCTCTTCTCCCCTCTTTTCTCTTCTTTCTCCTTCTCTCATTTATGTACCTTTCTCCTCATTTTCGCACCCTCTATTTTACCTTTTCTGTCTGTGTCGCTAACTCTACATCTTACACACTCTCTCTCTAACTCTAAATCTAACTCTGTCTCTTGATCTCTCTCTCTATTTATTTTATTACAGGAATCAGGCAGGAGGTTTAATATACCTGGTACAGGTAAGAAATTGCTTTGTGAAATACATTTTATATCAAAAAACTATTCAAATACTTTCATGTACATGTATGTAAAAGTTTCTTTGTCTAAACTGCTGTCAATAAGACCTTCAATTTGAGGTAAAAGCAGCATTGTAATCCCACACATTGTCATGTGCAGAAGGTTACATACATTGCAGATGCTTGAACTGTTGATGTACATTTCAAGAAATACACATCTTAAAATTTGACCTTTCTTTTACTTCATTTACACAACATATCATTCCATACATGGTCCAAGTTAACAGTGATAGATTATATCTGCTCTGCATCATTTTTTTATCTTTTCAATACAAAACTAAAAGGTGGAAAACTCTTGAGCAATGACTGTCTTCATGCCCTTCTTCTGGGCCCATCACAATATCAAGAACAATATGGTTCACATACTGTGGTTGTATGTCGTAAAATTGGATTGGTTTTCTTTTGTGTTGAAATTTGATGAATGTGGTTTTGTATGATTCTCCAAGTCAATTTGTCATGTGAAGGACAATTCAATCTCAAGACATAAAAATTGCATAAGTTGACATTGACATTGGTCTTCTCAAAAGGGGAATGATTTTTACACAGTGTATATGTAAACAAATCTTCACATCGAACTGTATTTTCAAAGGAATATAATTTCATGCAATATGATTCCCTTGTAGAAAATTCTACTAATGCCCTTTTTGGAGAATTCTATTCTCTGATCAGACAATGAAAGGCTTGTATGTGTATGAGCGTATGCCTGGATTTTGCGATCAATTGTAATCAATATTTCTTCCGGGGATGCTCTACCACAAAAATGAATTCATTATGAGACTACATAAATCAAATTAAATGTACAGTATACCTTTAAAGAGAAAGTTCAGTTCTGGGATAGGTGAAAAATAATTTTGTGAGCTTTCTCATCATTTTTATGTCATTTGGGAAGAACATCATACTAGAAATGTCCCCTGAAAAAGATAGCTCTTCAAATTCCCTCATATTCGAAATATGACGAGAAATAGCTGAAATGTTTGGGCCGCACATTCATGCCACTTGTATGTGCAGTCCCATATATACATGTATCCATTTCTGTGTGCAGTACATGTGCTTTTCAGTGACATTGTGTCTACATGTATTTCTTATCATTTTGATGATTGCAAAACCTCACAGTATAAAACAATTCTTATGTAGACTGTAGATGTGATCAACCTTTCCAAATTGCTTTGAGAGAGTTTCTGTCACAATGTAATTTCATGACCAGAAATCAACTTCATCTTTAATGTACATGTACAAGGTCATATAATTCTGATCAGTTAATAATTTCAAATTGTTAGTGGCTGTTGTTACATGTAGGTTTGCCTGGATTGTACGAGATTAATTCTGATCCATTTTAATCAGTATTTGTTCAGAGGAGCACCACCACAAAATGACTTCATTATGAGTTTGCAGAAATCAAATTAAATGTACAGTGTACATACTTGATGTACACAGTAGTACTGGTAGACTTTTGATTAACGTCATTTTAAATTGTTAGTGCTTGTTGATAGGTGATAGTAATAGTACTACTTAATGATTGTAGTACTGGGAGTGATGATGGCAATAAATATATATAAATGAAGTTGGTCGCTGTGACGAAGCACCTTGTTGCTGTAGTGATATTTTTAAAACATATTATGAAACTGCTGGATACTTTAATAAAGGAAGTATGGAATTGTTTAATTTCATTTGTATTCAACAACAGATAAAAGCAAAACTGAAACAGAAATACAATCATACATCTCAGCTTCCATCATACACATTAATTTTATTATTTTCTGCTCCAGTTTACTCTTCAAATTGTCGTCACATACTTTATTTGCATTTAACCAGTTATTGTGCGGTGTACACCCCATTTTTTTTGTTGATGGGAAATAGTTTGCTTGCTAAAATTTTCATAATGTTTGGTACAAAGTTCCAGGCTTCAAATTTAGTCATTTTCTTGGTGTTCTTGATTATAAAAAAAAGTGAAATTGTTGATACTTTTCATATTTCTCACCAAGCGCTTTTAAGAAATGCACCCGGGAAACAAAGGATTAGAGAGAGGCTTATTTCTTTATGAAAACAATTTAAGAAAACTATCTTTTCGACATAAACTTGCTGAACTGTTTCTTTTTTTCATGCAGTTAAAGAAATAATAATGTTAAATTCAACCACTTTTTCACTTTAAAAAGCTGAATACTACCTTAAACTCCCTTGCGTACATGTATCTTAGCCATCAGGTGCACATGTTTCCCATGTCACTGTTATTGATGCGTGAAGTTGACATATGATCTTGTTGCCGATAGATCATTAACACATGTTTATGCCATGCAGCTAAGACAAGATTTAAGGTAACATAGTAGTATCTTGATGTGTATCACATAATTGATCATAGATCATGAACACATGTCTATGCCATGCAGCTAAAACAAGATTTAAGGTGCCGTAGTAATCTCGATGTGGAAAATGATCTCGAGAATGACTGCAATTGTGTGTAAAGATGTTAGTGTCATATGTTACAAATTGATGTCGGTGGAGTAAACGTTCTGAAGATTGTAAGCCTACATGTACATGTATGTAGATGAAAAATCTACTGTTTTGAGCCAGAAGGGCGTTAACTCTGTACTACAAATGATGGGACTTGACACCCTTCTGGCTCCAAACAGATGAAATATAATATTCACAATTAATTATTTCTACTGATAATTCCATACCAGTAATTTTACAGTCAAACACTAAACATTGTCAGTTTGTCACTTTGCACTTTTTGATATACCCTTTAAGATGAATTGCTGCCAGTAACAATATAAGTGCTAATTGATGCATGTTTTGTATCCCTCTAATAATTCATTAAATTTATGTGACAGCAAAGTGAACTTGTTACACAGGTGATCAACTTGTTTCAGATTCAGCTCCTCTTATATCAGATATTGATTTGATAAGGATAATGATGATGATAACATGCTGTATGTATAATGGAGCGCATATCACTACATGTTTGTTCCTATGCGCTGTAAAGGCTCGATCAAATATGCCGAGGTAAAAAGACTCAAAAACCTCAAAAAACCTCAGGGTACTGCACTTCACATATCTTATGAAACACAGGTGAGTGAGTTTGTGAGCTTTGTTCCATCATGCATCCCCACTTGCCATTAATTCAATACACAAAAAAACTACCACGTTTTTTTGTTTTTTTTTGCGGCGGTTTACTGCGGCACACGTGTATGTTAATGACCCTTCATGTAAAGAAAGAAAGAGAGGGAATAGAGAATACTGCGAAGAGTGGGGTACATGTAGAGTGTAAAAAACAAAAGGCCTAGAAAAAAAAGTGGCCTTGACTTGCATGAGATGTCTGCTAGTCAGGTGTCCTGTTTGTTCCAGACGCGAGCAATCAAGGCTCTCCACACACTTTTCTACATGTACACGTATCTCATGTTATTAACATGTTGGCACTAGTGTTAGCGGTGAGCCTACATGTATTTGATGGATACATTACGTATATATTAATTCATATACACAAATTAAAATGCAAGAATACATAATTACATACAGCGAATGCAGTGAGAAGGATACAGCAGAGGAAATGAAAAAGACATGATTAACAGAGAAAAACAGTGAAAGGTGAAAAATGATGGGTGCTAATTTGCAAAGGAAAAGCTGATTCAATTGGACATTTAGAAAATTCTGAACTGCTGTTGGTTAAACATCCCCTTTAAGAGAAGTTCCTGCTGGTAATCACTTCAGGCACTAATGGGTTTATATGCTCATGATACACTCCATAAAATTTATGTGACAGGGATTTAACCCCAATGGAATTGAGGCTTTCTCTGTGCCAGTGCCCTCCTTGATGCAACGAGATGCGGTCCCTCCATCTTAAAAGAGCTCCATCAAACCCCTCCATCTGAATTATTCATTGCATCTCTCATCGTTAGCTGATAACAAGTGCCTATTTGGATAGCTTTGTGCAAGACCCTGAAAAAGGCAAATTAGAGTACATTTAATAACAACCAGTGGGGTAAAAGCAAAGAGTTAATGATGCTTTGATTTATCGATGACAGTAAAACGGTGTGCAAACTCCCTATTTGTCTGTAGAGAATAAAAACTCGGTAAGGGCGGTTTGGACATCAGTTTCCAGAGACTAATTTTGAGATATTTAATGATTATTTGAGGTTTGGACTTGCTTCATTTTCATACAGTGCACTCTCAGGGTACAAGTTTGATTAAAAAAAACACCCCCAACAACAACTGTATTTACCCTGCCTTTTAAGCAATCTTGAATGGGGGAAAACATGTATAGGTAATTGTGCCATACCATTGTTGCCATGCTCTGTTAAGCAAGTTCTATACTTTTCATGCACTTGTACAATGTACATGTACATGTATCCTGTTCACTTGTTTCCTTTAAATTTTACAAGCTCTAGCTGACGGGCAAATGGTATTTCCACTTTACACCTCTTATTTCATGCAAACAAAGTTACATTTATTGTTTCACTCCAAGAAATATATTTTGAGTGTTCACATGTTGAGAACTAAATACTTTAACATCTAAAGAAGATACTGTCTCATAGCACTACATGTATGACTATAGGTGGGGATACCAGAGAGCTTCATTATTCAGTGGTCATATAAACAGTTTTTTCATTTTTGGATGAAATATAGTGGAAAAAAAAAGATATACATCTACGTTGTAGGGGACACATTGCACGGAATCGCCCAAGGATGTTAACCCTTTCAGGACAGGAATTATTTAAGAGCTTAATTGATCACATTTTGTTCTTCAAATTGGCAACAGTAATGTTTCTCTTTTAGTGCTACATGGATCTAATAAGGCGTAATGTCTTTGAAAACAATTTTGATAAAAACAATGATTTTGAACCTCACAATGTGTTGCCAATTTAACGATTTTAAAGCTTATTCTTGTTTTTTTGAATTCCTGGCATCAAACGCAATATGGTCATGCAACAAAAATGGACATAGAATGTGCAGGAATTTTTGCTCTTTCTACAGTGTACTGATGCATCCGGTATATTTTTTAGAGCTCAGAATCAAAAGTTATTGAGCCAACCCACGAAATGTGGTCAATTGTCTCGAAAGGGTTAACTGTGTCAAAGTATATGACATTATAACACCCTTTTGGCTTTCAGTATTATGAGGATGTTTCTGCAATTTATTTTGTAGATGTTTGCTTTGAAATTTCATAGTTGAATCGCCTTAGTCTATCTTGTATTTTATTTTTTTGATCCAATCTATAGATACAGTGTACATGTGTATGACTTAGTCATTTAGATAGTTTTGGAAATAAACTTCCTAGCATTCTGAATTTAGGATGTATATTTCTGCCTGAACAATACTCAGTGGCCCGTATTCTCGAAAGCTGCTTAAGTTAAGCTTGACTTAATTTAGGCTGCTGATTTATGGAAAGCCGTTTAAGTCAGCCCCTAAGTTCCGTATAAATTATTATAATTATGTAACAAACAAAAGAAACGTAATTATTTTTGGGCGTGAAATGAACATCAGGAATCAATTTCATTGAGCAATGTTTTTGAATTTACATTTAGTTAAAAAATTATGGAGATTTAAATAGGATAAAAAGGATGTCATTTGGCACTCCATAATTTGGTGGACTAAATCTATGCTCTTAGGCAGGGTTTAAGCCTGGCTTAAAGTTAGGCGGTTTTCGAGTATACGGGCCAATGTTTTTCCCATTGAATAGCACAGAATCATGATATACTGTAAAGTGTGTTTGTGGACATTACTCCACCTCTGAAACAGAGAACTGCTGTATTGAGTATTAACTCTATATAGCCATATGATAAACAATAACATTTCAGTGTTAATGCCTAAACAGACTGTAGCAACACAACTTCCAATATACATTTTAGAGTATTTGTTTATGCTTGCTCTCACTATTTGGCATTGTTGTCCCCGATGAACGAAGTTCGCGAGGGGACTATGAAACGGGCTCCGTTCGTGTGTGCGTGTGTCTGTCCGTCCGTCCGTCCGTCTGTCCGTGTGTTAGAAAATGCTACTTCTCCGTCATTTCTTGGCCGATTTTGATTCTGATTGTTTTATCTGATAGGGCTGGGTGGGGGCTTCCAAACTTCTACACAGAATTTTGAAATTCATTAATTATGCAAATTTATGCAAATTTATTCAAAATTGACGAAAAATGCTACTTCTCTATTTCACATCGGATTTTGATTCCGATTGTTTTATCTGATAGGGCTGGGTGGGGGCTTCCAAACTTCTACACAGAATTTTGAAATTCATTAATTATGCAAATTTATGCAAATTTATTCAAAATTGACAAAAAATGCTACTTCTCCTCTATTTCACATCGGATTTTGATTCCGATTGTTTTATCTGATAGGGCTGGGTGGGGGCTTCCAAACTTCAACACAGAATTTTGAAATTCATTATTCATGCAAATTTATGCAAATTTATTCAAAATTGACGAAAAATGCTACTTCTCCTCTATTTCACATCGGATTTTGATTCCGATTGTTTTATCTGATAGGGCTGGGTGGGGGCTTCCAAACTTCTACACAGAATTTTGAAATTCATTATTCAAGCAAATTTATGCAAATTTATTCAAAATGGCTGAAGGTTCATAATGTTTTCATGTTTTATATTTCAGTTGTATACATGCATTGTTGGTATTCTCTTCTTTTGCATGCAGTAACATTATTATTTTATTCACTTAAGTTTTTCACTGAAGTTTTAAGGTTCAGGCTAGTTAATTTCCACAGATCTGCACTTCCGGCAGGGACATTTATTACGCATTGCGTAATTTACTCATTCACTTGTTTCACATGAATCGTATGCGTCATGCAAATATGGTCATGGTACGATAAAATGGTTAATTTTAAAAGAAGGATTTTATAGATCATGATAAAAAGACTGCCCACAAAGTATGGCTATACTAATATCGTATAAGATTAGCAACATAAATGGTAGTGCCGTCTTACAGATAAAAGCAAAAATTATTAACATGACCTACAGTGTACTAGTATAACTTAGACATAATTTCTCTCATGTACATGTATATTGTAAAAAGGCCCTAAATAGTTACTTCAGTTCATGGTGAAAGTTCTCTGCCCCCTTTCCACCTTACCCCCATTAAACAATGCATTGCAGAATGTCATGCCCGTGCGTCACAAGCAGAAGGCAATTTGTTCCCCTTCTGAAAATTGCCTTGTCCCTTAGGTCTAAATTATTCACTTGATCCACTCCAAGCAGCTGAAGTGTCCATCTAGTGATGAAAGCAGGTGTCAAAATAAACATGTTACTGCTTCGAGACGTAATTCGTTTCCCTGTTAAAGCTACTCATCAATCGTTTGCATAAGGGTGATACCATGCAGAGTGTCCCGTGCGACATATGACATTCATCCATATATTTCATCCGTAAACAAAAAAAAAATCTCTTGATATGGCCATGACAGTAAGTACAACCACATGTAGTAATACCAGGAAGCACCGTTATTCAGTGGTCGTAATTCATTGAGAGATTGCATAACTTGCATAACTCGAAGTCACATAAGTCGAACTTTCCCTAACTCAAATCAATTTTTTTTACCAAACTATTCAAAATATGTGCTATTTACATTTCCTAAGTCGAGTTTTACACAAGTCAAACTATTTTTGGTGGTCCCAACAGATTCAACTTATGCAAAGTTATGTATGGGACACAGTGAACAGAATCGCCCATATAAGAAAAAGATCCTACTGAGTAATACATTTTGGAAAAACTGTCTTTTTAGTCATTTTGTATGTTGGAGCAAATGGGGGAGTTGTCCACCACCCCATCACAGTGACATTACTGATTCAGCCAATTTGAAATTCCCATATACATACATGTATCTGTAGTGATTACAGCTTTCCAAAATTTATAACTTTCTTATTACCTGTCTGAGTTTGTTCAAACTCTCACCAGTTTGTTTCTTTGATACTTCCTCTTTCTGTCAGACATCTTGCCATTAAGGTCGGACTTCCCTTTAACATGCCGTGATAAAACTGAAGTTGAAATTGTATTTGTAAACAGCTCTTTAGTTTAGAAATATTGATGGCATGAGGAAATTGATTTTGATATTGTATGAAATTGTATTCGTAAACAGCTTTTTTTAGAAACATTGATGGCATGAGGAAGTTGATATTGAGATTGTATGAAATTGTATTCCTAAAAGGCTTTTTAGAAATATTGATGGCATGAGGATATCGATTTTGGGATGCCATCCAATATTTTGGATGAATCATATTATTAATCAAAAGGACTGGTAATAGAAACAATAACAATTGTCTGCTAACCACAGGCCAGCCAGTGGCTTTTTATAGCTTTTGCGCTATCAGTCTGCCTTCCATGGTATAATTTTGTGATCTGAAAACAGATATACTGTACACATCTCCAACATTTAAACAAAAATTGGCAAAAGAAGTACATGTAATATTGATGAACTGATTGAAAAAGTGTCACATTCGACAAGAACGGCATATACACAATTCTGTAGCTGAAACTCTATGACAACATGTCAGGCAGTAATGTACAAACCCCATCTCCTTCTGTCTTCAATCTAGGTGCCTATAGATGCATGCTTGGGTACATATGAATAAATGAGAGGTGTAGATATGAAACAAGTCCCAGGAGTCTCATTGTAAATCATCTATCAGATGCTGCTGTGCAGCATGGACTGCAATAACTAATCATCTTCTCATCACAATTTAAGAAAAAGATGAGTACAGAAGAAGACGGGGGAAGAGCATAATTTAGGAGTGTCAATATTGCTTGTAATGGAAATAGTAGCATCCACTTTCATTTTAGAAAGAATGGATTTTTTACAATTGAACCTTTTGACATCTCAAAGATTTGGCAATTTCAGCAATTGCAGAATTTTTAATCGCTCTTTGAAATACTAAATCTACATGCAGTGAACTTTCTATGAACATGAACATACAATGTAATTTTGTTTAGATATGTACTGTAGATGGTTGTATATCGTCTGTTTGGAGCGAGAAGGCTTTCACTCTGTACAAAAGATAGGAGTTAGCACCCTTCTGGCTCCAAACAGATGATATGCTAAGCATGCCTTGATGTTCAAACTGTTAAGTGCACCACCAAAATTTGGCCGGGTTTTCAATCTACCCCTGATGCGGCTCAGGCTTCAGCGCTAGGCCTGATTACTTTACATCCGACCTTGCCAATCAATTCAGCTGAAATGCCAGCAGCTATTTCTCTAAAGATGCATCTCCATTAGTGCATCTTCATTATTCTGAACAGGCTCAAGCTTGACATATTTGAATGATTTTTCTTCCGCAAAAAGTCTTGAGTTTGAAAATCCTTGTTCCCATTAGCCTGAGTTGAGGAATACCCACTTGCTCAAGGATTTAGCTCGAGCTTCAGAACCTACCTGTATCATAGTCCAAGCTCATTGGTCAAATAGTGCGCTATTTCGCGAACCAGCCCCACGCTTGCCATAATAGCTGCAGTTAATATCCCAAATACAAGATTGCGGTAGCCTGCTATTTGCATCTTCACTGTGAATTAGCTTGAGCTAGTTGTCATCGGGCTAATTTTTCCCTGATTGGAATTTATTAGTTCATTTAGTTGGGATTAACTTGGGTTAACTTGGCCTAATGAGACAGGCCTTATTGCAAGCCGGCCTGCTAGCTATGAAATGCTCTGTGGCTGTGTGTTGTACATCCTGGCTGATAAGAGATGAGATGGGGTACGTCTGGTGTGGGTTGTCATTCTACCCATCGTCCGACACTGGCTCATTTTCTTTACATACAATGTAGGCCATCAATATGCATTATATGTCCATTTTCTACTTTTAATGCACTTGCAGTTTAAAACTGTTTTGTTCATGGGCCCCGTTTTAGTTTTGCTTCAGTAAAATGTAGATTGTCAAGACCAGTGTAACCCTTCTTATATTATATTCAAACCCGGAAGTCTGTTTTTTCCAGAGCTCTTTTGAGCTTTCAAGAGCTAGGTTGCTCTTTACTTCCATACATGTATATTTTTGCTGGCACTTGGACAACAAACACAAATGAATGTGCTCTCTAAAAAGAAAAGAGTGAATTTTCACTCTTATTTACTCTAGATATTTTCACTCCCCTAGGGAGTCACTTCAGCGATCACATTTATTTAGAGAGTAGAAATAGCTTAAATCCTTGTACCAAATATTGATGCTACATGTTTGTGTATTGCCATACATACCTATTTCTATGTGCAGTGCTTTTCACTACACTTCATTTTTTGAGCAAGATTGAGTCAATATATTATCACTTTTCCGATTCCAAAACTTTTAAAATACACAATTATTCTTTTCCCCTTAACTTCTAGATAGTTTCTTTCACATTGCAATCACATGACCAGAACAGTTATTGTGTAGTGCATTATGTTCAACCTCTCCCTCTAGACTTCTAGAGTTTCTTTCAAAATACAATGTATGACCAGAACTCAACTGTTAGAGAGATTCTTTCAAAGTACAATGTATGACCAGGTCTCAACTTCTAGAGAGATTCTTTCAAAATACAATGTACCGATATGACCACAACTCAACTTTATCTTTAACATGAGGATTGCATCTCCTCATATTGCCTTGGGTTGTATACACGTAGGGATCATCTTCATGATCGACTATAGGTGAAGAAGAAGGAGATGGATGTAGTGGAGCACTCTAAAAATAGATGTAAGCGGTCGAAACACAAGATGTGTGGGTTAGATATACTACGAGAACAGAATGTTGACATCCGACTCTAGATGAGATTATATCTGATTATGCTTTTTTGAGGGTATTGATTGATTCCTCTTCTTAATGTAATGATACTGATGAAGAGAATAATATTATTCATTTAAAAAGAATGAGGACAGTTACTTCTGAAAAATATGATAAATGCTCAATAATAACTCATCGATGAAAATCTTTCTATTTGATTACTTATTGCCCAAATATCATAGTTTTTTTTAAATTGTCCTTGAAAAAATTATGTAAACATGCAGCATAGTGAACTATCCTCCCTTTCGTTAAATGAAAATATGATTTTAAGATTGTTTTTTTCTTACTGGAGGGTAAACAAGATAAAAATAGTGCTACTGTAGCAGGATGAAAAAAGATGCACATCTAGTCCATTGCTGAATGCTCCTTAGCATTTAGTAAGAGTAAAAGGCCTGTAATTGAGGGGATATCCAAATATAGATTGGCTGTGCTTTATGCACAATTACTTAGGCTAGATCACCCAGCACATAGGGAACACTGTATTGGGATAGCATGGCTGCTTGCATTTATAAAGGAATGGAAATGTAGGCTTTAGTCCCAGTTTCAAGTGTATAGAAAACTTTGTATTCGGTTTCATTATATCAATAGTTGCATATTGATACTGAATTTGATGAGATAATTCTAATTTTGAACAAACAATTGGCTTCCTGGTGGTTTCAATAGGAAAGAGATGATAACAATAATATTCCTGATCTGTAGGATATGTCAGACATTGAATAAAATATAGCATGCCCTAGTATAGTAGTAAAGAAATAATCAGTAATGTATGGAAAATTGGTTGATTTAGAAGAAAATGTGAAAAATGAAAAATCTTACTAACATTCACTAAGTACACAGCCAAATTGTCTGCCTGTAACATGTGAAACCCTTTCAAACACTGTACAGGCCTGCTTTAGATTTTAATGAACATGGGAATACAGTTATTTTTATAATGGACAAAACAAAGCTAAAATAACAGAAAGAAATGGAGACAGTACTCAAGAGAAAGAGAAAAGTAAAAAGAAATTTCGAAATTCATGAAAAAAAAAATGAGAAAGAGGCGATGTGAGAATATGAATTGGTGAAAGAGAACGGAAGAAAAAATTGAAAGATGGATAGAGAAGGGGAGAGAGAGAAGAGCATGCTCATTTATAAGTGCTTTGTTTGGAAATGGTATATAGCCTACCCTGCCCGTTTTCCGGCTAACAAAAATATATTTTTTTCCTATTTTTCCCTATTTTCCCCCTATTTTTCTCCTATTTAAAAAAAAATAGCTCTATTTTTTTCATATTTTCGCTGAAAAATAGAAAAAAAATAGTCTATGTCCATACTATTTTTTGAAAACTAGAAAATAAATAGACTATTTTTTCACTATTTCCCGGCCAGCTTCTTATTTATAACTATTTTAAAGCTATTTTTTCAAAATATTATTTTTACGGAACTATTTTGGGACTATTTTTTAACCTTAAAATTACCAAACTATCTTTATGCTATTTTTTGTACTTCTAATACTGCAAATTACAGAACTACATAACTATCTTAAAGCTATTTTTTGTACTTATAATACTTTTTAGACTGCAAATTACAGTAATAATTTTTAAAGCTATTTTTTGTACTTCTATTACTTTTTAGACTGCAAATTACTTAACTATTTTCATGCTATTTTTTGTACTTCTAATATTGCAAATTACAGGACTATTTTAAAGCTTTTTTTTTTTTTTTTGTACTTCAATTTTCGACAAACTAATAAAAGGCTTCAGCTATTTTTTGGCTACTTTTCATAAACTTGTACATTTGTAGACTATTTTTCTCCTGTTTTCTACAAAATGCTAAAATGCTTCAACTATGTTTTTTGCTATTTTTCACAAACTTGAACATTTGTAGACTATTTTAGTATTTTTATCATATTTTTTAATCATATATTTTTTTTCGAATATATGAGGCTGAAGCAAATTGGGAAATAGGGAAAAAATAGAAGAAAAATAGTGAAAAAATAGTTTTTTCATACACTTATTGTAGTCTTGGAAACTAATTAAATTTAGCTTGGGAGATTTTATATTCAGTTGTTTTCAATTTTGATGAAGATAGAAAAGACTAATCATAATGTATTGACTATTTCTTACTGAATAAAACTGTCAAACTCCAAGCACAAAAATATAACTATACATGAAAACAATTAATAGGACGACAGGTCTGCAAGCTAGACTAATTCATAGATGAGCCAATCAGGTCACAGGCAGTTACAAGTTTGTATATTTCAAATTCATTTGGAAGGTGCAAGGAGATACTGGTCATGCTGTCCTGGCAGGAGTGGATATTTCACCAGAAATATGCGATGAATCACTGTATATTTGCAGACATCATTTCCTGAAATGTGAAGGATATCTTCATGCACTGAAATTTTTGTAATACTAAAAGAAATGGGTGAAAATTAGGTGTGTTTTAATGCAAAATGGCTATACAACAGGGCTATGCAGTCCCATGTACTTGTTCTCATGTAAGGCCTGTATTCTGGATTGCTATATGCCATATGTGAGTCACGACGTCAGCTAGACTAACTAGACCAACAGCCCACAAACTCGGTATGTTGGTCTCATAGGCCGTCTGCCAATTTTTCTTGAGATTCACTGGACCGACACGTCGGTTTTGTGGGCGTCAGTCAAGTTTACAATATAACAATAAACAAATAGGCAAAAAATATAATTTTGCAAAATATATTTTTTCACTATTTATCTATTTTTCACCTATTTTTTTCTGAAAGAAAAAAATAGTAAAAAAATAGTTCAAAAATATATTTTCTACCTATTTTAGGGGTATTTTATGCTATATATATTTTTTCTATTTTTTCAGTAGAAATGAAAAAATAGTAAAAAAATATATTTTTTAACTAGAGATTTCGGTTCCAATAATATATGAAAAAAAAATATTTTTTTTACTATTTTTCCACTATATTTTTCCACTATTTTACAAGCTATTTTTCATCTATTTTTTCCATTGAAAAATAGTCAAAAAATATATTTTCCCTATCTATTTTTCCACTATTTTCCCCATATTTTTAGGCTATTTTATTTCGGGCAGGGTAGAACCCTGGCATGAGAGCACTTTAGGAAGCTCTTTATGAGTTCATGTAGCATCTCAATCTGGATGTGGATTCTAAAGTGTACTGTATATGTAATGAAAGAATAAATTGTCAGGAGTGATTCACTCAGAGATTGGACTGCCCCAGTATTATGCTGCATGTATTTGTATTGCCTGTAGCATTGTGTATCTGATATCAGTAGTGTTAAAAGAATGAGGAAATAACTGAGTGTTTTATCCCCTCTTTTATACCGTTAGCAGCAAATCCTCCCCGAGAACATTAATTTGTTTGATCAGAAGAGGCTATTTTCTCTTCTGGAAACAGAAACACCAAACATGGATATGCACTGTGAAGGTTGTTCCCATTAAATGCCAATTAAAGTGAACAGTGAATTAGACATTTTGTGGGTAGATTACTGAACATATTACAAAAAGATCTTATCCACTTGAAACTTCATCAGCCATTCATGTACGTTCACTTTGAATATTGCACTTATCGTCTGCTTGGAGCCAGAGGGGCGTTAACTCTGTTGAAGTTTATGAGTTAACGCCCTTCTGGCTCCAAATAGACAATATACAGTGCATCCCCCAAAAAAGTTAACACTCAAAAAAAGTCTTCCCAAATAAATATTTAAAAATATTTGTAAGAAGTTTTTATATCTGTGGATAGCTTAGGCTCTCTTCAATCAAATGACATCAAAAGATCTGGTGATATTTTACGTTTGAATGCGCAAAGGCCACTTTTGTGAAAGGGTACAAACTCCAGACTTGACAAGAATTAGCCTTTGTTCTGGCTGGTACCAACAACTTTGAGAACTGTTAAAAGTTGACAGCTGGAAAAAGTCTTCCCACATGAACATTTCAAAATATATTAATGAAATTTCATACCTATGGATAGTTTAGGGTCTCTCATTTCAAATGACATCAAAACGTCAAACGATATTTTACGCTTGAGTGAGCAAAAGCCATCATTGTGAAATAGTGCAAAATTCATTGCTAACAAAATTTGTACTGGTTCTGGCTAGTATCAGCAAAGATGTGAGTCTTGTAAAAGGCTTAGAAATTTTCATATTCTGATCATTAAAAGGCAACTTATGAAAGAATAGGCTTTGATTTCTGTGTGTATATCCCATCAAAACTTTATTATGGTGACTGAGAAAGCTAGCTTGAATTAAAACTCGCAAAAATTGATATTTCAAAACACTCAAATAAAGTAGTTAATTGCTCACTGAAGCATTGAAATATTGATGAAATGTGTAAGTACATACAGAGAGAAAAAAAAATGTTCTTTCGTAAATTGTCTCTTATTGATCAAAATAAGAATATTTCTAAGCCTTTTCAGACTCGCAACTTTGCTGATACCAATTAGAGCAAATACCACTTCCTGTCAAGTCTGGATTTTGCACCTTTTCACAAAAGTGGCCTTTGCTCACTCAAGCATAAAATAGATTTCATTTAATAGAAGGGACCCTACGCTGTCCACAGGTGTGACATTTTGCTTCAAATATTTTGAAATAGATGTATCTATTCAGGGAGACCTTTTCTGGGACGCACTTACTTTTATACCCTTTCTTGTGACTTTGCCCAAAGTTATACTTTCTGCATTAGTTTCACTGGTATACGAAGCTGCCACCAGCATCGGTATGGTCATTTCATTGCCAGAAAGTAAACATAAAAGTTGATGAAATGTAAGCAGCTAATTAAGTGTTTTATTTGATATTTTACACCTGCAGCTAGTGCTGGTGTCGGCATGGAAAATCTATGTCGCCATGTCGCAATAAAATTAACGCCGATGTCGACATGTGTCGACATCTGGACATGAGTCAAACAAGTCTAAACTCGGGTCGCTCCCGTAGTGACCGTACACTATTAAACCAGAGTTACCCGACACAAATTCACAAGAGCTTTACATGGAATACATGCACTTTGTCCTCACGGGCTCACACTCGCAGTCATACTCACTTACAGTTCTCAAAGATGCACACTGTCAACTATTTGCCCCAAAATTTGTTTTGTATGATCCAATTTATCAAGCATTAATGAAAGTCATGCGGTGCGAGTCAGCTAGTGTCGCATATCTAGGCATGTACATGTACGTAATGTATACCGGTCGCAGCTAGATACGCAGCGATCGTGTCGCGCGCGCGCGCTGCTAATGCGTATGTGAAACAAATCACGTACGCGCGCACGACGCCACGGCGAGGTACATGTAATTATATACACCTGTAAGACCCATTTTATGTCGCCATCGGAGCATGCGTGTCGACATGTCGGCAAAGTCCAAAACCAGTACTTTTGTCGCCATAGTGGCGACATCAGGCGTGTCGATACCAGCACTACCTGCAGCTCAGTTAAAGTTATGTTTGCATATAATTAAACAGTATGCAAATGGGACCACCTGTTTTCAAATAGGCTATTTGTGGTTGTGGCTTGTTTTTGCTACTAATATCCAATGACAGTAAGGGTCTATTTTGAATGTTGAAATTTCAAAAATACAGTCTATTATTATTTATTATTTATTTTACCTCACAGTGCATCATGAAATGTACTCAAAACAGACACATCTAAATAAAAAGAGGCAAATTCATATTTTAATAATCTTTTTACTGGAAACTTCATATTTTTTCAGGCATTGCAATGTGATTTGAATCATACCTTAAATCTTGCTACCCATATTAATTTGGACTGATTAGGAATCATGATGTTTTAAAAGTTACTTTATGCCAGTGTTTAGTCTTTGCCAGCTTTCCAAATCCATTGGTCAGATTGATTCCTTTGAATTTGCATTGATAGCTATGAAGAGATGGGGAAAATATCCAGCTAGAAAAAAAATATATCACAAGCCTTCATAAATTCCAGTACCTTTTGTTCTCATATTTTTGGGGTTATTATTGGAAATCAGTGAATTTGAAACAGTAAATCATTTTTTGAAATATGTCTATATGGTATGGACAGGATCCTGCCAGGTGACTCGCACAAATATGTACTTTGACTTGAAAAGAAAGAAAGAGAGAGTTTGTATTGAAAGCTCCCAATTTACTGAAGTGGAGTTGATCGTGTGCAATAAGCCACATGTACTGAACACCCGATGACGTTTTAATTAAACACCAGCCTCTTTGCATCTCCTGTTATATTTCCTCTCCCTGTCTCTCTCTCTCTCTCTCTTTTCTCCCCCCCTCTCTCTCTCTTTTCTCCCCCTCTCTCTCTCACTCTCTTACTCTCTTCCTCTCTATCTTACCAAGTGCCTCCCTGCCCAGCTGCCCTTCTCTCTCTCTCTCTCTCTCTCTCTCTCTCTCTCTCCCCCTCCCTCTCTCTCTCTCTCTCCCCTCCCCTCACTCTTTTTTCTTTCCAGGGACCTCCCATTTTCCTGAGCACCCTCTGTCTCTCTTTCTCCCTCTTGCTCTTTTCTTTTTTTCTCTTCCTCTCTTTTTCTCTGTCTTTACATGTATACAGTATCTGTTTCCATCTCTCTTTCTCCCATTCTGCCCCCTCTCTCTAAATATGCATGTATCTCTCTCTCTCTATAAAATGTACATGTACATGTATCTCCCTCTTTCCCCCTCTCTCTCTCCTTCTCTCCCTCTCTCCTTTCCCCATCTCTCACTCTTCCTCCCTTCTTCACTCTCCCTGTCTCTCTGTCTCTCTCTGTCTCTCTTTCTCCACTTATGAAGAGCGATTGATTGGAATGAATCAATACTTGCTTCATTTATGCATAGAAGGTTTACTACTGCTGATTACACAACATGTGTACAATTACTGGGCATACACATGTATGTGTGAACTTGATGAAAAATCAATTTCAGCTTCATGAGGCCTTGGTGTGAGTTATATGTAGGAGGAAATATAAGGCTTACTTAGCAATACCTTAGTCATTTAACCCTTTCAGGACAGGAATTATTTAAGAGCTCAATTGATCACATTTCGTTCTGCAAATTGGCAACAATAATATTTTTATTTTAGTGCTACGTGGTTCTAATAAGATGTAATTTCTTGAAAATAATATATGTGGTTAGGAACTTTGTCAAAAGTTGAAAAAGTTGCCAATTTGGACAAAAAACAATGATTTTGAATCTCTCAATGTGTTGCCAATTTAAGGATGTTCAATCTTATTCTCCTTTTTAAAATTACTGGCATTAAACGCAATATGATCAGGCAACAAAAATGGACACAGTATGTGCAGAATTTTTTGCTCTTTCTACTCATGCATCTGGTATATTTTTTAAGGCTCTAAATCAAAAGTTATTGGGCCAAACCACAAAATGTGGTCAATTGTCTCGAAAGGGTTAATTAAATGAAAGGGATTGTTTGACCTTCTATAATATTTGGAAGTTGAATTTGTATCCTTGTGTGACTGTAATAATTTGAATGCAAGTCTTGATTAGTTGATGCATTCTGAACAAAATGTGATTAAACCTGAAGTGATGGTTACATATCGTATTTCCTGAGGTTCATAAATTTGAAGGTTCGTTTTCCCATTTCGTAATTCCCAAAATGAAATAGGGTTCATAATTCTGTAAATGAGAAAGGGTTCATATTTCCGAAGGTTCATTATTCTGAAAAGTTATGTACACTGTAGGGCTCTATTGCATTTTCGGAATTACAAACCTTTGGAATCATGAACCCTTTTTCATTTTCGGAATTACGAACCTTTAGAATAATCTTCGAAGTAATGCACCAAATGTTTGGAATTATAAACCTTATTTCCTTTTCAGATTGTGAAACCCCTGCTATGGAAAATTTGTGTTTCGGAATTATGAACATGCCCGAAAACAAACCTTCGGAAAAACGATTACACCCTGAAGTGGCATAAAAATGCTCCATCCTCTGTCCATGTGTACAAGCAGTCTAATATGATTGATTGTATTTTTATATGATATTTGGCTAAGTAGAAAATGAGAGGGTATTAAAAGAAAGCATCATTTTGAAAGAAAGGCATCAAAAATGCTTCTAACATGGTTTCTATTTTATTGTAAATGGTATTCTGTGGTATATGTTATTATTCTTGACCTGATTCAGGGTTGTAGTCAATTAGTCAACCCAGAAACCTAGATATTTTCCAGTGTGTGGCTTGCTTACAGAAACTACTGATCCATGATAAAGTACCGAAACATATATAATGTAATGAAGTAGTAAATGAACCGACTACATGTACATGTAGCAGTTCAAGAGTGTTAATCCTACACAAAACCAACATTTCATTCTTTTGCTTTACAAGTGTTTTCTGTTCTGGAATTCGTTTACACTTTGCAGATGGTTTGAATGTCATTAATTTCCTTTATTCTTCAATACTCTTGTTGTACATGTAAAAATTCTCAGTTGATATTTAAGTGCTTTTGATAATATTTATGATTTGCTAGTGTAGATTTTTTTTTTATTTTATAGAAATCATCCAAAAACAAACAGCTATTCAAGGAGAAGGATATTTCAACTTTTTTTCTAGGTTAGAAATGCAAAAAATTGTTTACAAAATGGAATTTTCATTTTGCTCATTTCAAAAGAATAGTTCTTTTTATTAGCATTCATCATGGTCAATTAACCTTTTCCTTTTTTCTCCCTTTTATTGTTGACCTGCAGGGAAAGGTACTCTGATCAAGCCTGAGACTTTTGTTCTATCAAGTACAAAGTAAGTTTTTCCTTTTTTTCAGGCTGCTGAGAGCCAAAAGGGCATTATCTGTTCTTTATAAACGGTAAATGCCCTTCTAGCTCTCAACAGACTCTTAATGAAGTTAAATCAGTGGTTTTATGTCAACATAGGTTAAGAACAGCTCGTTATCGAATTTTCATTGCATTGCTGGGAGAAAACCCAGTATTTGTACGATATGGCTACAGCCTACAACACAAACACTGTCTCACTAGCCTTTTGACAACTTTTCTTATGGTTCAAGAGATCGACATTGACAGTTTCATGGTTACAATTCACTTTGAAAAATACACCTGAATAGCTACATGTATGTTTTTTGAAAGTTTTCATTACTGAAAAATGGTATGTGGCAACTACCAGTATATTTATTATGGTACTCATATGGAATGCATTAGAAAAGCTTTCTAATTTAATTTTAAAAAAGATTCATTATTGTCATCCAAAATTAATAGGTGAAATAGGTTAAATATTTATTGGTTACTCTATCATCTAATACAATAACAATACTTTACAATGCTAGAGTATAGACAATATATCATGTGTAAAATTAACATAGTTTGAGTACAATCGTGTATTATAACCGCGTATACGTAGGCAGGATTTCATTTTAGGGGTGGCAGTTGTGAGCACGCAAAGCATGCGAAATTGGTGATGAGCAGGCAAAGCGTGCTCCCCAGGGGGTGGGTGCAGGGAGGGGGAAAGCTCTTACGTTTTATAGCAAATTTGAGAGAAATGGCTCGTAGCACCTTTATTAGGCGGAAAGTTAGTTCGACGCCCGGGCTGCTTTTCAATTATTTGGATGCAATACTGCACTGTATCCAGGGGTGGGTGCAGGGGGGGGGGGGGGGGGGGGAGTGTGGGAGTTTCCTGTTTCCCATGCGAAAGCTCTTATGTTTTATAGCAAATTTGAGAGAAAGTTAAAGGCTCATAGCACCCTTTTTTAGGTGGAAAGTTAGTTTGAAGCGCTGCTTTTCAATTATTTGGACGCAATACTGTATACAGGGGTGGGTGCAGGGAGGGGGGAGTTTCCCCCTTCCCGTGCGAAGCTTGAAAGTTCTTGCATTTTATAGCAAATTTGAGAGAAATGGCTTGTAGCACCTTTATTAGGTGGAAAGTTAGTTTGAAGCGCTGCTTTTCAATTATTTGGACACAATACTGCATTGTATGTAACAGGTGGGTGCAGGGAAGGGGGAGTTTCTTTGACGTTTTAGAAAATTCTGAGAGAAAGATAATGCCTTTTTAGGCCTTTTTCTCTCACTTCCCCTGCTTTTTCGCTCTTGTTTTTTAAACTTTTTTTTAGGGGCTGAATAGGGGGGCCATGGCCCCCCTGGGCCCCCCTGGCTATGCCTATGGTTGGGCTAAACAAGGATTTAGCCCCTCCGATAGTACAGGACTAAGCTTATCCCACGTTCTGTTCCCATTGACTTTACCAAAGTGGGCTAACTCCACAATAGTATAGGATTATTTTAGCCCTGGAAAGAAGCAGGGTTAGCCCCATCAAAGGTGGGGCTCACTGTAAAAATGTTCTGGCTAGGGAGATAGTACCATACTAAAACCGCAAATGATCACAGCAAAAAGAATATTCCAGGATTTAAGGATAGTAAGGGGTTGAGGATAGTACAGGTTAAAAGCGTAAAAAAAAGTGTAAAAAGCCTGTTAGTGAGGACTGAGGATACAGAAGAGCTACAGCCTAAGCATAGCTTGATTCGCTTGCAGCCCAGAAACATTTAGTTCATAACAAAGTAGTAAAAAAGAAGGGGGGGAGGGTTGACTTGCAGGAGGGAAAGAGGGGGAGGGGATGATAGGAATAAGAAGGGGTGAGTTCAGTTGGGGGGCTTCCAACTGATAATATGGATAAAATGAAGGGAAAGGTTTGCATCTAATTTCACTGCATGTAAGTTGGATAAGTGTACATAATTTAGAAAGTTTTAAAAATGTTTATGTAGTTATGATAATTGGATTTTTATATTTGTTCGTTACAGTGGAACTGACTATGTGAAGGGCATTGTGACATTGGTTGGTGATATGCTGTGCAAAGCAGTAAGTAATGGAGGGCAATTTCATTATTTGTAAAATATGAAAATACTGATGAATAAAGGAAGCCAGAGCCCCATCTTATAGAGAGTTGCGATTGATTGGAAATTGATTATATACTAATATCAATCACAACTGTGTACTTAAAAGATAAGAGACTGTAAATTTGCGATGGATTGGAGGACTTGAGATTCGTTCAGATCAATCGTAACTCTTTAAAAGACAGGGCCCAGACATGGAAATGAAAAAATACATAGAAAGAAGAAATAAAGAAAGTAGAGAAGTGAAAGATGAAATAAAATATTTTTAAAATGTTTGAACACAAGGAAACAATATGCTGTGCACTTGATTGTTTCTTCAAAAAATGTCTAGTACAGTTTACATACATGAGCCATTTTGGAAAGACTACATCGTACATCACATAAATATAAGATGCCAATCTTTAATGCATGAGAAAATGGTATCCCATCGTTCATCAGTTACACTGCTTCTGAATTAATAAGTGATATGTCTGTCATTAAAGAGGAGGTTAAGTCCTGGTATAAAAGGTGAAAAATAATTTGAGAGTTTTCTTATTCTATTTGCATGTGGAAGAATATAATAGTAGCAATGCCTCTTGCTACGGGATGTACTTGAAATGCCCTTATAAATCAAAAGAAAGCTAATGATAGTTGAAAACTCTGGACCAAATTTTGATGCCACATGTATGTGTAGTCCCATATGCCCACATCTGTGTGCAGTGGTTTTTACTCTATGTGATTTTCAGTAAGATTGAGCTCATTTGTTGTCATAGTTTTGATAATTCCAAAACTTGATGATACGTACACTTACACAGTTATTCTTTTCTTCTACATGATCAACCCTTCCCAATAACTTTTAGACAGTTTATTTCACAATGCAATCACATGACCAGTACTCAATTTTATCTTTAAATTGCACACTTCTATGTCTGTATTCAAGTTGTTTGCCGGCAGGCTGTGAGAAGGATATTAGATGGAGGGATAAGATATGTGACATTTAGATTTCTGAGAATTCTCAGGATAAAGTGTATTTAGAATTCATTAAAGCATGCTCTGCGTATGTCTTGATCAAAGGGTCGTCAAAAACGTGTATGAACATGTTTGACGTACATTGTATATCGCCTGGTTGGAACCAGAAGGGCTTTAAATCTGTACAAACGATGGGACTTAACACCCTTCTGGCTCCTAACAGACGATATGTTGATTAATTTTCTTTTTTGCTCATATAGATGCGAATTTTAAAGAGACAGTGTACATGTAAAATGCTATTGATTGTAGAGATGAGTTACGAGAATTCAATAGATAACTTTTTATCAGAGCAAAAGTGTTTGATTTCTAAGTTAAGTTATTGGCTTGACTACAGAATATCCCACAATGCATCAGTACAGTGTAGGGTTAGTGTTAGGGTCAGGGTCAGGGTTACTGTTTGGGTTACCGATATGGTGGGGTATTCTGCTGTTGTTCCAGTTTATTTTATATACTGTTGATATTTCTATCAATTTTTTTTTTTTGCCAATACTTGAACAAGAGTACATGTAGGGTGAAGTTTAAAGATTAGATGTGATTCAAATAAATAATTCGCAATTTGAATTACTAATAGTGCATTAATCTTATTTGTAAATTTGCAAGGGCAGAGAGAATCCAAACATACAAAAAAAATTGTGTTTCCTTTACCAGTTTTAGCATTTCAATATTTTGTGCTAGATATACCAACTTTTTTTTGAAATATAGTTTTAAACCTTAGGCCCATACATAGATGTTTGTGTAGGCCCTACTATTAATCCCAATTAATTTCTTTTGTCGTAGGACTTGACGTTAAGACCACACAGAAACACCAACCAGCTAGTGAAGACATACGTCAGGGATGACATGCCGTGGAGGTTACAACAGGTATGTGGCAAGATGAGATATTGTTGATTTAGGGCCAGAAGGGTGTTTAATTCATACAAATTTATGTAGAGTTAATGCCCTTCTGGCTCTCAATAAATGAAAGAAACAAAGCCCCCTTCATGCATGGCATAGCAAGGCACCTTAAAAAATTGTTACTCCAAGTGGCAGTTTAGTTAGTGGCTGTGTTGTCAATACCCTCACTTCTTGCCATTTTATATGTTCATTTGTACATTTAATGTTGGCAGCAAATTCAAAGGAGAACTGCAGTCCCCCCAGATAGATCATAAAAGATTTGACAAATTAAACAAATAAAAATACATTAAAAAAATGTTTTCTTTAATATTAGTTGTGTAGTTTTCCTCAAAACTGTTTTTGATTTTTTACGTTGTTTATTTTAGCCTTTAAGGTCTAAAAATGATTGTGCACATTAGAAGTCTTTTAGTAAAATTCATTGCATTATATTTTCAGAACTCTGATAAAAAAAATATATGTATACTTTGGCAGTACATGTATTTTTATTATATTTTACACCCACACTGCAAAATGTCACATACATATAATATTAAGTCTGGATAAATAGAATTATTCATGCCAGAGGGTTCCAAGAAGTGAGACATCGTGGGGAGTTGGATACTTCAAGGTGGTGCTAAACTGAATGGGGAAAGAGTAGCCTCGAGATAATATTAATGAAATATTCATCTTCAAGATACTTGTCAATCAATATTCCGTTGTTGAATTCTTAATTTTGGTTGGACATGTTTGTGTGGGATGGAAACAGATAAGGCAAGATTGAAAGAAAATGAAGAGCTAGAAAACTGAGGGAAAAGGAGGGTTGAAAAGGAGAAGGAAAGGAAAAAGAAAGTGGATTATACCTTTAATCAAGCAAATACAGGTTTAATCAGAAATTTGGAAATCTGGGCAAATTTGAAATATTCTTTTTCTGGAAAAAAAATTAAAAGCTAAAATTTGATATTGATATATGGTAACTACCAGGTTTAACCTTTTCAGGACAGGAATTATTTAAGGCCTAAATTGATCACATTTTATTCTTCAAATTGGCAACCGTCATATTTTTGTTTTAGTGCTTCATGGTTCTAATAAGGTGTAATGTCTTTGAAAACAATTTACATGGTAAGGATTTTTGTCCAAAAGTTTGAAAAATCTCCAATGTTCATTAAAAAAACAATGATTTTGAAGCTCTCAATGTGTTGCCAATTTAAGGCTTTAAAGCTTATGCTCATTTTCAGAATTCCTGGAACTAATGCAATATGGTCATGCAACAAAAATGGACATAGTGTGTGCAGAAATTTTTGCTCTTTCTGCTCATGCACATCTGGTATATTTTTTAGGGCTCTGAATCAAAAGTTATTGAGCCAAACCACAAAATGTGGTCAGTTGTCTTGAAAGGGTTAAGTCACATTCGCAAGCAGCAAAAATGTCTGGTTTTCATTTCAAAATGTAGTTTTTCACTTATATTTTCACTTTCTATAGTCTGTATTCCCCCTTCTCTCCCTCTCTCTCTCTCTCTCGCTCTCCCTTTGCTTGATTCAAGTTAATCCTTACTGTCATAATTATCATCCATCTCTCCATAATAAAGGTTTAAGATATTCAGCCATTGAGATGGTCAATAGCAAATTTATATTTAGATTATGAATCCAAACTATCCATCTATCTCTCTGCATTACAGGTTCAAGATGTTGGCAATCATGTATATTCAGCCCTGGAGATAGTCAATAGTAAAGATGTAGATTATGAATTCCAGTCGGCAGAAGAAGTCAACAAGGTAAGTCAAAGTAACATCTTCAAATGTTTCAAAATCCCAATATTTATGCATTCTGTATTATAGAGGTTGTGTACAGCAAATCTAAAGACCTTAGGAGCCCCCACGAAGGTTAAACTACTGAGTTTATTGCTTTAAATGAATTATGTCTGAACCCAATATGTTCTCTTACATGTAATAAGTTTAAGGGCAGTCCAGTTTGGCCATTGGGTTGGGGGGGGGGGGGGTAAATGTCCAAACCTATTTACATGAAAACAAAAGGCATGTCTGCAGTGGATTCAAGCTTTGTCATTATGAAAGAGGTTTTGCAGCTAGGGAATAGGGCATCATTTTAGATCTGTGTGGGGTATGTTGTGATTGAGAAGCAACTACAATGACCAGCTTATTTACCAGCTGATTTGATGATGATGAATATCATCAGCTGAGAGTCAAAACGGCATTGAATATTGACTCTGTCAATGAATGCCCTTCTGGCTCTCAGCAGCCATTTTCATTGCCTTCATCAGCATCTACATGTAGGCACTTCTGAAATGCATATTTTTTTTGCCAAAGTCAATTTCCTTTTTTTATTTTTCAGAGGTTGGTATCTGTTTAAACACCCCATCAGTTATGATATATATATTACATAATGTAATATTTTCTTTAGTGTAATAAATGTTCTTGGGTTTAAAGATTATGAATAATTTTTTTTTCCCCCTCTGCAGTTAATGGATGAAATCCTAAGTCAGCTGATGCGAGCCAGGCAGAGGTTTCTCAATCCACTCATTCCGTCCCTACAGGAGCTCTACCATAGCAGATACACGGTAAGATTCCCTTCTCTTGTTTCAGGGTTCTCTCACTTTGTGGGGGTTCTTCCCACCTTTGAGAAAATGTTGTAAAGTGAATAAGCTCAGATGACAAGTGCTCCAGGTTTTATTTTGTTAAAGATGTAAGTTAAGGGTTACTGTTGTAACTAGGTTTTAGGTAATAGGTTAGGGTTAGGGTTGGGGTTAGGTATAGTGTTTGGTCCAGGGCTGCAGCTAGGAATCGGGTTAGTGTAGAATATTAATTGCGGAGCAATTTTCGCAGGAGTAAGTGAAGTTCAACTGTTTGTGGTGTGTTGGAAAGTTATATATATATTGCCAATTTACACCTCTTCTGTTCCTGTAAGTACAAATAGTAATTAAAAAATGAACATCCGAGAGTCAAGAGTCACATTATATTTTTTTTCTCTTTCTCTCTTTGCAGCATTTTTTGAAAAACTTGGGCCTTCGATATCATTTACAGGAACAGTACATTTACATGTACGTGTACATCTGTTACATGAAGGGAAAAAAATAGCCATTCTTAGTCATTTTCGTAGACTATTTAAATTCAAAGCTAGGATTAGCTACCCCTGGCACAGAGCTTGTTAAAGACATTTTTTTTTAAAAGTCATAAATGAAGATGAGGTGGAAAAATCTCATTTTTCAGGTATACATGTATTTGGTATGTTTTGAACTGAAGTATACAGCTAGAATGGAAATTTCCAAATCTCATTCATGTGTTTGAATCCTGGTGCTGTTACACGTAGATGCTGTGGTTGTTTCCTGTTTATGAAACAGTCTGGAAAGCTCCATAGCTATCATACTTGCACTTGAAAACCACATTGATATGAGCCTTGTTCAAGGATTGCTGGTATAGTTAATATGGTTGTGTAAAAATAATCAGTGTTACTGAAAAAGCTACTGGTAGTATCGGTTGTAAGGAAGCCAGGGAGAACCAAGTGGTGGAGGGATGAAAGTAGGATCAATAAAGAGAGGATGAGGAAATAAAAGAGGAGTGGATCTAGAAGATTATTAATAATGCTAACAGAAAAATTTAGTTGGAAGAGAATAGTAAGAGAGAACCCCCCCCCCCAAAAAAAAAAAAGGATGCATGAGAATTATTTTGAGGAGAAAAATCAAGAAAGGAAGGAATAAAAGAAAGAGTGAAATATATAGTAAGGCAAATGTTGGAGGGGGGGGGGGGGTGAGGAGTTGGTTGGAAATAATTGTCTGGTAGTAAAAAGTATTCAGGTGTGTAAGAACATTATAGATGCAAAAGGAGGGATATGGAAAATAAGAAAGAAAATAGAATAAACAACTGTCATACGCATAGTTTTGGGCCATTTTACTTGCTGGTATCTTTAAGCATAATTCTCTAAAATGATAAAGAATGTTGCTAATTTATAACATTTATTATGTGTTTTGCCTTTTTCTTGTTTTCTAGCTTGTAAACCCAGTATATCATGTCGTTTTGATCACGCAGAAATTGTTCACCCCCGGGCCCCCCCCCCCCCCCCTCTTTCTGAAATGATAACAAATGTCATAAATTTGAATTTAAAAAAAAAGTGTTTTTGCCTTTTTCTTGTTTAATAGTTATAACCTCATATTTGTCATTTTTATCTGACAGAAATCATTAACGCCTCCATTGCCTCATGAAAGCATGGTAAACTTCTACATTCTGGGTACCAAGCTGGTTTTACACACGTATTATCTTCATCCACTAGCTCTACCCAAAGCTCACAATCAGGTATGGACACAAATGCATGAATCCTGTTCTAATTGCGCTTTTAGAGCTAGTCTTCACTGCCTTTAATTATTTTCTTTAAAGCAGTGATGATATGGATCCCTTAGTCTATAATTTACGTCATGGTCTTAGCATTGGTGAAAATGTAAATATTATTCATTGAAGTATGTCATAAATGATGATGAAAGCTGTCATCACAATGTATTTAACAACATCACATACAGTGGAATCTCAGTATAACAAGGTCCTTGGGACCATCAAAATTACCTTGTTATAGCAGGAATCTCATTATATCATGTTAAAAAGACAATAGAATATAAAGAGCTGGGACCAGAATATTACCTTGTTATATAAGGAATATTGTTATATCAGACCTCTTTGTACTGAGTTTCCACTGTATATGATTTGACTTAACAGTTTCCAGAAAAATGTGAGAAATTTGGGCACAAATTGTGTGCTTCAGTATGACCTCGTAATTTTTCAAAATTCTAGAATTGTGATGATCTAAATTGTTGATACTTCTTCTGAGAAGGAAATATGATTTTGATTACAGGCATGACATCTCTTTGTTTTCTGTTGTTCTTTTTTACAGAAAGTTATGTCCTCCTCAGAATCAAAGAGCAGATTGTTGTAAGTATGGGGTCAGTCATTTCTGGCATACATGTAGATATATATTGATGTAACCCTTTCATTTTCAAAGTCGCAATTTGCACCATAATGCACTCTTGAAGTTACAATGGAATATGGTTTGTGTACCACTTTTTGCTAAATTGCCATTTATGTCATTTGGCAGCCAGAAAATGTACTTTTGGTGTGAATACAGACTGTAGTGGTATGCGTTTAATGGTGTTTTTGTAGATTTACATTGAAGTGCAGAAATATTTTTCTTCTTCGACAGTTCTTCAAACCTTTCTGATGACAAGAGGGTAGATAAAGTTTACTAAAGCCCATATATATTAGCAAAAAGCTTGCTTGAAGCAAATTTGCTTACTTTTAAAAAGAGCATGTTAGCACGATTGCTTATTGAAAATTCATATTGTAAAGTGCATGTATACTCTGATGAGCAAACTTTCCTGAAGTTGCTTGCCTTGGGGAAAAGAATCTTGATGAGAATACAGACCCTTAGCCCATCAATTATAAAGCGTTCTTGCAGAATATAGGGAGATGTGAGTCGGCCTAGCAGTACGACCAGTTCTCATCTACAAGCTGCGAACAAACTGACTCTGACCCCACCTGATTCAAAACTGAGTCATGTCTGATGTTGACATTGAAGATCGGTCCCCAGACGTTAAATCTGATTGATATACCTCTGTAAAAAAAAACAATCACACACAAACACACGTTTTTGTTTTATATCTATGGCAGAGACTTGGGGCCTATCAAGTATGAGTTGTTCTCCCAGAACACAGTAGAATGTGCCGTTCCCTGGGTGGAGGAAGTCACTGCCTGTCTGGCCTTCGCAATGCAACTATGTCAAGAACTCAAAGACAAGGTCAGCCATCCATTCTGTCTCTTTTTTTCAACCTGTTAAATACGTTTTGCTGGTTTAATACCCCTTCCATGAACTCCCAAGAGCGCTCGGTAGGAGCAGAATAAGTGCATTATAGGACTTTATGAATGTAACACATCAAAATAATGTGCATTATTTTTAGGATGCTATTGTGCGCATACACGTAGTACCTGCATTTTCCACCAAATGCTAGATTTATGAAAGGATAATGTGGACCTCGCATTATCCCACCCCGACATCGCTTAAAGGTCATTTGATTTCCAGCACCATGCATGGAAAAGTTTTCTCCTTCAATTCATAGATCCTGCATGATGCGGGTTTTCTGAATGGGTGCTTGTAAAAATAATGCCCTTTTCATACAGCTTTTAATACTTTATGAACACCATTTTTATTGCTTAATGCGCATTATTTTAGTGCGCATTATAGGAGCTTGAGTTTCTGAAAGGGGTATTAACTAGCCAGTCATCTATTCAATAAACAAATCAGAATTACTTTCAGGCCAGTCATTCTCGAAATGGAATTCCATTGCAAGAATTCAAGATTAGGTTTAAAGATAAAGTTGATTTCTGGTCATGCAATTACATTGTGAAAGAAACTGTCTCAAAGCAGTTGGGAAAGGTTAATTATGTCTACGTAAGACTTGTGAGGTTTGGAAATCATCAAAATGATAAGAAATTGACCCAATCTTGCTGAAAAGCACATGAACTGCACTCAGAAATGTGGGTATGGGACTGCACTCACATGTAGCATGAGTGTTCCGCCAGAACGCTTCAGCTATTTCTCATCATATTGCGAATATGAGCGCATTTGAAAAGCAATCCTTTTCAGGGGGCATTTCTGCTATGATGTTCTTCCAAACTGACATAAAAGGAATGACAAAGCTCACAAATTATTTTTCACCTTTCCCAGAACTCAACCTTCTCTTTAAAAGGTGTCCTAAGTCGGACTTGGGTTCCGACAGTGAAAATGTCACCTTCCTACAGTATCTCTATAATGAATGGACTGGAGAAATGAAAATGTGTACAAACACTCTTAAGGTATTCAGATATGCAAATCCATTTCAAATAATTTGATTAATTCTGTAATAATCAGAATAATATTTGCACTTGAAATATATTATGCCTTTTCCCCCTAGGTATCTGTGTTTGCATGCTGTTGGGACCAATATAGGTGATGTACAGCCACATCTTTACCCACCAAGCCAAAGATGGTGAAGGGTTGTCAGTTTCTTCTACATTCAGCACCATTCCTGCCCACACATTTTAGCATCAGAGAGAGGTTCACCCACCAGTCTGCTGTTGGACAAAGATGGTGAAGGGTTATCAGTTTCTTCTAACTTCAGCACCATTCCTGCCCACACATGTTAGCATCAGAGAGAGGTTCACCCACCAGTCTGCTGTCTGACAAAGATGGTGAAGGGTTATCAGTTTCTTCTAACTTCAGCACCATTCCTGCCCACACATGTTAGCATCAGAGAGAGGTTCCCCCATCAGTCTGCTCTCTGACAAAGATGGTGAAGGGTTGTCAGTTTCTTCACATTCAGCACCATTGTCTTCACATACGTGTAAGCGTCAGAGAGAGGTTCACCCACCAATCTGCTTCCTCAGAGCAGACAACCTTGTGTAGCAACATGAGTATTGACTTGTTCAATAAACTCCTGAAGTTCCTTTTCATTTTGCTAGAGAATTTGAATTATTATGTATATTTATTTGTTAAACTAATCTTTTGATATGATCTATTATTGTTTGAGTGGCCCAATTCATGTAGGGGAAATTATGAGGTGCTTTGAAGCTGCAAAGAAAAGGCCCCATCTAAAGTATCTTTTCAAATGGATTGAGTTGAGGAAAGCATATTGCCATTATATTGCCCGTTGTGTGTTCAAACCATCGTTATTGTGATATGAAAGCTTTATTGAATAAAATATAGCCGGGTTACTTTTACATATGCTTTGAGCTTTATAGTCTCTTTTGATTAATATTTAATTTTCAGCAGAAGTGGATAATTATTCAATTCTGATTTTCACTTATTTCTTCTTCTGGAAACCAAAGACAGTATTTCAATATTTCTTGTAGGTCACAATTCCTAAATTATTTTTCTACAAGGTCATTAAATCAACTGTACAGTATATCCGTAAGCAAACAGAGAAATGTTGATTGATATCCATCCAATACATGTATATCATACCCTCCTTTAGACAAGCAAAACTGTACTACGTTCTGTATGGTAACCGTGTCGCTATACGATAAGTGATCAATCTTTTCTCTTTCTGAATGTTGAATTATGAAACATCACATTCTCAAACTTCATATAACAAAATGGAAGATTCAGCATCATTTCAAAAGAAAGCAACAAAGCAGGGTCCATTGCAAATGGGAACATCATATTGAATGAAAACCAATCATGTAACTAGGCAGCCAGCTATAATTTTGTTTGCTGGAGTAGTGCACATGATATAAGCTGATACTAAACAAATGGTGTAAGCTGGCCTCCTCCACATCTAGTTTCTTTATACATTGTTCCTTTATGTAATATTTTGTATGCCCGTTATTCAGTGACTGCTCTTTATGATGTTTCTTTACGCAAATTTCATGTAAATTTCTTCTTGTGCGAATGGGCTCTAAGTTCACCATCTGTGCTTGTTTATAACCCAGTTCGTGATTAATACATGGTGCAAATGACCCCAATTTGTACGCGCACGCACATCTGTTTTGGTGGACACTCTTCTTGTTTAACACGTGAAATGACCCCAATTTGTATGTGCACGCACATCTGTTTTGGTGGACACTCTACTTGTTTAACACGTGAAATGACCCCAATTTGTATGTGCACGCACATCTGTTTTGGTGGACACTCTACTTGTTTAACACGTAAAATCATACTGGTGCGTGCATTGTGGTGCGCATACTGTGACCACGTATAAAGGTCAATTATACTTGGTACAAATGACCTTTATCTGTACATGCACAAATTGTAATTACAAACTGGCTTATTTCTATCAAACTTCCGCCCTTGACCTTTCATTTCAAATGCTGCACCTTTCTGTTTGTTAATCAGGGGGGTGTTTCATAAAGCTGTTCATAAAGTTATGCATGACTCTACGAATGACTTAAATATGACAAGCCAAATGGGATGCTCAACCATTTTTAACTGCATCAACTAAAGTTGAACTGTGCAGATGTAGATTAACATTCTTATCATAACAAACATTTATAATGCAAAGTATATTTTTTTCCATAATTTAATTGCGGTTATTGGAAATACAGTCACACTTTGTTAAAACATGAGGAAAAACTTTGGGCATCCTATCTGGCACTTCATATTCAAGTCGTTCGTAAAGTCATGCGTAACTTCATGAACAGCTTTATGAAACACACCCCAGGCGTGCATTAGAGACATTGGTCTTTTTACAAGATATATTTTCTTTGATTATATGATTTGTAAAGCTTTTGTAGTTTTACACCAACTCATCCATTTTGCAAACACAGATATTTTGGAGTGTCGATTACCTGTAGAAACTCAAATTAATTGGACAGCATTGAATACTGCAAATATCTTAGTAATTGTATGAAGGTACAATGATGCACAGTGTGTGTAAGAGTAAAGGGAAGAAAAGGACGGTATTAAGCTGCCCATTTCATTTATGTTACAATGTATTTGCACTTAGAGAATTTTTTTCTTCAATTTTTTTTCATTTTTGTTTCACTTAATAAAAAGCAAGTCTCTCTTTCTGAGCATAGTTTTTCAGCAACCATTAGCCACCCAGTATCATGGTATTGGTCACAATGCAGGATTTCACAAGGGAAATCATTCCAGAGATGTCTTATTTATGATGCAAAACAGTTTTTGTTTTTCTAATGCCATATAGTCGCAATGCTTTAGAAATAGGCTAGAAACAAATTGCAATGTTATTTGATGCAAAGCTAGCAAAGCATCGTGTATATAAGAGAGAGAAATATTTATGAGATGTACATATAAAATGTAGTGTAGTGCTGTGTAGCAGTAGCGGTAGTAACCAAATATATTATGTCTTGAGAGCCTGAAGGGCATTAAACTTAAAGCCCACCCGATTACAAGTTGGTTTTAAAAGAAGCAGCAAAATTAAAGAAACGGATCCGTGAAGGTTTGAGCAAAATACGATAAGAAATAAGAAAGTTATGAATTTTGGAAGTTGTGATCAATCAAAAACACACTGGCAACTCCGTGACGTATCTTGCGATCTTCTCTCCCATTTGCCCTGTACCAAAAAAAATCATGAATTTCCATTTTCTCTTTAAAAATATTCAGTCATACAAGGACCTTGGATATAATCATTGCTCATATGGTTCAACACAAAACCTGTATGAAACAAATCTATTCCTTCATCAAAAACTAAGAAAATGAAAATTTATAACATTTTCTGTACTGAGCAAATAGGAGAGGAGCTCGCAAAATATGTCATGGAGTTGCCAATTTGGGTTGGATTGATTACAACTTTTAAACAATTAATAATTTTCTTATGTATTATCGGATTTTGCTCAAACTCTCACCAATCTGTTTCTCTCAAGTTTCTTCTTTTACTCAAATCAACTTTATACCAGGATGGACTTTCCCTTTTAAAGTGATTGATTAACTTTGTGAAAAATTGTAAAATCAGCTCAAATGCCAGTGAATTGTGGGCAGTCCTCTAACTACATATATAATTAAGGATATGTGAAAGTATGAGAGAAAATGGAACCCGTTTACTATCCTAAAAAAGAGAAAATTGCGATCAATCGCTAGCGCAAGTCGCTCGGCTTCTTCGCTGCGCTGCAGTCACAAAAACCAAGCACCAGCGCTTGGCAATTTCAGAGCGGGTTTCCAGCCCGTACGGTATTCTGTGATAGAGTGAGGTATGCCAACCGTAAGAGTTCTTTAGGGTTCGGTGGTACTCTGTCCCGACATCAATGTTCAATCGTAAATATCTTGATATATAAACGACCGATCAGCTTATAAAACTCAGGCGATTCCTGTCTGAGCTAAAGGTTTGCAATTATGATTACAGCATTAGCTGGAACAGTGATTTTTTTTTTCAATCCTGGGCAAAGTTAATCAATGCCTTTAATAACTCATATCCTTTAGCATGGAGCTAACACCCTTCTGGCTCTCAACATACGATATGGTTTAGTCTTCCTGCAGACAAAGATATATTGGAGGCAGAGGAGGCAAAGTGTACTGATGTATTCATTGAGAGAGGAAATATTTTTGCCATCATTTTATGATCTTGGACCCAATTTGAGCCAGATAATTGAGAAAAGACCTACAGTATACAGAAAATTGAATATAATATCTACAATTTATTGTCTTTTTGGAGCCAGAAGGGCATTAACTCTGTATTAAACTATATGAGTTAACGCCCTCCTGGCTCCGAACAGACGGTATGTATACTGAATGTTTGTATTTGAAGGACCCATCCAACATGGCCTTGGAACTGTTTGATTTTGAATTCAATTTATGCAGCAGCATTAAATGTTCGTAATGACTAAAATATTAAATGATTGTTAAATGTCCATAATCTGCAGTCACTGAAAGCTTCAGAACTGAAGAGGATTGTCTTGTTTTCTTTAGGGTGAGGGATGGGTAAGGACATAATAGTTTTTACAAAGAAGTATTAAATATTGTTAATTATAGTTGTTTATAAGAAGCATTATGAATGATATGTCTAAATTTCAAATCATGCTTGCCAACAAAGGAGAGCAGAATTTAGATAAAATTGATTTACATGAAGTTACTTGTGAATGAATTGACATGTTTATGAAAACAAACAAAAATCATGTTTATTTAATACTTATGCTTAACATCAGTGATTTTAAGTATCATCGTTAAAAACCAGTTCAACTAGGCAGTATTGTTTTGTGTAATGCATGTGTTTGCATACTGAGATCCCAGTTTTTAATTGCTATTTCATAGTGAACAGTAGTCAATATTGTTTGGTTGTATGGTGTCTTTGAAATATCAGGGAAGAGTCATTATCATACAAATAGTGCTTTGTAAGAATCAGGTTTTGCTATATATTTGTATTTTTTTACATTGCACTTGCCTATTTCAGCATAATTTATTTGCGGATAAATTCTGTGTTCAATTAATACAGATGAACAGCTCAATTTCTGTTTTGCTGCATAATCGTTTCCAGCTTTATATTACACTTGGCATTAAGTAGGAGACTATTATTAGCCTAACATGAGTAATTTAATTGTTCATATAATTGCAGTAGTAGTTTATCATTTGGGTGTTCCCTTAGTATTGTCATTCCCCAATGATTGATTGAAATCTTGGCTTCATTTGTCAGACATTGGTGTTACTATGGTGCTAGTGTATACTGGTAATACTAAGTAGTTAAACCTGTCTTTAAAGACCGCTCAAGGGAGACAAGAAAAGCGATCTTTATGAGCAGGTGGTCTTTATGTACAGGTTCCTTTAATACACGTTTCAATGAGAAACACTTTTCAAGGGAACGGAAATTGCGGTCTTCATAGACAGGTGGTCTTTCTATACAGGTGGTCACTAAAGCAGGTTTGACTGTAATTGGTTGAACTATTTGGTGTTGATGTTGCGTTAATGGTTTTCGCTTACACCACCATTGTCCATCACTCAATACCGTGGCTGTATGTAGGTTTGAATTATGAAAGAATATATAGACTCAAAAAAATTTGAAATTTGCAGACATTTTATACATGCGTTATATCATGAGACAGGCATGTACTTTTCATTCAAAACTGATCAAGAATATCATAATTTTTGACGTTCTAAAAAATTCTAGTACACTGCATAGTATAACATTTCGTCTGGAATGTGTCATATAGTTTATCTGATCAGTTAAAATGGATATGAAATATTCAAAGCAATAATCAAGTCAAAAGTGGGATTTCGAAGTTGATCTGTATACCCCTTGTGTTAGACTATAAAGCAATGTCACAATCAGGAAATACACTTGTGTAGCAGATACATGTGCTGTGATAGATTTGAATATGAAAAGTACATGTATATGTAGCTTATTTTGGGTGGAGATCCTGTCAGCAGCAGCACCTTGCTCTGGACCCAACCACGAATATGAAAACGATATTAGTTTGGTTGATTAATGTTGAAAGTAAAGTTGATTTATTTGCTATTGAATGGTTCATTCGTGGTAGCCCAGTATTACACTATATACATGTACATTACCCTGAGTATGTGAATATGTACATTGCCCTGAATATGTGAATATGTACCCCTGTTTGTATATTTCAGAGTATAATTGATGACAATCATATTTGTATACACTGTTGCAATTTTAACTTAGGGAGACTGTGGAAATGGTGTGATTACTCTTCCTAACATTCACAAATATATTCCAAACATCTGTTGGTCGTTTTTGGAAGTATTCTTAGCCAAAAACTCATGAGCAGGTACACGAATATGTCTAGTTATTCTGAAACAGATTCACTGTCATATGATTGTATAATGATTGTGATATATTAAAGATATCTTTTAGGTTTCTTTAGTCAAAGTTGGGCAGTGTTGCTGTAGGTATCAAGAGAACAGATATGCCACCATGATTTCATCATTATTGGGAGAGCTTATAGCAAACTTGATCATATGATATTTGTGTGTGCAGAAATCCATAGTAATACAGGGGAAACTGGACATAACGAGGAAAATCCTTCGGTCCCAACAGCCTCGTTATATTGAGTTTCCCCTGTACCTACAATTGGTATTCCCATGAGAGACATATAAAGACAATGTGGAATAAGAGAAATACGCTAAAACTATTAACAATGGTTTCAAAGAATAATAATAGTGGCAGTCCCCATATATGTATTCAAATGTCCTTTGTTTTCTGGAAAGTGATAATGTCTATTGTATGTTACCAACTCAATTATATGTCATATATCTTAAGTATTCTAAGTATCCCATAGATACAAGTAAACACCCCTCGGTAAACCCAGTGGTATAGTCTAATTAAGATAATGTAACTCCTTATGATTACAATATAAGTACAGACGCACACCTTAGTTGTGATAATCTTTTTTTCTTTAAAAAAAAAATTATTTCCACCTAACTTGGGATGTCTTTTGTTGATTTTTTTTTTTCTAATTGTTTGATTGGATTTACTGTGACAAAGATTGATATTATGATTTGTGATAAATCAAATTGTTTTATATTGAGTGATTGTTCATGTATCTGTATTGATAGATGGAATCAGGTGAAGAGAGATTTTATTAAATGTCTTGATGTTTTAGATCAAGCGTGTGAACCCGATCGCAGTCTAGTCGTCTCTTCATTTTTATTTTGCATTATGATAAAGAGATAAATAAATAGCCAATTCTGGATAAAAATTTGGGTGATTTCACATTCTGTGTTTATTATTCCCATGTTGAATTGCCCATTAGTATAACAATTATAGCATTCGTTTTTTGGTCTGTTTTTTTCCATCATAATTCTGATGCCTTATTGAAGATTTTTTTTCTTCAAAATAGTGGTTACGGTATTTTACCTGTCTGTCTTCAAATTTACAAACCATGGTTATGTCTTTGTCTTATCCCCCCATCCAGTGGCGGATCCAGGGGGGGGGGCAATCCCGGCCCGTGCCCCCCCTTTTGAGGGAAAACAATGCAATGTGCCCCCCCTATTTGCGATTGTGCCCCCCCTTTTCGACCAGAAAACCTTTTTTTTTTTTTTTTTTTTTTTTTTGCTTGTCAGAGAATTATTGAGGGGAACTGGACCCCATAACCCCCCCCCCCCCCCCCCCCCCCACTGAGCGACTTTTGGAGGGCTGGCGAAATTTTTTTTTTTTGCTCGCCACCCCCCCCCCCCCCCCACTGAGCGACTTTTGGAGGGCTGGCGAGAGACCAAAAAAATATGGGTCTCCCTCCAAGCAGTTTCCCAAAGTTGACAATCCTGCATTTGTGTGCCCCCCCTAATACGAAATCCTGGATCCGCCCCTGCCCCCATCTCTCTCTTGCTCTCCTTTGTCTTTCTCAGTCTCTCTCTCCGTCACTTATTAGCATCATCTTTACTATTGCCCTTCTCTTTCATTCTCTCTTTCTTTCTCTTTCTCCTCTATTTTCTCACCCTTCCTCTTCCATTTATTCTCATCCTTCAACTGTATAGTCTGCAAGCACAGACCCTAATTTGACAATTTATCAGAAAATCATTGTTTCTTGAGAGAAGCCTAATTCAGCTACCTTCTGGTCGTTTCAGTATATGGCCAATGGTAGTCTTACAGTGCAGACACTCTTACGACTGACCAGGGTTTGTGCCTGCAAACTTTCAACTGTACCTCTCGCTATGTCTCGTGTTTCACCACACACGTCCTTCCCATTCCTTTTCACTTTTATTTCCATTATTTCTTTTTATTCTTTTCTTGTCTACTTTGTATTTTCATTGTATTTCTAATCAACTTTTCTACATTCCAAGCGTCTGTGACAATCTTTGCTATTTTATTTCTCCATAATTCCTCTCCTTTAATTATATGTTTTGTTCTTAACTTTGACGTCTTTTCTAAACTCATCGATTTTAATCCACTCCGAACCAGGCATCAGACCACTCTCTGTCCTTGCAGTGTCCGCGCTGATGAAGGATTCATTCATTATTAATGAAAGCGAGGAGGGAGAACATGATCGTTATTTTGTACAATGATCAATTAATTGGCATACTTGTTTATGTAAAGTTTTGCCCCTCTCTGCTCTCTCTCTCTCTCTCTCTCTCTCTCCTTCTCCCTCTTTCTGTCCCTCTCACATTCCATTTTCTCTCTCTTTCTCTGCATTATTCTTTCACACACCATTTTTTTCCATCTCCCTGTCTCTTTATCTAGTTTGGCCTTGGTTTGGCAGATTCGTCTTCAACGAACTGCCTTCATCTTCATCTATCTTTTTATCTTTCAAGCTATATCTTTTTGTTCCCCTTTCTCTCATACTTCCTTTAAAAACACACAACTAACTCTCTTATAATACACACTCACCCCTCTTTCTCTCCACCTACATTGTCTTTATTTATCATTTATCTATCTCTTTATCTTCAAGGAACTGTCTTTATCTATCCATACCTCTCTCTTCTTCTTTTTCTTCTTCTGGGTTTTCCTGCCTCCAACCCTGAAGATTCCTGCAGGCCTCTTACTCTCTCTCTCTCTCTCTCTCTCTCTCTTTATCTCTCAATTTCACTTCTGCCTTCTTCATTTATCCGATGTCAGCTCTTTCTGTCAACTCATCCATCTTTCTATTCTATCTTTCTATATGTTCTTTGTCCTCTCTCTGTCACAATACAGCCTAACATACAGCGCATATCATGCTTTGTTCAGAAGGGGGCCGAGGCCGATTTTGACCCCATATCATGTAAATTCTCCGAGACTTCACCTATTCTGTTCATCAATTTCCTTTTCGAGTAAACTCCATTCTTTGCCAATCGCTGTTATACCCAAGGCCACTCCGCCACAACAAGGGTTCTGTTTACCTCTCTAAGCCAGTAATCGTTAGTATTACTATTTACTTTTGCTTAACAACCTTTCAAGCACTCTACACCTTCATTATATGATCCCAACAGCTAAGAATAAATTGTGGACAAATCCTTGCCTTCTCCTGACCGAGTCAGCTCTTTATTAAGATTTATACAGACCGTCTCAGAAAAAAGGGGTAAAAATGCAATCTAAAGCTCAATCCCTAATTGACAATCATTTTTTGTCACTCTTTTGATAGAGTATTTTGCACATGGTCATGTATGATTATCGCTTCATATACATTTTGACGGTTTGGGCACTGATCCTGCCTCATATTTTAAACTAACCCCAATTTGCGAAAAAAGAAATCGCATCATTTTTACCAATATACAGTGATAGTACTATTACACCGTACATACCTGTTCCATAAAACTTGTTATCAAGAACAAGTTACAATAACTGTTATAAGCTACTGAAATCGCTGTATTTGATTGGCTGCGAGCAAATTTGTCATAGAAATGTGGCAGTTGTTATTGATAACAAGTTTTGTGGAATTGGGGCCCTGGAATAATACCAAGCAAGATTCATTATATAAAAATATGTTTCTGCAAACCTTCAAGCATAAAACATTTTTGCGGAGTAAACATGACTCAAATTAGCCATAATAAAGCCAGTAATTTTAAGATGGGATATCTTCATCCGGTATATGGCCCAACTATTAGAGCCTTTATGGTTGTTTTCTTTCCATTTGCTGGACCACTTTGTCATTGGGAAATTAATTCCCCCCTTTCGAGGTTCTTGAGACGTTAATGATAAGTTTGTTTCTCTCAGTTTGGTCCTTGGGGGTATATACTTAGAGCATCGAAGCATTGTGAATGGCGACAAAAGGAAGGGTTTCTAATTCCCAAACAATGCCTTATCAGTGAGATGGAATTCTATCCCGTCAACATTCTTTCTTCAGCTTGTGTTTCGATATTTGTTATCAAGTAGTTGACATGCATTTCCATCCTCTCTCTCTCTCTCTTTCTTTCTTTCTCACTCCTCTATCTGCTAGTTCCCTCTCCCCACTAATCTATTTCTCAGTCTCTCTTTTTCAACCTTTTCCTTTTTGTCATCTCCATTTTCTCGTACTTCCTCTCGACCCCTCTCTATAGCATTTCCATCTCTTTGTATTCCTTACAGCACACTACATTGTAATGTTTACACTGATCATTTTAAGTGAATATTAAAGTTCATGTAATATATAATTGAAGAAAATCTCTCTTAAATATCCTAAAAGCCAGTTTTAAAAGCTTCAAGTAAAATTATTATGGGTTTGTATCCTATTTAAATTTTGTTGATTTTGTTGGTACACCCTCTCTCTCGCTCTTACTCCACACACACACACACACACACACACACACACACACACACCACACCCACACACTCCCTCTTTATCTCTCTTCTATCGCTATCTCTCACGTTCGTTCCTCTCCCGATTCTGTGTACCCCTCTTTCTGTTTCTTTTTCTCTGTTATTATTTCTGCGTATGTGGATCTCTCTCTTTATATTATTCACCATACATCCTGCATGGGCCTTCCATTTCTCTTTTACGTCTTATACATTTTCTACTTCAAAGAAATATAATCCAAGGCAGTGAACCATGACAAAAAAATTGCCCATGTACACACAAATTATGTGAAATAAATGTTAATTCATTTCATAAATAATAGTCTACAAGCGATCGTAAAACTATGATTTTGGTTAAATAAAACTAAACAATTCACAATATTATACAACATATTTGGCATTAAAATGATTAAATCATACATTTATGTCGTAATAGTAAAGTTTATTGGCTTTGTTTAAGATTTGCTCCTCGGCACAGCATATTTATCTTTTTATAAGCGCACATTTCTCCTCTCATCCAGTATTAAAAAGTAGAAGACTGATTACTGGCAAGTTCATAAATAAAATTATATAGGAAAGATATAAAAGTTTGTTGGTGGAGCGAAAACTTTGCTTTGCGTATGGCAAAGCATTAGTGATAAGATTTTACTGATAAAATATGATTTTCATGCACAGTTACGCGATATGCTTGGTATCATTTTAAATATAAATATAAACAATGGTAACTTTTGCATGTGGGAGGGATACCAGATTAAAGGGAAGTCAGTGACGAAACGACAGAAAATTTAGCATATTGCATTTCGTCCTTCAACCTCTAAAACAAAATTTCTGGGATCTGTAACATAATTATCAGTTACTTTGAATTTATTGAAAGATTAGTCCATGGTTTTGTATCGGGAACATTCCGTGCAACACACCATGAAGCCGTATTTTAGAGAGAAATTTAATACTTGATACTTTTTCAAAACATTTCCTGATTTTCCATGTGAAAGTGCCCAACGGTCGACGCTATCATGACTATCTTGTAAATAATAACTACTTGTAAAAGTTCAAGTCGCACTGGTAGAAAGGTGACAGTTTCTCTCTCATTTGTCTAGCAAAATTGGAAATTTCGGAATCAACTATTATGAACCATAAATGTCTTTAACCAGTCCATCTGACTACAATCAGGAGAACCGTATGGCAGAGTCAAAGGCTATCTTCAGTTAACATACACAGTATTTAATTTCAGCTAACTTCGGTTGTACGCGATGCTTCTGGAGAGTGTTCAACAGCTGATGTTATCAATCTCTCTTCTTCCCCTTGCGCTCGACCACCACCTCTTGATGTCATACCTCCGACATCAACTACGAGATCATCAGAGAGTGTAACCTTCTTCGAGCCGCTTCCACCGCTAATGGCGCTCTTGATTTTATCATCACCGCGGGTCGGGGCTCGCTGAAGACTCTTGATTCGCCTGACGTGATTCCTCGACAACACCATGGCCATCCTGACCCTCTGCAACCACGGCTTTTCCTCGAACATCGAGGCGATGGTGAGGGCTTCGAGAGCACGCTCCCACGTCGTCTTCCCGTTCATCTCATCATAGAGGTCAACAGTGAGACGAGGAATGTTGTCCTCGTCGTTCTGGGAGAAGAAAAACGGGCGATGGACGCTGTTCTTGCTGACCGGGGGCAAAGGAATACTACTGTCCATCTTACTGGCCTTCTTGCGTTGTCTTCGGAACTTGTCCATACGATCAAATTTGGATTCTTTCTTCGCTGGTTTCGGTTCCATCACAGTGGACTTGGTGGGAAGGGATTCTGAAGCCTGCTGTGGTTTTGGCCTTCGGGATCGTCTGCTTCCAGTTCCAGTGGTACGAATGTACGCAATTTTACTGCGCTCTGCACCAATGTCTACCGAACTTGGAGCGGCACTCACGGCTCGGACATCCGCAAGACCGTTTTCTTGTTGCGAGGAACTACGAGGGCGGGACTTCTGACCGATCTGTGGTAGAGCGAGTGTCCTTTCATTATTGAAGCTTCTGCTTCTTGGTCTCATTTTTTCTCGAAGCTCTGCAAATTTACTTTCTTCATTCGATATTTCCCCGTCGTTTTCATCTTCATCCTCAGTCTTGCTCCAAAGGCGTTCACGGTATTTGGCAACCAAGGTCGGCGTTCTGACACCAGATATTTTGGGGAGCCTTGGGTCCGGAGATGACGACCCTGTAACTCCTGTAACGCTGGTCATTGCGGTCGTTAACCTTCGTTGCTCTTTCTGCTTCTTCTTTTTCGTCCGACTTATCTCGGAGCCACGCTTCGGGTTCGTGTTCATGCTGCTCTTGACAAGTCCGTCGACATAGACCCCTTCACCGCATAGCGCTCCTGGCTGTCTGGTTGTTTTCTTGTATCTCATACTCGATTTCTCAGGTCCATGAACCAACAGAACTTTGTCCTTGGCTCGATCACACCATTTTCGGACTTGAGAATAAATCGTCAGTGGCAGTATCAAGGCACTGTATTGCACATTCGACCATTGTTTTGTGAGGAGATAGAGAGCGACCTCACGCTTCTGTTTTCTTAGTGCAACATTTAGAGCGGTGAGACCGTTTCCATCCTTGCAGGTCACGCAACAAATATTGTTATAGACAAAGATTCGCAGGATACTCAGTTGTCCATTCTCGGCTGCCTCGTGCACGGCCGTTTTCTTCGATTCGATGTGAGTACTCGCGCACCATTCCTTGGTCGGATGGTCACCGATGGCTTCGTCTGATCTGTAACCCATTTTCAAGATGGCGGATGCAAGGTCCATATGCCCGTAGTGTGCTGCAATGAAGAGTGCAACCCGCATCTGGAATTTCGCGATGGATTCGTCCTGAGAAAGATTGTGGAAGACATGGGAAGTGTGTCCGATGGAAGCAGCTCTTAGGAAATCATTCCAGCCGTCCCACGTCTCCAGTCGGACGGTGCAACCAATCGCGATGTCGTACATCTGCAGGAGGTTGCCGTCGAACATCTCTCGGCCATTAGGGTCCAGGATACGGTAGACGGTCACCGGTAGGCCGATGCGACGGGAGATTATAGACCTGAGAGCCGCCACGTAGTCCGTTTCAAACCGGACCTCTTCCAGGATTTCCACCTTCTCGTCATTGTACACGCAGTAGACGAAGAGTTTGGGTGTGATTTCCTCTCTGAGGAAACATCGTAAGGTGGAACCTGCTACGATCCCAATGTCACCTAACTTCCAAGTGTCTTGAAGATCAGCGCCCTTGGAATAGAAACAGAAAAAAAGGGTACACAGAATTTAAATTGTAACTTTTTCAATATTTTATTGTTGGTTGATCATTGACATGATAGTTGATCGAAATCGAACAGAAATCGTGCTCGCTAAGGTATCATTATATTATATTTCAAAACATAAGAAAATAAAGCTATAAAATAAATTTCTGAACCCCCAGGTACGTTCATTACAATATTTCTTAACTCAGATGAGGAGCATCGATTCGGGGGGGGGGGGGGGATTGTTGCCCCCATTCTTCCATGATTCCAGAGATATATATAGATCGACTCCCTTTTGTCCGATGTGTTTTTATTTTTTACAGCAAAGTGAAACAAACCTAATTTCCAGGGCCATAATATTTTTGCATAAAGATAATAATATCGTTAGCTTATTCAAATGCCACCCCAATTTTATTATCATATCGAATAATTTGTGTCTATGCATTCAATCAATACGTATTTTGACACATCTGCAGCGATATCACCATTCTACTTGCTTGAGCGTCTTATCATGGTAGCTCAGCTCAGGGATAGTAGTATTGATATTATTATTATTATCATTATTACTATTACTGTTATTATTATTATTATTATTATTGTTGTTGTTGTTGTTGTTGTTATTATATGTATTATCATTATTAGTAGTATAGTAGTAGTAGTAATAGTAGTAGTAGTAGTACTTGTAGTAGTATTATGATTATTATTACTATTATTAACAGTATTATCATTATCATTATTTTTTATCATCATTATTATTATTATAAGTACTAGTATATTATGTATATCATAACTCCAAAGTTGTTGTTGTTGTTGTTGTTGTTTGTTTGTTGTTCCTTTCAGGGATAATATAGTAGTCTATGAATCTTATGAGGAAATACTTGTGCAGCCTACCTGGTATTGCAGTACGACGAATTTCTGCTCGCCATTCTTCCCGCCTCGGGTGTCGATCTGACACGTATCGCATACGCTTTCACGTAGGGACGCGATGGTGTCGGTTGCGTCCGTGTCGAAGGTGTACCGGAGCTTGTTGTAGACGACGAAGATACGCAACATGGTGGGTCGTCTACGTGGTCGATGTTGGTATGAAAAAAAAAAAAACTCCTCAGGGCTAGGTAAATGGTATATGCCTACACTGCCCCAGTCAATGAGATTGTGTTTCAATGAAAAGCAGTTCGCATGCTGGATGCAAGCGATGTATAAATGGACGCCAATTTATGTGATCTGCATGAAGAGACAAAAAGCAAATTGAAAGTACGGCTCAATTAATAAGGCTTATTTGAAAGTTATTTAGTGGAATAGGTGGCTGGTGTTTTTTTGTTGTTGTTGATTTTTTAAAAACTTCATTGTGACTTAAACAACAATTTTCCAGCTACGTTACTTAAATATACATGATTTGAATGATCACTATCATAAATATGGAAATCCTAAATAAAAAAAAAATAACAACAAACTCTTGAACCATAATAAAAAAATCAACTCATAGTTTTACCATTTCGTAGAGAACAGATTAAAAGAATAATAAATAGAAAGTCTATATTCAGAAACAGACAACATTAGTAGGACATTTTTTGTCGGCTTGTATAATACAATTTTCATTTTTCAGCACACACGTTTGGATTTACGTCACCTAAATATTATCACCTATATAAGTATTTGTAGCTTATTGAAATCCTTTCCCTTTGTATGAAGTATTGACTTGACTTTTTCGCCATCCTTCCATTGCTTTCCAGCCCCCCCCCCCCTTCATTTTTTCCTAATCTATTTATTAAAGAGTCTCAATCTTGCAGGTGTGCGGGAGGCAGTTACTCTTGCGAACACAAATCACAATATCTACGGGTGATGTCGATGTACCCGATTGCAATTTATCTTCGAGAAAGACCTTCCGTAATTTTCTTCTCGAGTACTCATTACCATGACAACGGCGTCATTTACACAACGCCGTTGCTAGGTGACGGATCAGTACAAGCAAGCAATCTCCCAAGATGATATAAATGTCATTGCAATGAAATAAATATCCCCTGTAATTATCCATGGGTCTACGTTTTTGAGTGGTTCATAACTGGCATGTATAAATGTTACTGTCTTCCAGAAATGTAGTGTAATGTTGTAACTATACTACTTAATATCTGTGTTCATGTTCTCATATTTTGTTCAGTACATGCATCACGACTTGAAATAAAGAGTGCATGTATATTCACCTAGAAGTCTTTGAAAAATTCGAATATTTACCACTTCAGTGGTTAAAAATAATGGCTGAAATTTTATGACGACTTATGATTTTTAAGAAATTCACATATCTTCAAAATTATAACGCAACTGTGATGTTGCATTCAAGTTTTAGAATTGGGACGGGTTCTGTAGGTTAGTATTCTGTAAGTACTTCTCTTTACTTGCACTTTAGCACGAAACGGCTTGTACTGTATGGTGTATTCAGTGATTCTGTTGATGATCTAGCTTGCAAAATTTGACAGCTTCATGAGCTGAAAAATCATACGTGGCTTAAATTTCACGACAGATGGACAGCATTACGTCCAATTCCATGTAATAGAAAACTTAGGTGATACTGATATGACCTATTCAAACGAAACTCGAGCTGAAGATTTCATCAGGAAATGGATGTGACAAAAAAAAGTGATCCATTATCACATACAAAGCCTAAAATCATTCCCCTTAATTTGCAGTCATGAAGCACCAAAGCCTGAATTAATATTTTACGAAAGGGAATTGGTCAATATTGCTGCACTTTGGAATGTGTTTCTTTCATTTGTATCCTTCGAATAAAAGCCTCTATTTATCAGCACTAATGCCTCATTTTATTTTTGCCACAGTGAGATATCAAGATTTTTCGCAAGATATTTTTTTTCTCGAAAGGATAGGCCTATTGGTCAGCATTCCTGTACCTTGGAATTTGTATTCGTTTGTATCCTAGAAGAATAAAAGCCCTATTTATCAGTTAATTGTGTTTGTCAAGTCCATTATTAAGTGATTAAATGCATTTCAAATGACTTTATCTCCTCTGACAATATTGAGTTTATGGTCCAACATGATAGCGTCGTTGAGTTGTAAAAATATAGCAGTTTACCCCTAATGTTCCTACATTTTATATAAAAGGAAGCAAAGTTCTCCCAAATTGCACAAATTTTATATTTTTCTCTTTGAAAATACAGAAAAAAATTTCCAAACTCTTAATTCCTTCTTAAAATGTAAATCATTGACAGGAGTTCTCTTACAAATGACAATGCTCAATTAGCCTATGCTCTTTATCGTACTTCCAAATTTCTTCTGTTTTTAGGGGTTTCCCCGTTATTTTTCACTTTTTTGCTTCCTTAAGTCAGAGCAGGGCAGTATTTAAGACCTATTTTCTTGTTTGTCCTTTATAAATTGTAATCCTATAGAAGTTAACCTGAAATATCAAGAGAACTATTATTCTGTATGAGGAAATGCAGAGATCAAAAAAAATTCTGTCGGTCAAATATGATTAAGGATCGTGTAATCGAGCTCCTAGATCTGACACAAAAGACAGAAAACTTAGAAATATAAAGTAATATTGCATTAATCAAATCTATAGAGTTATTTTGTTATTGTGTGATCCAAAAATTCATTTTTTTCTGGGATATGCTATATTCCCTTTCTTTTTGGTAGCAAAACCTCTTAAACTTTTACGTCTTTTTATGTCCCTTTATCTTTCTAATGTTTTTTAAATGTTACCTTTAGCATATACATGTACTTAAATCTTTAAACCTCATATTGGTCTCTCATTCCTCCATCTTTTCATACTTTACTGTCAGGGGAGTGTCTTGACAAGACCGCCTCGGTTTTTTATGGTACCCTTAATTCCATATACAATTATAATAAATTGAAATGAATTGAATTGAATTGAGTTGAAACTTTGTGAGATATTCGTACGAGCCATGAGTTGAGTATTTCAAAATAATTATTTTTAGTGTAAAGCACGATATTTAATGCAATACAGTGTATTTTGTCACTATGCTGGTGAACGCTTCTGTACAGAACAAATATAACGTTAAGATCAAAGTTCAATAAGATCAAAATAACACATAAATAATTTTTTTAAAAGATCAAAATGAAATTACTTACCAACAGTCCGCTTTGATTATCCTTTGGTTCAGTATATAACATAGTATTATTTTCGCAGTATAATTCTCCTTGACAGATACCACGATTCTAGTCGTCAATATACCGGTGTAATTACACGTGTCAGACCAGCCCTCTTGTCTAAAATTGTTTCAATGCCCCCCAGTTCTCTGAAAATATTCTTCTTCTGCAGAAAAGAACAAGGTAATAGCTTATCTTAAGATCCAGTTCCAGTGTCAACTGTGTTTTAAAAATACCTTCCAAGTTGAAAGAAGAAGAATATATTCCTCGCGAAAAGAAAAACAAAAAGTTGGAGCAAACTCCGGAGGCGTCGAAGAAGTTTGCATACTCTTACCCTAATCTATTATGGATCAACGAATAGAAAGTGTAAACAGCCAAGCGTTGTCAAGCAAGAGCCATGGGTAGCTAGCGATGAGAGTCACTCTTCAAGTGGGGGCCGATAGCAGATCGATATCTTGTATTCCGCAACACGTCTGACGCGCGCCAAAGAAAAGACTGAGTTGGTCGTCTGCTCGGCTGATCAGGACCTACGGGTACAGATGTATGGATCGCGGATCGCCAAGTTGCAATATTGATTTTGTAAATAATAAATGAAGAGTATACATATGAAAGTGCCAGAGGAAGAAAGGGCGGCTCTCGGCCTGTTTGTTTTTCGTTGTAAGAAAAACAGTGAGTTCTGAATTATTGAAATTAGGCATACACAAAAAGTTTATTAAAAGACCAACTTTCCCTGTCACCTTAAGTTATTATCATTTGTCAACACTCTATTTTGCGTTCTAATAACCATAACGTATCCAGTGTAGGACAAGAATAAAAATAGCCCCTTTAAAGGGGGTACCCAATGCTGAAACAATGTTAGTTCATTTAAAAGATCATGATTTTATTAGAAGAAAATCATCTGCCTTAAATTTTTTTTAAATTCGTGTTGCCAGAAAATCCCCGAAATATGGTAAGATTTCAGGATATTTTGGCCCCTCAGCTGTGTCCCAATTTCAGCTATATAGGTAACCACAATGACGTCAAAGTGGTTACCTTGTCGCGCAATTATAGCAAAATGCGCGCAAGGTGTAATGCATTTTGTACAGTCTAGCGCGCAACACATCTGCAATACGCGAACCTGGGTAACCACTTTGACGTCATTGTGGTTACCTAGCTGAAATTGGGACACAGCTGAGGGCCAAAATATCCTGAAGTCTTACCATATTTCGGGGATTTTTCTGGCAACACGAATTTTAAAAAAACTTAAGGCAGATGATTTTCTGCTAATAAAATCATGATCTTTTAAATGAACTAACATTGTTTCTGCATTGGGTACCCCCTTTAATAGACGGATTTCACGCAATCAAGAAATTAATCATAACCAACTTTTCGGAGACAATGATATTCAGATAATGCTCAGCCCTCAATATTTATGTCCCAAAAAATTTCTGCTGTCGCAATGCGACCTGCCAAGATCGTGCTACAATGTATTTTGCGAAGTCAAAATTGAAGGAAAAATAAAGAGGAGATCCCTGTACCTCCGAGGAAAGGAGGCCCCCAAATGTTTAAAAACAAATGTAGGCTTACAATATAGTCATTGGAAGGGGAGGCCGATGGGGCGGGGGTGGTAGGTGTAGGCCCCTTTTTTTTTTCTTTTGACTTAACCCATTGCCTACGGGAACCGGATGGTCCCAGTATTAAGCCTATTATGGAAATTAGCGAATTCAGTAGTCAATGGGTTAGTGTCAGATTTAGAATTGCTGGAGGGGAACGTGTCTCCCGCGTGCCCCTGGAACCGTCACTGCCAATATTACAATGGAATGTTGAGAAGATCGAGCAAGGGCTAGGGTGAAAGAAAGAGAGAGAGAGAGAGAGAGAAAGAGAGAGAGAGAGAGAGAGAGAGAGAGAGAGGGGGGGGGGGTAGTGAGTTGTGAATATTTATGTAGTTATGTGTAACATGGGGTGAGGCTTCAATATAAGACTTCTTCTTTCTGCTGCATTTCCCTGCAATTTCCTAAGTATCTGATCGTTTTGATGTATTACATGTATTGTATTTGTTTGTAATGTTTTCATCAATTTGTGAAATGAAATCTAATTTAATCTAATTTAATTGAATAAACTCAAAAACTTGCAATTCAGAGGAAGGTATCATGCGAATTGGCTTGTAGAGGGCGCTGTAGAAAGGTCGTCGCCATAGCCCTTCATACACATGTGTATGTAGGTCTCTCGTCGTCGCCAGAGCCATACCACACAGAACTCCGAAAGACGTCTTTAGAAATTCTGTGAGCCATGCATGTATGGATGGCACATGTCGTCGCTAGAGTCCCTTTAGTCGTGGCCAGAGCTACGGTGCCACCGCGCGTCTTCACCACCGCGGTTGCTCTACTTTAATATTTTGGTGCATATTTCTAAAATCATTGAGATATATATATATTCGGTGATTCGTTTTTTAAATGAGATATAGATGAAAGGACATCAAATACTTTTGACAACCCTGAAAATATAATAATATTATGAAAGCTCATAAACAAAGTAAAGAGATGATCTTGGATCAATAAAAATCCCCACTTGGGATACCAAAAATGATATATACATATTTACATAAATTATATTAAAAGATAGTATTGTTATTCAAACAATACACTTTGGACGTTCATAATACAGCATAACTACCAATGAAAACACCAATAACTATAATAAACGGTGTCATTCATTCAGTTCAAAAGTTTCATGTCATCAAAAAGTTTGTGAATAAACAAGTAAATTTCATCGAGTAATGTATTTGAAATGTATATCAAATCAATCAGTAATTGTATTTGAATATACATGTATTAAAGCGACATAATGCCGTAAAAAGGAGCAATTTTCAGCTTTAAGAAAAAAATTAAGACACTCTAAGTATATAAAAAAGAGAAATATTGCTCGGAAGTATTCGTTAGGGTATTATCTTCCAACAGGACATGAATAAAGTTTTAAAAATTACAATCACCAAACACCTATTTTGGCGCACTTTGGTTTGATTCTGGCCCACTGTGCGGCGCATGCACTAATTGCCTTTATAAACTTTAACGCAGCTAATAACGTAATCGAAAAGTGCAAGGGGCATTAAAGATATTCGACATTTTATGTTGACATGAAGGAAAATCAGTTCGAACTATGTGTGGATAGAAAATCAAAGAGAAACATCAAGTAAAATGCCTCCAAAGGATTTGAGGGGATCTGCTCGAAACTTTCCTTCGTATCTTATATTTGCTGGCCTGGTGGATTAACCATTTATTTTACCCGACTCCGAAAAAAAAAGCAAGGATATGCTGAATACAGCATAGTATACAAAGGTCACCGGTGGACCTATACGGTATTTCAACGCAGCAGTACTTTCAATTCCTATGTCATGGACTTTGTATTTCAAAAATATAAACTAGCTATTACGTCATCTTACACCGCCTAATAGGAGGGGTATATAACATGTGCAAGGGCAGATACCTTGAGATTCTTTTACCCTAAGATGGACGTTTCATTGAACAAAGATATCTCATTTCAATATTTAACTGATTTGAGTTTATTTCCCACATTCATGTACATTTTAAAAGATAAAATACATTTTAAATACAGAAATAGTAAAAATTGTACATGTAAATTTATATACATCGAAATAAAATAAGACGAAATGATATATGGACAGAAGGAATGAAGTATAGTTCGATGATTGCTTATAGATAAAAGGAATCCATCAGAATGTGATTTTAACTTGAGCTTGAAACTATACTACAGTGTTGAACACTGTTTGGTACTTCGAGGTAATCCAATTTCCCCAAATAGTTGGTCCTTTCTATTAAAAGATTAAAATATTATGAGGTTAGAATGACAAAAATATGGAATATAAACAATCATACGCCCACTAAATGGCAATAAAATATAAATCTTAACACACCATCCGATTCTGAAGATAGTACCCCAGGCGTACTCAGGCGACAATTTATTCCGCAGTCAATTTACTACACACACCGAATTTCTACCCTGAACCCTGGTCAAAACACTATACTAAACCATGACCTTAAACACTAATCCTATCCATTGTTATCTTTACACTAATCCTATATCTTTGACCCCACACCGCCCACACCACACATATTCACGCACATCCTCCGTATATCATGATCCGGATTTCAATATAAAATAATACAAGAATACATAAACCGCCAAATTCAAAATCCCCCCCCCCCCCCGAGTACTGCTATATTCAACCGAGGCTGAAGGATACAGAACCATTCGTGGATTAACATTTGGACGGCTTGTGAACCAATCGAGAAAATAATAACAGAATAAAAAAAAAAAAAAAAAAAAGAAGAAAAAAGGGAATGTATACCTGTTTTATATAATCATAATTCAGTATACACCCACGAAAGACAAAAGACATGTTATTTGGTCATATACGAAAAAAATGGCTATGTTTTGTTAATAAAATTCAGAAACTTACCTTTAGAAAATGTAAAGAAAATCATTTAAATTGGGTGGTATGCTTGACTCCGGTATGACTTAGGGTGAACATGTTTCTACTATTGTTGCAGGGGCGGCGGGGGGGGGGGGGCAGCAACAAAAAGGGCACTTTTGGGGAAAAAAGGGCACCTACAAAGGGTGAAAAAAAGGCGGAAAATGCCACTTTGAGACATTAGTATACCGCTACATTATTATTAATACACTATCGAGGATCTTTTTCGACACAATTATTGCTTATGTCTTAACATGGTTCTAGATAAAAACTACATTGCAGTTGAGTGTAATGGTCGATTATTCATTTGCGAGCGAGCGAAGCAAGCGAACAAAATATTTAAGATATTTTGAATAGTAGCAATTTTCCTAATATGATAAGAAGACAATGGAAAAATTTTAGAAAAAATTGTCCTCCTTCCTGTTATGATTAAGGGGCACTGCTCATTCTTGTATAATTTAGGGAATTGTGCCCCTCCTGCCCCCTGCTCCACTGCCTCACATTGTGCTGATATCAGTAGGGGAATCTATTATTATGAAGCCTCTCTGATTATTTGGAGCTAGGTATATGGCTCTTTTGTGGACTTTAGGTCACAGTTCGTGAGCGACTCGGGGTATATAGGTAAAATATATTGAATATATATAGGTATATAGGTAGGGCACTGATCAGAAGCAAAAGGGGCACTTAAAAAGAGGCATTTATCAGAGGTGAAAAGGGCACTTATCATAAGAAAAAATAGTATTATTAGAACGGGAAATGAACACTAATCAGACGAAAACAGGGACACTTGTCGGATTTCAAATGGGGCACTTATCTGAGCTTAAAAGGGGCACTTATCAGAAGGTGAAAAGGGCACTTATAAGAAAGAAGAAGGGGCAGTCACACGTAGAAAAAGGGTCGCTTATCAGAAGTGAAAAAGGGCACTTATAAGAAGGGAAAATTGCCCTAACGGAAGAAGGGAAAATGGGCACTAATCAGACGAAAAACAAAGGCACAGATTTCAAAAGGGGCAGTAATGTCTGAGGTTAAAAAAGGGCACTTATCAGAAAGAAGAAGGGGCGCAGTATACAAAGGAAAAGGGGCACTTAGAGGTGAAAAAGGCACTTATCAGAAGGAAAAGTTACACTATTAGAACCGAAAATGGGCACTAGTCAGTCAAAAAAGGGCACTTATTAGATTTCAAAAGGGGCAGTAATGTCTGAGATTAAAGGGGGCTTTTATCAGAAGGTAAAAAGGGCACTTATTAGAAATAAAAAGGGGCACTATACCAAGCAAAGGGGGCACTTTTCATAGATAGCAAGGGGCACTTTTGGGGTACTTGAAAAATTGGTGGTGGGGGTACCCCTGCCCCCCGGGAGCGCCGCCTTTGTATTGTTGGTAAAATCTCTTGGGTTGTATACGGAGGATAAAACAATTGCTTTCATTCAAAATATTGAAGAATCTGTATTTTGCTATGATTTTACCTTATACTGATTATTGTAGTACATCTGTTCAGAAATCCATAGGGATAAGATGCAAAATCTCCAGAATAATGGTAGAATGATTTTGAATAAGGATTATTATACATCTCAGCATTCCTTAAATTAATTGTTACTCACCCTGAAATATCAAATAGTAGAGCAGCGTAAAAAATAAATCAATACTGTGTTCTTGTTTTTAAAAATTAATACAAAATAATGTAATAGCGACTTATCTAGAATCATTGATATGCAAAATTGTAAGTTATAGGATACGTTATTCTTTAAAATGCCCCAACCAACTACCCCGCCCAAGGACAGAATATAAAAGAAATTATTTTGCATTATGTTCGAGCCAGTTTGTTTAATGCACTCACTGGTAATGTTCAGACGTGTACATCCATTTATAAGTTAAAAACAAACGAACAATGCAAAGCTTTAAATCTTAACTCAATGGAATGATAAAATTACTATTAAAATATAATATGCACATTTATACGCTCTCTGTTTTGTTGTTGTTGTTGTAATTTACCATGTTACCTATTTGTTTTGTATTTTGTATTTTCATGTAGAATGATTTGTTAAACTGCATAGTGCCTTTGGAAAACAGTTTTTCATAACTGAACAGGCCAATAAAGAAGACAAAATAAATAAATAATGAAATAGTACCCCTCTACATTTTGGCCAACTTCAATAGCATTATGATAAACAAGATTTGATGCGCACCCCTTCTATTTTCAGACCAACGTCCATATAAATTGATTTACAAGTATGGTACAAATTTACGTCCATATAAATTGATTTATAAGTTCTGGAGTGCCCGAGGTATCACGTATATCCCCTCTTTTTTTCTTCAAAAACCCCATTGCTGTTATAAATACATTAGCCCAATTAGATCCCTGAAGTGGCGATAATCAGATAATGCGGGAAATTCTACACTGCTGTGACAATGTGACAAAATTGATATTTGTATTCATGGCAAGAACCAATTGGGCGAAAAGATTATGATGCAAATTCTTTAAAGTTAGCTCTTCGTTGGCCGAAAGTTTCAACAAGTTGTCTGCGACTTGTGCTATTCCAACGGACCACTGAAGACATGCAACGACGGCAAAAAATAAAATAAAATAAAATAAATAAAATAAATAAATAAAATAAATAAATAAAAAAAAATGCAAATCTGATGTCATTCGTAGGTTCTCTTTCACCATTGGTCATGTTGGTATGACGTCACTTTCGTCGTTAGGTCAGACTATCTTATCCATCTGCTGGGGAGGTTGTGGATCCGGTTCCTTCTGCAAAAATGATGGGATCAGTGAGGGAGAAGGACAAAGGGAGAGAGAGAGAGAAAGAGAGAGAGAGAAAGAGAGAGAGAGAGAGAAAGAGGGAAAAATTAGCAAATGCTTATCTTTTCTATGAACTAATTCCCACTCTTCGAAATCAGATAGGCCAACTCTGTGTCACGATTAATGCTTTTTGAACATTTCCAACTGTATTTAGAGGCGGCGTCCATTAATTTGACCTTCATAATCAAAATGGGGAAGAATGAAAAAATTATATACATGTTTTGATACAAATTCCCAGAAAAGTAGAATCATCATTTGACACTAACTGGGTCTTGTCTGACATGATATCGAAAATAGATCTCTGCTAATCTTGACCAAAGTGTTAATAACATGCATGACTTTGAAGCAATATATGCATTTTAATTTCAAGTAAGAAAGCATAAGATCGTATTCATGAGTGACATGAGAATATGAAATAATCTAATACTCATAATAATACTCATAATAATAATAATGATATTCCGTTCTTGTATCGTGCATTATCACATTATAACGTCTCTATGCGCTTCCAAAGTCCTTTGGATATTATTAGCCAAGCTTTAACTCCGGCAACCGTAGCGTTCAGTGCATTCAAGGAAAAAAAAAATCCTACGAGCAGGGCCGGTGATCCCCGGGCGGGGGGACATTTCCCCTGGAAACATTTCAGGGGTGGGGGGGGGGGGGGGGGGGAAATCGTCCCCCCGGAAATTTCGAAAACTGAAAAAAAAAAATGTCTAGCAAGAAATGAGTAAAGGCTGCAACACCCTCTTTGGGCTCTTATTATGTGCTCTAAAAAGGAGACTTTCATTATTCTACTGGGGAAATGGGAGGGGTGAACCGTCACAGACCCCCATCCCCCGGTCGCTAGTCGCGTCCCCCTACCGTGACAAGAAATCGCTCCCCAGCCTACGAGGTACCCACTTACTACACCAGGGTCGAGTGTAGCTGATGTAGACTACTGTCTTGCCAAATCTGCCAAAGGATTAGACAGAACATGAAATATGGTAATAAAAATATTAAAAACTACTTTGCATATTAGAGCGGAACATTCGTACGGGCTTGAAATTGTTTAAATTTTGCTCGTTATTTTTCTTTTTTTTTTTCATTTCATAATATTAACAAAGCCCTGTGGAAGACTAATTTTATCACAAATCATTGTATTATATGTCTTATTTAAAAATTACTTCTGTGTAATTGTTTACTAGCTGAACAGGCTACTCTGTGTAAAGATGTGATTTGAATAATTAATTCAAAAAATGAATATATGAATAAATAAATAAAAATTGCAGTGTAGGCCTAATTATTAAACATTTCACTTACCTCCTTTCTATGTGATCCCTTGATCCAAAGCTTGATGCAGCTAGCAATCAAAACCAGTACGAGACAGATGAAATACAAAAAAATGGCCAGACAGAAGCTAAAAGCTACAGTTACCGCGTGGCTCATCCCCACTAGAACGCGCAACAGACCTGTACGATCAGGGACAGATGATTGAGGATGAACATGACTGAGATGCGATATAGACCTCAAATGTGACAATTTCTATTACTTTATTCAAAGTAGGCTTTGATTTCCTTAGAAAACAAAATTCACAAAGACCTGGGGCCTTATTCTGAAAACGATGTTTTTCATTTGAATCCCTGCCCTTTGGAAGTGCAATTACCTTGGCCTCTTAAAGTCATCAGGAAAACTTCTAGAGTTTAGAGATTTGTTAAAAATTATTGTAAGTGGTTTGGCAATAAAAGGGGCTGCGACTTTTAGAAGTCTCGGGTGCAATTCATCCAGGCCGGTAGCCTTATTTACCCTATTCTTCTCCAATTCATTTTGCACAAACTTTGATTGAATTTCACTGAAAACAAAATCAGTACTAGCTTTCTCCAAAGTGTGCAGAGAATTAACATTTTCCTCTTCAGAAAGAGTATTTTGAATACCAACATTAACATGATTAACGAACATTTCATTAAATGCATAAGAGATTTTACGTTTATCTGAAACAACTTGAGATCCAATATTGACACTGCTATTTGAATTTTACTGCACCCTTCTTATTCGGAAGTAAGTCTTTCAATACATTCCATGACTTTTGCATATCATTACCATTCTCTCGTAATTTACGATGGTTAAAACTCATTCTTATTCGAATTATTTGCTTTGTTTCGGAGATATCTATTTTCCCCAGAGTTCATCTAGAGACGAATCCCATAATTGACCAGTTATAGTCAGTCGTTTCTTAAGGTCATTAAACTTTCGTTTGTGATAATCACGATCTCTTGCTAGGGCAATATATTCATTTGTAATCCAGGGAGAACCTCTTATCTTCTTTCTGAGACGAAAGGGGCGTGTTTGTTACTTAAATCAGAAAAGATTTCTTTGAATCAATTACCCAAATAAGATCTGTTAATGAGGTACTAGAAGGCGTGATACATTACCCAAATAAGATCTATTAATGAGGTATACTATAGAAGGCGTGATACGGGTTGGTTCACTAATAATTTAAAATAAGCTGAACATCGAACATAGGTAATTAAGTCTATTTGACAATGATTTTTTTCGTAAGCATATTTCAGTTTAAGTCGCCGAGCATTTTTACTGAAAGTGTTTGGAAAGGTCTAATTCATTATGATTTATGCATAAAACTACTGATTTGAATGTCTGAAGATATTTCACATTTTATTTCAATTCAAGTGGCGTTCAAATCGCTCTGTTTCGCTTACATTAGATTTACTTACATTTTATGCGAGGACGCATTGCGACCGAGCGAGAAACTTCTTGAAAACATATCCTTCCTTTATGAGGCTTAAAGAGCAATTTGGTTATAATTTACCTCGAAATAACTGCTTCATAGTGATTAAAAAGACAGTAATCATTTTTTTTGTTGCTTGGTTGAAAATCTGTAGGGGGAGGGGGTGGGGGAAATTGACCCCTGCCCCCTTCATATATGGTAGTGCCTGAACCCAAGGATATAAAAGGACAAAACAATAAATCTCCCCCAAAAGATAATCAGATCATGAATATCCTTTAACAAATTATTAATGAATTGATTTGTTAAAAACAATGTATAATTTACCAGCAGAGGGTTGAGATGTTACTTGTTGTACACAAAACTTTGTTGTCGTCGTCGGGCTTGTTGAGGGTACGTTCATCGTAGTAATCACTGTTCAAACAATAATTGCAAGAAATGACAGATAATCCTAGTGGACGAAATTGTAAATAATGAAGAGGAAAAATATCTTGCAAAATGTACATTTGAAAGAAATATTCATAACAACAAAACTACAACAACAACAAGGAGATACGGAGAGACAGGAAGAGCCATCCGCAGATTGTCTGGAAAATTGTTTTCAAAAGCGTTTTCATATCAGAAAGCGGTAAGTTTTGGGTAATTAAAGAAAAGCTTTGATACATTAAAAATGAACATTCTATTAAAAGAAAAAATTGAAAAGGAATAAACTAGCTGGGTAAAACGTAGACGATATACTTTATACCTAAACAGTATATCACGCAGTCAAAATGACATATTAAGGAAATTTTATCGAAGTAGAATATGGTACTGTTTAATAACTTATGAGAGAAGCATCATATAAAAGTGAACAAAATATTAAACATGATTAATGGTCATTTGAACAGCTTATGGAGCAATTTGAATTTTTTTCTTGGTGGTTGTGCTATGTTATGGACATTTGTTTCATTTTAAATGCAGAGTGAACGATATTCGGATTTTATCAGCTTTATCTCAGTAGTTGGTCATGATCCAAATCGGAAGGCACTAGTTTTTCCGAATGTTCATAATTCCGAAACAAAATTTTCCCATACCAAGGGTTATAATTCCCATAAGGCAAACTCAAAGCGTTGTCTCGCCTGTATCTCGCTAGATGCAAATGAGACAGTTTTGTTTGTGCATGGTGTTAATACTTTATTTTTGTGTTCAGTGGCTTTCAATGAAGTTCACTGACCTTTTTGACCTTTGACCTATGTCAGATTTGACCCATTTATCAAACTTGACCTGTGTCTTCAAGGGATGTTACTGTGGTATGAATGTGGTGATCATACCTCAAAGGTATAACAAATTATTACATGTACATTTAAAGTGATTTTCACTAAAAGTTCATTGACCCTTTGACATTTTACACTGACCCATTTACAAACATGATATGCACCTTCAAGATATATACTTGTGATTTGAATTTGGTGATCCTACCTCAAAGGTACAAAAAGTTATTACATGTCATGTGATTTTCACTGAAAGTTCATTGACCTCTTGACCTTTGTCCTTAACCTTTATCAGATTCAACTCATTTTCAAACTTGACCTGCGCCTTTAAGAGATGTACCTGTGGTATGAATTTGGTGATTCTACCTGAAATCCATATAAAGTAATTGTGATTACAGTGCTTTTTGCAGAAAGTTCATTGACCTTTTGACCTTGACAATGGTCAGATTCGACTCATTTTTGAAAATGACCTGCGCCTTTAAGAGATGTACCAGTGGTACATATTTGGTGATTCTATCTCAAATCAATAGAAAGTTATTGTGATTACAGTGCTTTTTGCAGAAAGCTCATTAACCTTTTGACCTTTAACCTTGGTCAGATTCGACTCATTTTCGAACTTAACCTGCGCCTTTAAAGAGATGTACCTATGGTATGAGTTTAGTGATTCTACCTGAACTCCATAGAACGTTATTGTGATTACAGCATGATTGTTTACGGCTTCGACAGCGCCGACGACGCCGACGCCGGAAATAGTGACGCCTATAGTCACGCTCCGCTACCCAGGCGAGACAAAAACGGAATAGGGTTCGTAATTCCGAAAATTTGTTGCATTATTCCAAAGGCTCATGATTACAGAAATGAAATAAGGTTCATTATTCCGGAGGTTCGTAATTCAGAAAACGATAAAGGGTTCTATTACATTTTCGGAATTATGAACCTTTTGCATTATGAACCCTATTTCATTTTCGGAATTATAAACCCTATTTCATTTTTGAAATTATGAACCTTTGAAATTATGAACCATTCTAAACACGTCATGTGGCCCCTAAAACATCATATCATTGGTTTATTTTCTTGCATCGGTTGTAAACAAAAAATTGTATTATATATAAATGCATATATCTTTATATTAATTTTGGGGAGTGATCCACGCATATTTTACATGCTTTAAACAACACTATCAGTGGCGTAAATCAGTTCCGATGAGAGAGGGGATGATAGCAATCAGGCACCGAGATTTCTCGCGGGAACACAGACATGAGAACACCCCCCCCCCCCACACACACACACAATCTTTTATGGTTGGAATCGAGGGATTTGTAAAAGTTACTACATATTCAAGGACGCATATGTTTTTTCTTTCTTTGTATGTTTTATTAAATCAAACCAGGAGAATCGCATATTTACAAGATTCGATAAATTAAAAGAAAAAAAACACATCAACAACAACAACAAACAAACAAACAAAAATAAAAAAAGGGGAAGGCAGACAAATGGGGGTATAAATAGAAATAGAATATGAGGCAGCAAAACATTCGCAGATTATAGTAGGACGGGGAATACCCTGAGGACGCATATGTTTGTAAGGAATGTAACAGACTGCATGAGGATGACGAAAGTTTTCTGCACAACCGAGGGCTATCTGTGTACGGCAAACTTAGGACCCCAAAATAACCCACCCCTATATGAAAGGGCAAAAAATTTCAAACTTTTTACTGGGGTTTGGAAATCGAGGACGTCCTCGGTCTGCTTTGGATCCTCGAAGTGAATGTACATTTATTATGGGTATCCCCTGTTTGGTCAGAATTTTCAGCAAGTGATTGTTTTAAATTATCTTCTCCTTGAAAGTGGGAGAACATTGGTGCGGACCATCCCTCCACCCTCAAATGCAGGGGATGCATTAGTCCCTCCCCCTCTTCGGATTTATGCCCATCACCAAAGTGAAGTGTTACCTCGGCATTCGGGATCAAGGAAACCAACAGCACAATACTCCCATCTTATTCCAGCAAGTGTGGTGTAACACCAAGCAGTGTCAGAATTATTGGGGTTTCTACAATAGTTGTGGTCTCCATAAAGCCCTGCATTAGGATAGTTAGTAGGAGTCGTGGTGTGCGCTTGGGGGTACTGAGAGGTCCATTGCTGGCAGGTGTGATTGTTGATTGTCTGAGATAAGTTTCCCCTGTAGTTCACCCCTGTAGGATCCTTCTTGCATGCGGGTGTTTCTAAAGAAAAACATAGTTTCAATAACTGAACTAAAAAGTACACAAATTTCTTACTTGGCCGCTTTAATCCCTCAGATCAAGATTAGGACCCTGTAAGTCGTGGAAATGTCGGGGAAAGATAGACCATAATTGAAGTTATCTTTGGGGTTACTAAGCCATTGATTTCATGTCCAATTCAAATTAGATACCTAATGAAGGCCAAATGGCGTTATTAAAAAGTGAGACGAGAAACTTTGAAGCAATTTTTCGTTCTTTACTTTGTACATATTTTTCGGGTGTGAATGTAATTTCAAGAAAGTTCACATTAGTTTGTAAAAATTTTGCTGGTCCGTACGACCCATTTCACCAAACGTAATCCCATTATCCCTAAACTCAAGGTTATAAAGGGACAAAACAGTGACCCCCTGTAGAGCCCACAAATGTAAAAATCTACCACATATGTAAGAATAACCACAAATGTAAAACATTGCACCCGCAAATGTCATAATATCCACAAATTTCATAACATGTATTGTCAACCACAAGTGTAAAAATAACCACAAATGTAAAAAAATTCGCCCACAAATGTAAAATTTCCATTTTTACCACAAATGTCAAAACAAGTCATCCACGAATGTAAAAACTCATTGCTTGCATATTCTGACATTTGCGGGTCCAATGTTTTTACACCTGTATTTATTCTTTAACTTGTGGGCTCGACCCCCCCCCCCCCCCACCAAAAAAAAAAAAAAAGAATAGAAAAGAAAAAAACAGAAAAAGGGATAATTACATCATGAGCATCCTCTAAAACCTTATTGATTGATTTGTTAAAAAAAAATCTGTTATTTACCAGCAGGGGTTTGAGAAATCGCTGATTGTACAGGAAATGTTGTCGTCGGACTTGCTGGGGGTATGTTCATGGTAGTAATCACTGTTTAAACAATTAATGCAAGAAATAACGGATAATCTTAATGAAAGAAACTGTAATAAATAGGAAAAACAACGACAACAACAACAGCAAGGATATACTAATCGACAGGAAGAGGAAACAGAAAATTGTCTCCAATTTTCTTTTCTTCAAAAGCGCTTTCTTACAGTAAAGTGATAAGTTTGGATTAATGAACAAATACACCAATATTCGTAAGAGTTGGAATTAGAGGTATAAGGAAAAAAAAGAAAAAAAAGTTAGCTCCATGATACGTAGACGATACCCTACGGAAATAGTAAGACTGGCACAGTCAAAATAACACAAATGGATAGGAAACATTTATCAAAGTAAATAACTAGTACTGGTTAATAACGCTGGAGAGAAGCATTATATCGAAGTGGAAAAATATCAAAATGATTAATGGAGGAAATGTGAATTTTCTCTTCTTAAAAAAAAATCTTCAGTCGTCGTTATGCTTAGTTTATTTCATTTTAATTGCAGAGTGAACGATATTCAGATTTTACAAGCTTTAACCTCATAGGCCAGGAGCCTGTTCCCGAAATAGTCACCCCAATTTTACCCGTAAGATTTTACAACGTAAAGTTTCTTAGACCGTCTAAGTCATTGACAAAAAGGTTGTCAGCCTGACCGTAGCCGTCGGTTTTAGCCCCCAGAGCCCCCCAAAAGAGACCCCAAAATCGAGTCGATTTCACTCCATCTTCCCCTGCACTAAACTTTGTCAGTAAGAAGAAGAATGACTGGAAATTACAAAACACAAAAAAACTGACAAAAATTTCCGTCGGGATGGACAGCCCTTAAAAACTGCGGTAAATTTTTCCCCTTGAAGCCCAAGGACCAATTTTGTCAGAAGGAAGAGCTATGGATGTACATTCCAATATATTATATAAAAACCTGACAAAACTGTCTATCAGGAAGGGGGTCCAGACCTCCTGAAATGTAAACCCCAAAGAGCCCTTTGACAATACTTTGCCCCCCCCCCATGCTCTGTATGTAAAGAAAAAAAATTGTCTTACCTTCTGACTATGATAACTCAAAAAGCGTTTTATTCAATTCAATTCAATTTATATAATGTAATTTTTAGTATAATAATCTTCTTGAGGTGCAATTTGGTGTCAGATGGTCATTTCATAGTTATTAAATTGTGAAAAATGTATTGCTTTCTCAAAAGTAGCCAAAAAATATTTTCAGGATTATGTAAACACACCCATTGACCATCTGACAAGGCATAATAGAGGAGCTTGGTATACGTGCAATTAACACGTGAATAGTACATTAGAGCCTGGCAGTCACCACATATACCTGAAAAGATCTTCTATTATGCCTTGTCAAACAGGTGAAGATGGACAGTGGGTGTGTTTACATAATTCTGGCTACCTTTTAGAAAGTATTTTTTTTCTTAATAATTCATAATAATATTAATCAACAGATCAATTAACACCAAATTGCACCTCAAGAAGATTATTATACTCCAAATTATGTTTTGAAAATTTGAATTGCATTGATTTTGAGTTGTCATAGTCAGAAGGTAAGAGCATGGTTTTTCTTTTCATAGAGAGCTTTTTTTTGGGGGGGGGGGGAAGCGTTGCCAAAGGGTACTTTTCATTTCATTTCAGGGGGTCTGACACCCTTTTTTCGATGGACAATTTTGTCAGTTTTTATAATTTTGGAATGTACATCCATAGCTCTTCCTTCTGACAAAATTTGGTCCCTGGGCTTCAAGGGGAAAAATTTACCCCAATTTTTAAGGGCCGGCTGACACCCCATCCAGACGGAAATTGTCATTTTTTGTGTTTTGTAAGGTCCAGTCATACTTCTTTCTACTGACAAAATTTGGTGCAGGGGAAGATGGGGTGAAATCGATCCGACTTTGGGGTCTCTTTTGGAGGCGCTGGAACAAAACCTGATGTCTATGGTCAGGCTGACGACCTTTTTGTTAATGACTTAGATGGTCTAAGTAACTTTACGGTCAAATCTTGTGGGTAAAAGAGGGTGATTATTTCGGGACAGGCTCTCAGACTATCAGAAGTTGGTCATGATCCAAAACATCATAGCATTCGTCTATTTTCTCGCATCACTTGTAAACACATATTGACAAGTCCAAGCTATTTTGTCTCGTACATTAACGACCAGATTTTAGTATATCAAGTTGATAACCCTCCGAGAGCTTGAATCAAATAAGTTACCAAGTAAGATGTCAATATTATTTATACAGTTCAGTGGTACTTGGTAATGTACGGGGCATAACTTGGACTTATAAGCATGTATATAAATTTGAACATACAGCAATCCCTCACATTTTCAAGACCTGCAATTCATTTTTACCTTGGCATCTAGGATCTAGGAAACCTACAGCACAATACTCATATCTTATTCCATCGATAGTAGTGTAACACCAAGCAGTGTCGTCATCATCGGGGTTTCTGCAATAGTTGTGGTCTCCAAGCCCCGCATTGGGATAGTTAGCTGGAGTCCTGGTGTGCTTATGTGGGTACTGAGAGGTCCATTGCTGGCAGGTGTGATTGTTGATTGTCTGAGATAAGTTTCCCCTGTAGTTCACCCCTGTAGGATCCTTTTTGCATGCGGGTGTTTCTAAAGAGAAACACAGGGCAATGTGTTTAATTTTTCTAACGGTTACTAGAGAAATATAGGGAACATACAGTACCCATAAACCACCTATTAACCTGTAAAGCTGTAAAGCTGCCTATACACCAACACACAGTACCTCTGTACCCTCCACCCCATATACTTTGGGAAAATAGATCTACTTCTAGGCCTCTAGAAGCTAATAGGCATACAAGAAAAAGCCACTTGGATCCATTATGGCTATACTACTGTATCATCGGATGGAGACGTCAGATGCAAGGGACAGGCCAGCCCCATGGCTTAAACGACGCTCTTGGACGCGGCGGAGGGGGGGGGGGGGGGGGCGTCGTATCGAGGGAATAAAATCACCAAACCCATGGATAGAGTTCGGTGTCCCGCAAGGAGTGGTAATGGGTCCGCTGCATTTTCCGCTCTTTCAAAAGCAGTATCTGGCATCCTCTGCAGGCACGGCACAGGTTTACGAATATGCTGATGACATACATGTGGAGGTTAATGAAGGGGTCATAATGAAACTAATTTGATTTGATGTTAAAATTTGAAGTGTGAAAGGTCGTACATACTTAAATCTATATATTTATGATTTTAAAAATAATATTCATAGACTGTTAATCACAAAAAGGTGTGTTAATGTTATATATCATCACCCCCTTTTTTTTTTAGAGTAAAGGCAGCACCAGACTAATGTGCGAAAGGGGCTACGTGGGGAAATAGGGCATGCTGACATTTGAATCGTATTTATTGGCATATTGACACAAAATATACAAAATGAAATGCTGTAAATATTTCAGGAATACCTTTGGAAGGGGGTTTCTCATCTGTAGAAAATGATCTGATTTTCTGAAGTAAGTACCTTACATGTCTTCCCTTACTTGTGAATATCGTCTTTTTGTCTAATCCTAGAACGAAGGCACAATTTAGGCAAGGAACTCACCTACTATAGGTCCTTCTCCATAGAGTTCCATACGCAGGGAAATCCAATTATACCAGGTGATAGGAAGCAGACGGACATATCGACATACCTTGGCCACAGGCAAGCGGTTGTACACAACTGTGTTTTGGTCACTATTGCCAGGAAAGATCTTCGACGAAAACATGCAGAAAAATATTAAATATGCTTTCTAGAGATCAAAAATGCATTTTTAAAATACCTTACTTTGAATGTGAATAGTTGTATTATGACATGAATTTGCTTGAAACCGGCGACAAAGGCGAGTGTTGTCGAATTGCCATGAGAAGATACGACTGTGTCTTGATCTGGTCATGTTTTTAATGCTTGTTAAGACTATGAATAGCTACATAATATGTAAAACTTAATCAAAAGGTAAATCTACTAAAGTGATTATTCTTTAACAATATTAAATTCATTAAATTAATAATTTCTTGTTAAAGAGCAGGGAAGTCCTGTTGAAAGCCATAAGAGCTGCTTTACAAGGGAGCTCTGCATTAAATAAAGATCTATACAAATAGACACCTACTTTGTCGACGGTGCCGTTGACGGGGTCTTTCACTGTATCAAATGTAACATTGTCCAAACTGCAGGCAACCTTGAAGCTAGTCACCCATTGGTTCCAATCCTGACGACCTTGCGTTGCCACTCCAATGATGCGGTAGGTAGTTAACAGATCAACCTGAAATATTATTAATGATGTTGATGATTATTATGAACATGATGAAAGAATATACATATACATGTATATATGTGTATATATATATATACGTATATATATATATATATATAATAATAATAATAATAATAATAATATCATTTATATTGCGCCTTTTCATAAAGATACAAAGCGCATCAACAGTGAAACACATAATACAAAACATAAACAGAAAAATACAAGCCTACACAGTAAACAGAAAGAAAGATTAGAAAAGATGGGTTTTTAGACTAGTCTTAATCCAAATGGTTTTAATATCTATCAAGATATATGCAATAATCATATATATATATATATATATATATATATATATATATACACACACACACTACCACACACACACACCACACCACACACGCGCACACGCGCACACACATATATATATATATATATATATATATATATATATATATATATATATATATAATATTACATAATGCACTTTACAAAGTCAACGAAATAAGAAATATCACTGGAATTCCACCAAAATGTCACATAGTTTCTTAATATTACGTTTGTCTAATTCAAGGGGAGGGACTTCAAAGAAACGCGAGATAAATTCATAAATGCAATCTTACCTGAATAAACGGACTGGCATCACTTTCCGCTGCTGACCAACCTCCACGTAACTTTCCTTCAAGGGCTATGTTTAGCCGCCCTCTCCTTGGACCATGATCAGGGTCATATATACTCGAAGCACTGAAGCTCGAATCTGGGATTGCCCCACTCTCTATTCCCAAAGGGCTAGCATCGGGGAAGACATCTGTTCATAAAAAGTAATATTAGTTTTTGAATAATTTTTTTCTTTGAATAAATGAATAAATAGATAAATGAATAAATACACAAATTAAATAAACAAATGACATGAAGACATGAGTTCAAAATACCGTAGTGCATTCGTCGAAGACATTTCATTTCATTACTTTTCAATTTGATGTCCCCTAAAAAATGTCAAATAATATTTATAAATCATTCACGTAGGTACCCTCTGCATCCGTTCATTTGTAATTCAATTCATGAAACTGTATAAAACAAAGATCATAATGCAGTTTCATGAATATGAATAGTATAACACAGGGAGCCCCTGCATTGCAATATGAAATCCAAAATGCAAATTTTCTAGTACCGACTGTAATAAAGACCATAGTTTCATTATGAAAACTAAAACTAATAACCGATTCCAAATTGGGTATATATATATATATATATATATATATATATATATATATACATATATAATGTGAGAAATCAATTGAATTGAATAAGATAAATAATTTGCGTAGCTAAATTCATTGTTCCTCCTTACTGATATATATATAAGAATCATCCGTCGCGGACAATGGTAAATGTGTTTGAAAGAATCGGAATAAAAAGTGGAAGATAGCAAAATTCACCATTACGGGTTTCTTTATTCTTCAGATAGTGAAATCAAATCAATAGGAGCAACAAACTATATATCTGATATACAAATAAGTTCAGCTTCCGATATCACGGTGGTGATCGCCTGCTGCTTCCTTATTTCTCTTTCGTTATCACTGCTGATGTACATTTCTCTGTGCTTGAATTTACGAGACATCAGTGACGATGATAGTTTGTTAGTCACTTTTGATGTTAACAGCCTGTATACCAATATTGATCATCAAGTTTGATTAGATGCTTTTCGATATTGGTTGGAAACATATCCTGAAGATTTGGAACCCAGGATAACCAAAGATTCTGTTTTAGAGGCCATTGAATTTGATTCTGAATAATAACATACTTCAATTTAATGGAACGTTTTATAAACAAATCAAAGGAACAGCAATGGGTACAAAATGGCCCCTACATATGCAAATATGTTCCTCGGTTATCCAGAAAAGCAACTATACGAGAGAGTTGAAGAAAGCATTTCAAAAGAAGCCAGACTAGATAAGGAAAAAAATTGGCTGAGATACCTTGATGATTGTTTTATCACATGGAAAAAAAAGCATGTAGATGTCCAAATATTTTATGATATTCTTCAAAAAAACTACATGAGGATATTTCATTCAAAATGGATGTATCACGAGAAAGGATATCATTCCTGGAAATAAATGTATTGAAGGCAAATGAAAAATTAGAGACTGATGTACATTATAAAGCAACTGACACGCATCAGTATTTACACTTTGACTCCTGTCGCTCACGTCACATAAAAAGAAATGCACCACATAATATGGCTTGGACAATTGTACTATCGTATCAAATGAAGAAGTTAGAGAGAAAAAAAAAAGATTGAAAGAATTAGAATCCATGCTGATTCTTCGTAAATATCTGAAGAACCTTAACAAAGTAGGTATTCAGAAGGCACGTAATATATAGAACGAAATAATTTTAGACAAGCAAAAACAAGTTGGATCAACAGGAAAATATAGTTTTTGTATCAACATACAATCCTAATAATGGAGATTTTGAAAATACTATTAAACAAACAACCCCACTTTTGAGTAATGATTCAAACCTTAAAAATATATTTGGAAAAAGAAATATGTTTCAAGTAGGAGACAAGCTACAAATTTGAAAAAAAAAAACAAAAAACTTTTGACTAAAGCATCATTAGAAAAAACTTTTGACTAAAGCATCATTAGAAAAAAAGACAAGGGGGAACGCAAAAATTTAGATAAGCGATGCAAAATTTAGATAAGCGATGCCCATATATGCCTACTACGGATACGATTGTTTTTAACAGTAATGGTGATAAAAAGACATTTAAGTCAAAATATACCTTCTGATGTACATCCAGAAACTTGATTTATTGCATTAATTGTAACGGATGTGGGAAAAAATACAAAGGAGAAACAGGAAACATTTAACGAAATCGAATGACACAGTTGACACTACATCGTCAACATATTTGAGATAAAAAATATAAAATCCTCAATGTAAATAAACATATATCAAGATGTACAAAAGGAATAAGTCCAGAATTTTATGTTGTGACTTTTTACAAACTGAGAACAGAAAATGAAACCGAGCGTAAAACAAAAGAAAGAGATATCATTGACTTATTTCAGCCAGAGCTGAATAGACCTTAGAATGATGAGGTTATTATATACGTCTATATATAAAACACAATACAGTAATGATATTTTTAATTCTTTGTTGATGCTTTAAAACACATTATAAAGATGTACAAAGAGGGGTAAAGACAGATCTGAAATGATATTTATTATGACGCAACAATAATATGATATAATAATTACGTTGCCATGCAACGCGTCAATTGAGCGCAAAGCGCCAGCAAGCAGTTTTTGTATATTATTTGTATATAGTTTGTTGCACGTGTTGATTTGAATTCACTATCTAAAGAATAAAGAAACCGGAAATAGTGAATTTTGCTATCTTCGACTTTTATTCCGATTCTTTCATATATATATATATATATATATATATATGGAGGTGTCGTGGTATAGTGATTCATTCAATTGACTCTCAATCCAAGGGTTGAGGGTTCGAATCTCAGCCCGGCACTAGCGTCTTTTGGCAAGACATTAATCCACATTTGCCACTCGCCACCCAGGTGTTAAATGGGTACCTGGCAGGATTTATTTCTTGAAATACACAGAGCGATGATTATGGCTGCCGGAGCTAAAGCCAGGGTAATAATATCCAAACCCTTTGGAAGCCCATAGGGACGTTATATCATAATGTGATATGCGCTATACAAGAACGGTTTATCATTATTATTATTATTATAATCATTATTATTATTATTATTATTATTATTATTATTATTATTTATATATATATATATATATATATATATATATATATATATATATATATATATATATCAATTAGTGGAAGAGATGGATTATGAGACGGTCGTAGCTTTTATTATCCTCCTTTATTTGTCAAGTTTTCGATGAGTGACTACCAGCGTTGCGTTCGAGGAAAATTTCTCACAATATTTAATATATATATATCTATATTTGTAAGGAACTAACATAAACAACAGCTTTTGCAACTCTCATGGAAATAAATAATTGTGAGAAATGAAATGAAATGAGAGAATAATGGTTGCGTAGCTTAAATCAAAGTTCCCCAGAGCTGTCCTCCCTTTTTGAAATTATTGCAAAGGTTGAAAAATTGTCTCCGCCGGGAATGGAACCCGGGTCGTTGGCTTATTATTTATTTCCACGAGAGTTGCCAAAGCTGTTGTATATGTTATGATCTTACAATTGTTTATAATTATTCTAATGTGTATCTCAAAGCATTCGCTTGGATGCAGCTTCATGAGGCATGGGGGAATTTGATTTAAGCTACGCAACCATTATTCTCTCATTTCATTTCATTTCTCACAGTTTTATATATATATATATGTATGAACGGAGAATGATGGAACGGAATGAAGCAGATTACTCGGTGTACACCGAGTGACCTGCTTCATTCCGTTCCATCATTCTCTGTTCACATATTTAAATTTAACAGGGTTCAACACGGTACACACATCCACACCTCTCTCGCTATATATATATATATATATATATATATGTATATATAAATAACTTTAATGGTTTTATCTGTCAAATTCGCAAAATAAGCTTTCAAATTCATTTCCAAACGCTCGTATTTAAGCGATTTGCTCGTCCCGTGTACTCCTTTGGTTCATATTAGTTTTCAGTCATTCACATTAATTTTCCAGCTTCCAAAAAATGTGCTTCGAACATCCAAATTAATTTATCCTCGTTCAATTTAAAAAGAACAAAGCGTCATTCAAATTCATTTATGACTACTAGGGTGCGGATTTTACTTTCTTTTTCTTTAAAAGACAGTCAAGTTAACAGTATGTTCATTAATTTTTGTACATGTAAAAAAAGTACAGAGAATAGCGAAGCTTCGCATTTTTATGAATCTAACTTCTTCAATTTTTTTCTTCATTTAAGCATTCTAATGTAATGTGCAGTTGCAAAATGATGTAGTCATCTAATCCCATGGGTGTAAAAACAAATTATTGGACTACCCATATAACTTTTCATATACTGTATCGTTTCAAATGTGTACAGAGTATTCAAAGGAGCCTTTCACATCATATTGTGTCTTTTTTGGGGTGTAATCTCATTCTTTCAGTTAGCCATTCGCTTTGTTATTTCTTCTTCTCTAAAAAAATATATTCTCAGCCCCCACCACAACCCCAAATAGGAGGGGTGCTGACGGGGCTCGAGCAACCCCGCTTCATTGTCAGAAATCGTTCTGCGGCGCTTGACTTTGTTTATCAACTTTGTTTTGTTCCATGATTTTTACCTTTTTGTATTTGTTTTCTTTCAGGGGAGCACTGTATATTCTATAGAATATACAGTGCGCCCCAGGAAAATAAAGGGTTATGCACCATAGACTAGAAGTATTATGCTTTTAAATGATACCTTGATGGCATCCTTTAGGATATGCTTTTCCGAGCAGCTGCATTTTGAAAATGACGTGTAAGAACTCAGTTGTGCCGGATTCGGGTAAAACCGAGAAAACGTTAGGATCACATGCGAACATGGCCCTATAATGCGCATGACTCTTAAAACCCAATGAGAAGACTGTTTTCATCTGTTTTTCTCAATAATGAGGGCAATGACAACGCCCTCATCATAAAATAAAGGATGGTCAATGTATTGTTGATGTTGGGGGTAAAGAAAGGGCATGTTTTGTATTGAAATGGTATCTGCATTCGAAATGAAGAGCAATTGTTTGCATTTTTCTGAACTGAAGTTTTTTTTAAAGAACAAAGCAGAGAGAAAGGCGAATTTTTTCATAAATGTAAAGTAAGTGACACTTCCCATTCTCATCAAACGGACATAGAAGGTAGAAAGGGCAAATAAGGTAGAAAAAATATCAAGATTGTGGCAATTTCCCACCTCAGGAGGGACACCTTTTCCATCACACGAAGGGCCTTTTCATCTTTTGAGAATGATTTTGGAAATTTTGGGGGTGTATGCCCCTGCCACCACTCGAAATTGGTATTGACCTGTGTTTTATGAATTTGATTGAATCATGCCATAACACAAGGGAATTTCACGTACCATATCTCTTTAAGCTGGTATTTCCCTTCAGTCAATTTTGCATGTGTATGCTAAGGTCTTTAAGGTTTTGCCCAAATCTGGCACAACTGAGCTTTTACATGTCATTTTCAAACTACTGCTGCTCAGCAAAGCATGTACGGATGGATGCCATCAGTGTATCATTTAAAAGCATAATACTTCCAGTTTATGAAAATAGATGATTATTGTCATAGAGCACATATTGTGGTCACAATAAACCTTTGTTTTAGGGTTTCGTTTTTTCTGGGATGCACTGTATATCATTTTTATCATTATCATTTATTCCTGATTTATGACATTGCAAGAACACGACTTTACATATTGTTTCTGAATGTTATCATGTAAAAGTAATTTTTAAAATTCGAATGGAAGGAGTGCATTGCTAAATCTAGTGCTTAAATCCAATGCTTAAATTGCAAACATGCTTGTCTATTGATGAATTCGAATTCCCAAATGTTCGCGATCCGTAGCTCCCGTGAATTTGAATGCTCATTGGGTAGAATTCTAATTTGAAAGCTCAATCTATCACAATGCACGATGATAGTATGCGATCGCTTCCGCTAAATATCAAATGAATGCTCATTTTAGGCAATTGAATTTTGATCTTGATGAGCATTCAAATTGAGATAAAATCGAGCGACTCTGCATCGATTTGGCTGCTGCTTTGATGAATTTGACCGGGAAAACCTATATTGGACGAGATATGCCCAAAATATTGGATGAGTTGAGACGAGTCCAAAAATAAACGAAAAAGAGGAGGAGCACATTTTAAAGAGGTATAATTCGTGATGAAATGCACCCCATCCTATAGTAAATTGAAAAATATGGACACACTGTGTAAGGCAAGCTTGACTGTGATGGCGAGATTATTTCTGTAAAGTGCTTTACGTTGGGGATATTAAGCGCTATGTCAGCAAAAAAGAAAAAAGAAAAAGAAAAAGAAAAGAAAAGAAAGGTTACTTTATACTAGTACTACGTGCTATTATCGTTAAAGTGCAGGTGAACAATATGAAACAACCAATTTACAACAAAATTGATACACGATCTTTTATGAAATACTGTGTCGAATCAAAATGGACACTGGGGGCTTTCTCCCCACATTATTATTATTATCATTATTATCATTATTTTTTAATTTTTTCTATTTTTTATTTTTTGAATTTATTCATTTATTTATTTATTTATTTATTTATTATTATTATTATTATTATTATTATTATTAAATTTTTTTTTTGAGGGGAGGGGGGCTCTTAACAAATGAAACCCACACATTTATTGACTAACATAAGCAACGGGGCGAAGTGAGTACAGTGGAGTAACTGCCTGTTTACATTGATATATTCGGAATTAGATCTATTCCACATGTTACTTACCACATTGCCCTCGGATCCAAAAGACAGATAAGAGGAGCAAAATCAAATTCATTGTGGAGTGTGTCATCATTGCTGAGTCCGCTGAGAAACTCTCTCGCAAAATAATCAAAGCTTGTAATTTACTTAAAAATCAATCAATCGGGCGCTTAGACTACGCTCTCCTATAAATGAGTTGATCAGTATTGAATAAGCAGCTTGTAATGATGCATTTAGTTGGGTAATACCATTAAACTTTTTAAACAACACATCAAGGCGGTTTTTACAATTTATACCTCCCCAGAAAATGGGGTATGCGTCCTTTTAGTTCTCAGTCGACGAATGAAATCAGTTGAGAAGAACTAAATTCTTCCCGGCGTCCTCTGTTCTCTTATTAAAAATCAACAGAGACAGGGCAAAATTAATCACCTCGTGATCTAATGAATGAAGATTTAGTTTAATACGGATAAAAAGCGACATGATCTGAGTCATCTGGCGAACTGCGTCTAGTGCGAACAAACAAATGTAATCGGTAATAATGAACTTATTACACGTAACATCTCCGGTGGCAGGATAAGCAAGTTCTTCAACATACTCGGCAGATTGTTTCGGAAAACAGTTGAGCGACTGGCGTCAGGTCATCTGCATATTTCAGCCCACGCAAGGATACCGTTAAATGATGATTCGTGTTATCATGACCTCGCCCTATTATCTAATAAAGATCAAATGTTTTGTTGCAAACAGGGTACCAGCATCAAATGCTTTCACGTACACGTAATACACTGCGGTCAAATATCTAAGAGAGAGAGAGAGAGAGAGATTTTTTTTTTTTTTTTTTTTTTGGGGGGGGGGAGGAGGAGCTGGGGGGGGGGGAATGTGGAAGGTTACAAAAAGATTAAAGCATATATCATCCACAACCACATACCCACCCCTATACACCACCTCCACCAACAACCCACAACTTCCACCACCTCCATCACCACCACCACTATTAATACCTCCACCACCCATACCATATCCACAACCCACAACCACCAAATATAATCATATCGAAAGTTTCGAGCCGGATCATTTTCATTTCAGAAAAACAAGGAGACATATTTGTCTTTTGTTTTATTTGTTTTTTAAGTGTAGGACGAACCGCACCCATATTCAGTCGGCGCTCATTTATGCTGGTAATTTTGCATATTATACTCATGCGATTTTTTATGACTTAATTGTATATTACTTTGTTTTTCTGTAGCAGACAAAGCCTTATATATTATATAAGGTGAGAGGGGGGGGGGGAAGGGGGGATCCTTACAATATACAAGGCCTAAATTGAGAAGAAAATTTGCAGCGCGCAAGCTTTGGTACACCTGTCATACGCCTGTAACAGAAAGTTAACACCTCCTCGCCCAAAAAGCAAAATCTTGCCAGTCCGGCTCGGTACTTTGAGCAGACTTCTCGGTTTAGCTTGACCTAGGCAACTCAGAAGCCGCGCGGAGGCGCTCTATTAGGGGCCCTCTATGAACAACTTAAGGTGTTCTTACAATCATCGTAAGAATCTAAGGCTTCTAGAATTGTCTCTCAACTCTACAAAATCTTGCGTGGTGTTTACGATGTTCTTACGACATTCGTACGGCCGCCTTACGAAGAGGGGGTTTCGTACGACGTTGAAAAAAATCTTGGACAAGACCATCGACCAGGCTACGAACTTACGAACGGTCTACGAACGGTCTACGAACGCTGGTTTCGTACAGCCTTCTTGAGAAGATCTTACGAAATGGTCTAAAAATCGTTCGTACGGCGTTCGTAGCAGTTCTTAATGGTAATTGTGACATGAAGAGTAAAGCATATATTAACCACCATCACATACCCACCCCCATCCACCACCTTCACCAACAACCCCTCCAGCACCATCAACTTCACCATCACCACCACAACTTCCACCTCCTCCATCGCCACCACCACTATCACCACCTCCACCACCCATACCACCTCCACCACCCATACCATATCCACAACCCACAACCACCAAATATAATCATATCGAAAGTTTCGAGCAGGATCATTTTCATTTCAGAAAAACAAGGAGACATATTTGTCTTTTGTTTTATATAAATTTATATATATATATTTCATTTATGCTGGTAATTTTGCATATTATAATCATGCGATTTGTTTTGTTGCGATCACGTACTCACGGTGAGAGCGTCACGACGTTTTCCTCTTCTGACTTTTGATCGCAGATAACCAGATCTTCAAAAAGAAGAAACTGCGATTTAAATCACTCCTACTGATCCCTCACCTTTTTAAACACACATAATGTAAGTCATAATGTCAACAAACATCTGAATAATTATCAAGTTATGTTTCTTAATTTGAGTCGCTTCTTGTTCTGCCAAAGTAAATAAATCTCATATTACCGATATGAGTGACGCAATATGGGTTAATAGTTTTGCGGAAACGATGACCAAAATTAATGAAGCAGAGGGCGTTGACAGAATTTTGCTCAATGAGACAGTCTGATGCACTTTTGTTAAGTTCTGAGATAAAAGCTACTTAAAACCCCTTTTGGTATTAATAAGATTAACCATGATTTAAAAAGTGCCATAATTTAATCTATTAAAGTTCTAAATGCGTGTTTAAATTGATAATCTGGTTTTAATTTGATTTCTTCCTTTTCAAGATTTGCCTGCTGAAAATGAAATAATTAGCCATGAAGTTAGTTTTAGAGGAAAGATTCATGCATAATTCAGGTTCGCTTTAAGGTTCAGGTTCAGGTTCACATTTATTTCATATTCTATTTTTTAAAACACATATTGTCAGTTTTTTTTACAAGAAATAATAATGATAAAAATAAACCTGAGTGTTTTCAATAAACATAAGTCCATAAGAATATATTACATCACTTTGGATTACTTGTTGTTACTTGAAAATAATGACTAACAAAATTGGAAATGAGGATATGAAGGAGCCTAAAGCTTTGTTGGTTATAGGCCCCAGAGAGTAATGCAGTATGAGTCTTACAAGGTTGTGAGATACTAGGTTGTGAGAATGAACAAGAAAGAGTTGAAAAGTGTAAATAAAACAAGTACATGTATTATCAAAATTCGCATCGAATGTGAATGAATAATCAGCGCAGAATACTGAAAATTAATGTAAATCCATATAAAGTATGGATTCAGGATTTATGGAATGAGGGAGGGTACAGCTACGGTCACAAAGGTTTGTACGAACGATGCGTTCGTACGAATCTCACTGTTCGTACGAATTCCGGAGTTCGTAGAGATTCGTAGATGGGGCAAGGATTCTAAAGGCCTTCTTACGAAGTTCGTACAAACGTCGTTTAATTCGCAAGAACAACTTAAGACCTTCTTGAGCAACGAAGTGATTTTCGGTTATACAGTGGCCCTAGAGTTTGTACGTTTTTCGTAAGAATGCCTTGAGTTATTCTTTCGTTAGACTTACGGCCATCTTACGATTTTTGTTGTCGCAAGATGGTCGTACGTGCGACTCACGGCACTCTCGAGTAATTCGTAAGAAGATCTTACGGCCTTCTTGAGAAGATCTTACGAAATGGTCTAAAAATCGTAATGGTAATTGTGACATGAAGAGTAAAGCATATATTAACCACCAGTGCTGTAGTCGAGTCCATCCCATTCGAGTCCGAGTCCGAGTCCGAGTCCGAGTCCAAGTCCGAGTTCTGGCATCCGAGTCCCTAGTCCTGGACATCCGAGTCCGAGTCCGAGTCCGAGTCCGAGTCCGAGTCCCGATGGGAACAATCTAAATTGCAATTTTGATTTACGACACATTATTTATTATGATTGATGCCTTACTTACTCTCTATAAACATAAATAGTTTTTGGTTCAGTGAAAACTTCCATTTGTCAGAGAATTTAATTTATTGTAACTTTTGTTAGTACGAATGCGGACAACAATAGAGGCTTGCTCACAAATGAGTGATTTGTCGCCGTGACATGTCACTTGGTGCTTAAGAAGATTAATTTCAGTACGATTTCCAGCTATTAACACTAAAATTTCTGATAGAGGGTAAGAAAATTGAATTGGAAATGTTGAGATAAATGTCTATGGTTAGATTGTCTGTGATGGTTTGGTGTACTGGTGGAATTTCAGAAGTTTTATTGACCAAAATACTAAACAAGTGAACATGCACTCCTTTTGTGCCAAGGTACATGTCTCGTTGACAAATGGCTCATATGTGAACAAGCCTTATCAGGCCAAGTATTTTTGCTTGTATCCACAGTTATTATAGAGAGTTGACTGTATTGTTTCTGTGATACGTCAATGAAGAAAAGATACACACATTAATTTCAGGCCTGTAATTTTATTTTTTTAAACAAAATTCTATCAACATATCAATTATAAGTAAACAGAACACAAATATAATAGGTTGAATGCCATTAAAGCCAGATTATAGAAAAGAAAGTTTCCAACTGAAATGGAAAAAGAGGGAAAACAATATTTCACCAAGAACACCAATCATGCCAATAGTTCATTCTTATCAAAAAGCTGACTAAAGTAATACAAAAGTGAATTGTCAAAAAACCCTTGTACATATATCAGCTAGTTCATTAAACTGGCATAATGGCTTGTAATACAAGTGCAACATTAACATTCATTTTGGAAACTGACTACTTGACTATGTGACTGAAGTAAAACGAAAGTAATTGTTTAACCGTAATAAAACCGTTTGACACTGCCAAAAATGATAAATTGCTGACTTTTACTTTTTGCCACATTTGAATTTTTGCCACAGGAACTTATAGGTTGCAAGTAAAAAGATAGAAGATAAAAACTGTAGTTCATATATACTGGCTTGAAATACAAGTGGAATGGTTAATGTTTGAGACTGCCCATATTGCAAGATATCCCAGGCTGGGGTATATGGGGAAACGTGTGTTATAGATTAATCCATCTCCAAATGGTTAATATCAATTTCAGTACTTGTCTGTGTCATACGCGTGTAACGAGTGCATACGAACATAAAACAACTAATCTTAAAGCCTATTTGGGCACAAGTTCTCGTACGGTTACGGCGATCGATGTTAAGTTCATATTCAAAATACCGCTCAATCGAGCAAGGTGCACGAAAATTGCGGGGTTTTGGGGGTGCCCTGGGGTAATTTCTTGAGCTAAAATTAAAAGTGGAAAAAGGAACAAATTGCTGGTCTCGTTGCCGGTCTCGGCCAGATTTTCGCCCGAGTCACGAGTCACCATTGGTCGAGTCCGAGTCCGAGACCGAGTCCTTGTCTTGTAGCTCGAGTCCGAGTCCGAGTCCGAGTCCCGAGAAATAGGGACTCGAGACCGGTCTCGAGTCCGAGTCCGGACTCGAGTCCTACAGCACTGTTAACCACCACCACATACCCACCCCCATCCACCACCTTCACCAACAACCCCTCCAGCACCATCAACTTCACCATCACCACCACAACTTCCACCTCCTCCATCGCCACCACCACTATCACCACCTCCACCACCCATACCACCTCCACCACCCATACCATATCCACAACCCACAACCACCAAATATAATCATATCGAAAGTTTCGAGCCAGAACATTTTCATTTCAGATAAATAAGGAGACATATTTGCCTTTTGTTTTATTTGTTTTCTAATTGTTAGACGAACCGCACCCATGTTCAGTCGGCGCTCATTTATGCTGGTGATCTTGCATATATAATCATGCGATTCGTTTTGTTGCGACCACAGCACATACAGCACATACAGCACGCACACACGTCGCGATCAGGTCGCGATCGACGTGTGATCGTGAAGCAATGCAACGTGTGCGCGCGTTTATGATATGAGATCTGTGGTCCCGTCGGTCTGAAGTGGCATGCAGTGTACGTGGGTGCATGGATGACCGGTGAGTACGATATTCAAAGTGCCTTGTTTTCACATAAACATGCCATCTCATATATTATGATCCTATCTGTACAACTGTGTCTTGCCTTCAAATAAAACGTTTATATTTTGTTTGACATGTGTTTTAGAACACTCCGTTGTATACTAGTATATATACTCGTGTATATATATATATATATATATATATATATATATATATATATATATATATATATATTCATGTCTGTATTCTTAATAAACATATATATATATATATATATATATATAAAACAGATTAAAAATGGTTTATCGCTTAAACAACCAATACAGTGTATCTATAACAGTCCTTTCTTTTTTACATTAAATAACATGCCATCTCAAAATCATGTTTCCATCTGTATACTGTAGCATTATCTTGCATTTAGTTGACGTGTCTATATTTTTTACATTGTGCTTTACATTTCTAGTTTAGAAATAAGACATAATCTAACATACACCTGTCAATATTGTTATTTATTTGAATGAAACTGCATATTGTATTCTAATAAGTGAAGATGCCAATATAACGTTTAATAGATGCACGAATTCCATAAGATATACATTTTCAGTGCATGTTCTAAGATTTTTATCAATTCCTTCAGTGCATAACTACTTAACTTACAAGGAAAAAAAAATATCAGAAACCTAAACATGCCAGTGGAAGCCCTACAAATCTTATCACTTTCCATCACAACAGCTAAAACCTCTCTCTCTCTCTCCTGTATCCTTTATAATTTCTATCTATCCCCCTGCATGTCTATTTTTTTTTCTCTCTCGCTCTCATCTTTCCCACTGTCTGTATCTCTCTCTCTATCATTTTCCCACTGTCTATGAGTCGCTCTCTCTCATTTTCCCACTGGCTGTTTCTCACTCTCTCTCTCTCATTTTCCACTATTTTTTTCTCTCTCTCTCTCTCTCTCTCTCTCTCGCTTCTTTCAACTTTCTATACTATACTTCTCGCTTCTTTCAACATTCCACTATATATGATTGAGCAACCTTTAAGTGAAGAACTACAAACAAGTGCAATCTGTTGTACATTGTAGGGTACATGTACTTACACATTTATTTTTGACTTAATACAGGTAATGATAACATTTCTATATTACAATAATTGCCTCTTGACTGCTTACTAAATACATCATGTTACAATACATTCTTTTTTTCCACTCTATAGTTAGATTTTGATTTCACTCCGTAATGATATTCAAGTTCTTCCCCCAGTTTAACCCATGATGCCAATTGAATTGAACCTCCTATCTATATTTAAAGAGAAGTCTGCTATGAATCAATTGTTCAAATACATTTCATCAATAAACTACTTGCCTTTCAGTGTGAATGGGTACTTGGGCTGTATATAGGAGAAGACCACCCCCCCATAGTGTCACGGGTAATTTCTGCTAGTGTTTCTTAATTTGAGTGGCTTCTTGTTCTGCCAAAGTACACTGGCCCATAAAAATTGACTATGTTGAATAAATCTCATATTACCGATATGAGTGACGCAATATGGGTTAATAGTTTTGCGGGAACAATGACCAAAATTAATTAAGCGAAGGGCGTTGACACAATTTTGCTCAGTGAGACAGTCTGATGCACTTTTGTTAAGTTCTGAGATAAAAGCTACTTAAAACCCCTTTTGGTATTAATAAGATTAACCATGATTTAAAAAGTGTCATAATTTAATTTATTAAAGTTCTAAATGCGTGTTTAAATTGATAATCTGGTTTTAATTTGATTTTTTTTCTTTTCAAGATTTGCCTGCTAAAATTGAAATAATTAGCTATGAAGTTAGTTTTAAAGGAAACACGATAAAAACTACTTTCGAAAAATAAACTCAAGACAATTTCAATAGCCCTGTCTATCACCTTTAGAAATGTGCGAACATTACAATGGCGTATTACGTAATCCGAACAAGATTTCTATGGGCAGTAGAATAGGCCTTTGAAATTGCCCTTGAGTTTATTTTTCGAAAGTAGCTTTTATCGTGTTAAAGATTTATGCATAATTCAGGTTCGCTTTTATTTCATATTCTGTTTTTTTTTTTAAACACATAATTATTGTCAGTTTTGTTTACAGGAAATAATAATGATAAAAATAATACAGTAAACACGATAAAAACTATTTTCGAAAAATCAACTGAAGGCAATTTCAATAGCCCTGTCTATCACCTTTGGAAATGTGCGAACATTACAATGGCGTATTACGTAATCCGAACCTGATTTCTATGGGCAGTACAATAGGCTTTTGAAATTGCCCTTGAGTTTATTTTTCGAAAGTAGTTTTTATCGTGTTAAAGATTCATGCATAATTCAGGTTCGCTTTTATTTCATATTCTGTTTTTTTATAACACATATTGTCAGTTTTGTTTACAGGAAATAGTAATGATAAAAATAATACATTATAAAATACATAGTATTTTCAATAAACATAGATCCATAAGAATATATTACATCACTTTGGATTACTTGTCGTTACTTGAAAATAATGACTAATAAAGTTGGAAATGAGGATATGAAGGAGCCTAGGGTAAATGCAAAGCTTGTTGGTTATAGGCTCCAGAGAGTATTACAATATGAGTCTTACAAGGTTGTGAGAATGAACAAGAAACAGTCGAAGAAAAATGTAAATAAAACAAGTACATACATGTATTATCGAAATTCGCATCGATTATGAATGAATAATCAGTGCAGAATATTTAAATGCAAATCCATATAAAGTATGGATTTATGTATGGAAAAGCATAGCAATTGATGTGAAATTGATAATTTTATGATCGCTATAATGTACACACTACCCGCGCTCAATGAATAAAGTCGTAAGTCATACCGAAATTTTGTCGTGATTTTTATGTGGTTGTTTGGAACATCCATCAGGTACGGTACTTTGTTAATCAAATTTAATCACCTCAGCAAAAAAAAAAAAAAAAAAAAAAAAAAAAAAAAAAAAAAGCTGAGAAATGACGGCAAAATTGATTAATTCACTCATGGATAAGACAGTGTTTGGTTGATAGTAAAATGCAATGTTCAAGCGGCGAATGAAGGAATCATGCAGCCCCGGTGTGCCAAACCGTAGAAGTATTATTAGTATAAAGTAGTATTCATTTTCCGTTAAATTAAAAAGAATCATACATTTACAATATAAGTATTTACAAACGAATGAAACGGCTGGCTAACCCATATTCAGTTGTGGCAGGCACGACACCACTGGTCTTCCATAGGATCCATGCAGGAAGGACAGAAATATATCAGTTGTATAAACAAAACATAATTAACACGATAAAAACTACTTTCGAAAAATAATCTCAAGGGCAATTTCAAAGGCCTATTGTACTGCCCATAGAATTCAGGTTTGGATTACATAATACGCCACTGTAATGTTCGCACATTTCTAAAGGTGACAGACAGGGCTATTGAAATTGCCTTGAGTTGATTTTTCGAAAATAGTTTTTATCGTGTTAATTAATAATTTAAATAATATAAGAAGATATAAGACTAAATTACAACTGCCTATTCGACGAAATCAAGCAAAATGGTACTTATACATAAGAAGTACGAACACCCTCCTCTCCACCCCCACCCCCCTCAGGTACAAAACATATAGAATCCCGAGTTTGAAATATATTGAGGCATACAGGGAGATTATTATAGGTCATAGCTCCTCTATACTTAACAAAAATTTCGGTATGATGCTTGGGCGTATACAGATTTCCGCCAAAGTGTAAGTGATATTCATACACAGAAATAATAAAAGAGTCTGAAATACAAATAGGAGGGATTTGAACATGTAAGTTAGCATATACTGATTTCTCCTGTCTTGTAACGTTTCCCAGTTAAGGAAATTGTGTATTTCTGACTTTTGTATATGAGAGTCACGTTTGATAGGTAAAATTTAACGTCCAGCACGGTTTGGGATTTTTTTAAAAAACTTCAGTTGAATATTTACAGGCCGAGCCATAATCTCCATAGTCGAAGTAGGGAAGAACAACTAATTTCAATGTACATTCATTTAAGGTGCTTCTTAATCTCCCAAGAAAGCTTACCATTTGTCCTATTTTTTTCACCAACTTATCAATATGAATGTTCCATGTAATTTGCTCGTCACAAATGAAAAGAAAGAAAGAAAGAAAGAAGAAAAAAAAAACAACACTAATTTACATTCTCTCTGGTTTCCTATTTCTTGTAAAAGTTCTTCTTATTATTTAACATTCAAAGGATAAATTTGATTGACAGTACTGAGTTATAGGATCAAACCAGGGAACTCGAAAATACTTCTGCTTTTCCTGTTTTCCTTTCTAATTTGACCTTTTCCCCTATTTTTTTTTTTTTTTTTTTTTTGGGGGGGGGAGGTTTGTTGTCAGTGAGAGATACAGTGATGGGGACAGAGAGAGTGAGAGTGAGAGAGAGACAGAGAGAAAGATAGTGTGTGTTTGTTTGTGTGTGTGTGTGTGTGTGTGTGTGTGTGAGAGAGAGAGGGGGGGGGGAATAGGAGAAGACAGAGAGGGAGAGAGAGTTCGAAAGAGTGAGAGTGAGAATCAGCGCATCATATGTTATATACTTGTATACCATTTTATGATTATATGTAAAGGGAACAACAGATAAAAACAGGGGATTTCAATCAGGGCAGGGGAGGGAACAAATATCCCTAACGACAATAATAGGACCCACCTAAAATTAGTGCTTGTATTCCAAAAGAGCTACTTCAAGTCAAATATTTTATTGCCTCGACAAAAGAACACTCCAACGACCACACAACCTCTAAATACAACCACAAACCTTTGTGAACTGAGAATTTTAGTGAAATGAAGAAAAGAAAGACAAATTTTAGACGAAATGTGCAAATACAACCGTCTTAAACAAGTGTTGTCATTAAGGTTTAAAGCATAGTGAAAAGTGTTTACATCTGGCTTAGAAATTCGCTTAGGCAAACGTTCCTTTTCAAAAGTAATAAATAGCATACTCAAGGCAGGGCGAATAACATCGCAAGTTTATAGGGACATGTGCAAAGTATACCCTCGCTGTGGAGTAGAGTAGTTAAAGAAGTTTGGGGGTGATGCTCTAACTTTAACTTCTGCAAATGAATATTATTTGAAATCGTAATGTTTCATCCCAGAACGTGGTGAAGAATCAACTAAAAATCATGGGGTTGAATTGTTGGAAATTAATTTTGGTTGCATGGATTGCAGCAACTTTCACGTTTCCTGCGGTCTTTTGTCAGACAGATACACCAAGTATTGTTCAGAGCATTTCTCCGAGTACGGCGACGACAAGTAAGTAAATGAATGCTTGCAATAGATATAGTCTGGAAGGCTTTTTTGTTATGTGAGTTAATGATTTCCTTTTTTAAATGTTCTTCTTCTTCTTTTTTTTTTTTTTATCGAAGCCATCCCGTGACAAAATTTGCCTCGTTTGCTGATGATGAATGAATTCAAAATTCAAAATTAGAAATAGAATAAATAAATGGACAGCTTTAACAAGTTAAGTTACAAGTAGAAGAGGTATTATCACTCTAGTTTCAGTGTTATCTAGAGAGGTCACCGCCTATGGTCGATTCTAGGACAACTACCCCCTAGACAACTACCCCCCGGACAACTACCCCCGGAAAACCACCCCCTGGACGACTACCCCCCCTAGGACATCTACCCCCCAGGACAATTACCCCCCAGGACAATTACCCCCCAGGACAACTACCCCCCAGGACAACTACCCCCCAGGACAATTACCCCCAGGCCAATTTTTCCGGGGGTAGCTGTCCAGGGGGTAGTTGTTCGGGGGGTAGTTGTCCGGGGGGTAATTGTCCTGGGGGTAGTTGTCCTGGGGGGTAGTTGTCCTGGGGGGTAGTTGTCCTGGGGGGTAGTTGTCCTAGGGGGGTAGTCGTCCAGGGGGTGGTTTTCCGGGGGGTGGTTGTCCGGGGGGTAATTGTCCAGGGGGTAGTTGTCCGGATACGCCTATAGAGGTCACCGCACACCTTTCAATGTGATTAAAGCCGGGCTCACACGCGGCGTCATTCGCTGACGTTAGAATCGCGTCAGTGACTGGTACGATCTTTTGCGAAGTCATGAATTGCGATGAATTGAATTTGATTAAACATCACTGATTTACATCATTGAAGTCATGAAAGAGTGATGTCGTTTAAAAAGTGACAGCAAAATTAACAGTGCAAACCATACTTTTGATAAGTGGCGTATGAGACAATTGCCTTCCCATACTCGCTTAGCGCAAGTACTGACGCAGTCGAAATGATGCCTCGTGTGAGTTGGGTCTACCAATCTGACTACGATTTACATGACTAATAGTCTGGGAGCCTGTCCCGAAATAGTCAACCCATTTTACATATATGAGATTTGACCCCTTAAAGTTTCTTAGACTATCCATGTCATTCACAAAAAGCTTGTCAGCTCGAACGAAGCCGCCGGGTTAGGACCCCAGAGCCCCCGAAAGGGGCCCCAAAGTCGGGTCGATTTCAACCCATCTAACATATGCGCCAAACTTTGTCAGAAGGAAGGTGTATGACTATACATTACCAAAACACCAAAACTGACAAAAATTTCCGTCGGGATGGGTTTGTCAGACCGCCCCTAAAAATTGGGGCGGATTAGCAATATAGCACAAGAGGATACTGCAAAATAGACTATTCAAGTCACCTTGACGTCATAGCTTCGGTAGGGTCTCTTAAGACAGTGTATACTTGTATACTGTCTCCGTCCTTGTCGTATTTTCACTCATCTCAGGTATCGATAACACGGAGATATACCAGTGGGTTGTCGGGATTGTCTCTGTCCTCATCGCATTCACCCTCATCACCATCATCGGTCTTCTCTTCAGACTCTTCTTCCATTATGTGCAGGAAAGGAGGTTGAAAAGGTGAGAGGCGATCTGGTAATTACACTATCATAGTTACTTAAGTAATTGATTATAATACGTCACGGTTAATGGTGTTCAGTAGGGTTTTAAAGGAGTAGATACTGGAATCCCACAGGGATCAATATTGGGGCCCCTCCTTTTCACCGTGTTCATGAAATGATCTTTACAACTTGTCCTATTGTGAAAATATGAAAATATGTTTAAACGCTGATGATGCGGCAATATTTGCCAAGGAAAAGAAATTGCTCTTTTTGAACACCTATGTGACTTTCAAAAAAATTCAGACGCATTGAAAGGGATGATTTAATGTTTAATATTAAAAAGTGCAAGTTTATGTTATTTGGTACTATGAAACATTAAAAATCAAACTGTATGCTTAAAATACAGAGATAATAATTAAAGTAGTAAATGAATTTAAATATCTTAGTTTTATATTTGATAACTGTTAAAAGTGGTATATAAATATTTCGAAAACCATGGCATATATAAAAATCATCAAATATTACTAGCCGAAAAGAATCTTAAAACTTTTGTATGATAGTTTAATATTATCACATGCTGACTATAGTTTTATGTTGTGGGGCAGTGCAGCAAAATGTCATTTAGATAAATTATCAAAGCTTCAAAATCGTTATGCCCGTTTGATATTGAATGTAGATTGTTTGACAACTAGCAGAGTAGGCCTATTATTATCCAGTTTAGGATGGCGATCAGTTTGGGGAACTCGTATTTCCGAAGATTCATAAATTTCCCATAATTCATAATTCCGAATATTTGTTGCATTACTGCGAACTAAGGTTCGTTATTCCGAAGATTCGTTTATCCAAAAGTTCGTACTCCACCCCTCACAAAAAGGTTCATAATTCCGAAAATGAATTGTTCATTATTCCGAAAGTTCGTAATTCTGAAAAAAAAAACTATGTAAGTTTCTGTAACGTTTTCGGAATTACGAACCTTCGGAAAAACGACATGTAACCATCAGTTTTTGAGCGAGTGCAACATCAATTTAGAATATGGATGCGTGAGGCAGTGAATAATAATATGCCAAAAATATATCAAAGATATTTTATGTAATCGAACAATAAACCAAGAACAGGATATCTTAAAGAAGTCGTTTCATTATCAAGGCACTCATGTATGGAATGCATTACTCTCTAAACCTAAGGTTTTCTATAACTTCGTTGAATTTTTAAAAACATCACCGGAGACTCCTTTCTCTCACACAGCTATAATCTATTACTAATGCTTACATGAATGTATTTTTCTGTTTATTAATTTGTACTTCTTTTTCTGCTTCATGCGCATCTTTTATTCTTTCTCTTCCTTTTTTTTTCTTTGCTTGAACCTTACACTACGTTCATTTCATATGTTCTTTGCTTATATGATTTAAATGTTATGGAAAGGTGTCTTTATTATTGTTTTTATAAAGGGCCCCTTGGTAGATTAGTTTGAACTGAAAGAGCTACCTGTCGAAATTAAACGATTAAAAATAAAATCCTTACGGGAATATCCACACTCGGGGGGGGGGGGGGGGCTTCAGCGCTAATGAAAACTTAACCAATATTAAAAAACACTGTCTTACTAATGAGTTATTTAACTGTGCATGGACCATTCCAAGTACACAACTTTCATAAAGAAATAATTCAGTCAAAGAGGGAAAATCTTAATAATGATAAGGGGGAGGGAGGGAGAGCAAAAGAAAGAGAGATAAAAAAAAAAATGAAATGGATACAAAAGCAACTCGGCTATGAGCATAAGGGGGGCACTTCCGGCCTGTGCCCCCACCCCCTTTCGAAAGAAAAGTGTACATTTTGTGAACCCCTTTTAAACCTTTTTTTTCTCATTTTTGTCTCGCCCACCGGAGGTGAAATCGAGACTAAGGGATCCAAATGGCGTCCGTCCGTCCTTCCGTCCGTCCGTCGTCCGTCACAAATGTTAAAGTTTACCTGCAAGACTCTCTTAGGACGCTTAGCTTGGCAACTGTTGCTGCAATGGCAACCAAACTTGGGTGATAGAAGCACTAGGGGTATCTTCATGTTATGGTGTTGTCGGAGGTCACATGATGACGTCAAAGGTCATTTGAGGTCATGTATTAAAGAGTACCTGCAAGACTCTCTTTTCATATATGTTAAAGTTTACCTGCAAGACTCTCTTATGACAGATAACTCTGGAACCGTCACTCACTTGTCAACCAAACTTTGGTTTGGTTGTAGATGCACTAACGGGCCTGCATGTTATGGTGCCGTCAGAGGTCACGTGATAAGGTCAAAGACCATTTGAGGTCCTATGTTAAAGTTTACCTGCAAGACTCTCGTATGACACATAACTCTGCACATGTTACTGCAATGGCAACCAAACTTTGGTGATAGGTGCACTTCGGGTACATTCATGTTATTTTCGCGAGTGGCGAGACACAATATCGCTTATGCGCATGTTTTTTTTTCGCTTATCAGATAATGTGGAACGACAAATAGAGGCCAAAATATGTGATAACATTCTTTTTTTTTTTTTTACTTGTCAGAAAAATTTCAGAGATTTATGCCCCCCTTTTTTACAAAATCCTGTATCCGCCCCAGCTATGAGTGTGCATTGCGCATCATGTTATTGCACCCTTTCTTTTTGTAATGAACATTGCCTTTTGTGGATGTGGAGCTTTGGATAATATCTTTAATAACTTGAATTCATTCCTTTAAAGTATGTTTGCAATGTAGAAATGGGGGACAATCTCCAAATTAGTTGTTTAATTCGCAGTTTCTTTCTTTCTTAAGGTTTGGTTACCTGCGATCGAAAGTCAGAAGAGGAAAACGTCGTGAACACTCTCACCGCGAGTACGTGGTCGCAACAAAACGACCTCCACCTGTCCCCACCCTTTCCCAACGCGTTCACGTCGACGAATACGGTCAACCTGTGGTAGATGATTACCGATATATACCTCCCCCGCCACCCCATCCTCCCCCGGCTCCTCCGACTTATGACCAACAGGGTGTGGTATACAATTCCAGTCGGGATTTTATCCCTATTGTACAATCCAACCCCGAGCCTTTTGCTGACGGTTTAGTCATGAAGGTTCCACAACCGTGAGTTTCTTTCCCTCTCTCTCACTTGATTATCTTACTATGAATTCTAAATAGTTATTCACTTTATCTTCAGAAAATCAAACATTTTATTGCCTATTAGGTTCATATAAGACGTCATTGTGATATTCGAACATTTGGAATAAAGGCGATGCGCTTGAGAGTTGAACTGTCCCTCTGATCAATTTCTTGAGAGTCTTTGCAATTATTAGGGCAGCTTATTCCCGATAATTATGGAATAAAATTTTATACCGATCAATATTTTCCAAGCTAAAAATGTGTTGACATCCTTGGTTTAAAAAATTTCTCTGCATCGTTCTCATTTATCTATGATCAATTTTTTTTATTCTTATGGTTTGAGGAAAATGTTCATTTCATTCTTCATATTAATAGTTAATTCCTTCTTTCTTTTTTATGTAATATTTTTAAAATGTTATATTTTGTCTAACTACTGTATAATTGTTTTCTTTACCATGTATATTGGGCCCGTTGTATATAACATGCGTTTAATCGCAACTCCTAAAAATCAAACGAAGGTCCTTAATGCGCATATCTGATTGGTTGAAAATAAAGTTGCGTTTGATTTTCCAGAGTTGCGTTCAAACGCAAGTTTTATGCAACGGGCCCATGTATTGATTAGTTCATTTCAGCATGATTGCTCATTCTTTAGATACCAAGAGCAGCAAAGTCCTCAGCAGGTGACAAATCAGGAGCAGAATAGGCACATGACCGGCCCATCACGCATCCAGCATGGCCCCTTTCACCCACCAACCATACCTGAGGAAGACCCACAACCCAACATCACAAACCAGGATGCGTTGCCACAGCAACAAGAGGAGGAACGTCACCCATCCACGTTCAGGCAAGAAGAGGAACTACCACGGGAGCACGCTCGTCGTTCCACCAGTGCCGCGTCCGTTGAAGATTACGGAGGATGGCGCCGCGCCGCTCCCGACAACGAGTTCGTATTCGGTAGACGAGATTCAAGTCGGCGATCAGGATCTCGTTCTCAGCGTCATCATTCTGTGAATCGTCAAGATCGAGACGATCGGGATCCTGTTTACCAGTCGTTATCGCCTTCCGTGGTCGACCAGGCCGTCGTCAGAAACCCCATACATGCGCATGGTAGAAGATTCTAACTCTAAGTTTGTTCATCTTTGCTATTGTCTACCTGAACGCTGTGCAGTGATTTGTCTTGTACGTAGGTGTTATATTACATTTACAGGAACAAATCTTCTGACCAGTCCAAGTACAGTCCTCTGTGTAGATTATTGTGGTACTTTTGTGTGGTGATGTGAACTATTTTGCCATGCCGCACGTGTGAGCCTGGTTACATGTCGTTTTCCCGAAGGTTCGTTACTCCGACGGTTCGTAATTTCTTAAATGAAATAGGGTTCATAATTCCGAAAATGAAAAATGGTTCATATTTCCGAAGGTTCGTAATTCCGAAAAGTTATGTTGGACTCTATTGCATTTTCGGAATTACGAATCCTATTTCATTGTTCGAAATTACGAACCTTCGGAGTAATGCTTCAGATGTTCGGAATTACGAACTCTACTTCACTTTCAGAATTATGAACCCCCTGCTATGGGAAATTTGTGTTTCGGAATTACGAACCTTCGAAATTATGAACCTTCGGAAAAACGAGTACCCCCCCCCCCCCGTGAGCCTCAGACTCGTTTATTAGATAAAAAGAGCAATATGAATTTCGTGTATTTGTGCGTTATTTTTTTTTACATATACAGTATAGGCCTAATGAGTTGTAAAATTGATAAGGAATGAAAAATGTGTTAAAATGAGTAGTTTGTGTACAAAAACAACAATCCGTCTAAATCGGCTGATGATTTCTATCCAAATCAAAGACTAGTAAAAACAGGAATTAGCCTTCCTTTTGATGAGAACTTGACTTCATATATGAATGACTTTAGCTCTGTACGTCCTGAAAAAAATACATCCTATAATAACTTTATCTAAATTTGTCTGTTTCTAGACAGTGAATGTATGCCCCTGACCTGATTAATTTTTGTATTGTAATTTCCTGGAACCAAGTTCTACATGTATATTTTCAATAAACACGACGGAGCATTATTTGATTTTGTTTTCGTGGTTATTATATATAATGACAGAAATCAACTTAGATGCGAAGTTTCTTAGACGGGGGGAGGGGGCACAGGTCTCTTAAATCGCTTAGAAAGGTTTAAAGTACATTTTAGAGGTATATATGTCTCTTTCAAGGAAAATAAATAATCATAAATCTTTAAACATTGTGTGTGTGTGTAGGGGGGGGGGGGAATGTGCCCATTGTGCCGCCCATACCCCTGAGTTTAACATTACCCCCCCCAAAAAAAAAAAACTACAAAAAAAAACCCACCAAAAACAATCGTCGTTATATTACCCAATTAAAATTTTTATACGATTGTGAAAACGGTAAACTACTATATATTTTTGTTCACTAAAATTATCCGAAAGATTGCTTGTATAGAAAGTATGTTGTTCGTTACTTCCTCAATGAGTTTTCAATTGTATTGACATATTACTCAACATACTAATATCAATTTAAATGAACCATTAAACACCTTTTGAAATTTTCTAACATTTTTTAGATTTCATTTCTAATAGCTCTACCTTAATGTACTTAGTTAATATTATCAAACGGCATTATGGGCAAGTATTCCATTCATCTAACTTAGTATGGCTGCATGAAAATCATGAAAATGGGTCACACCGAATGATTATAAAACCGAAAACAGATTGAAATAAATGAAATAACTAATTGTTAATTGTTGGTGCGCTTCTTATTACACATTAAAAAAAATCAAGATGAATATGTCTAAATTTATATATATGAAATAATCATGAATCAAGTATAATATTTTTGATGTGTCTAACTTTAGCGGTGATGGTTGTAGTAATGGTGGTGGTGGTGGTAGTAATAGTGGTAGTGGTGGATGTGGTGGTGATGGTGGTGGTGGTAATGGTGTGTTGTTGATGATTGTGGTCATGGTGTTTATGGTGGTGGTGGTGATGGATGTATTGTTGGTAGTGGTGATGGTTGTAGTGATGATGTTTTTGGTGGTGGTTGTGGTGGTGATGATGTTGGTAATGGTTGTAATGGTGATAGAGGTTGTGACGGTGTTGGTTAGAGTGTTGATATTTTTGGTGATGTTGATGGTGGTGGTAGTGGTGATGGTTGTAGTTATGTTGGTGGTGGCGGTGATGGTGTCGGTTGTGGTGATGGTGATACTGATGGTAGTGTTTGTGATGGTGATGATGGCTTTGTTGGTAGTCATGTTTGTGGTGGTGGAGTTGGAGGTGGTACGGAATAGTCTTGCAAAACCAGGATGTTAATTGAAACCACCTCGGTATACCGCCATTGCAGCTAAGTGTTAGGAAAACACCAGTATCGAATGAAAGTAATAATTCCGTAGTTACGGCATTTAAAAAATTGTTGAAACAACTCCAAAATGGAATTTAAAAAAATATCGACAGATGTTCTAATACTTTTCTTGTGTGGCCATTTAGAAACCAATAGGGTGCTAAGTTAACACCTATTTTTTTCAGGTGTATAGTACGACCTATTTATCTTGTATTTTTTTAAAGACACTTCTCTGTCACTACCCTCTCTCTCAGTTTTTACCTCCCTCTGTCTTTCACCCTTTCTATTAGATACTGACGTCCTTGTATATGAGGTTAATTGTATGACACTATCACTGTAAGACATAGAAAAAGTGAATTGAGAATTGTAATAAAATATCTCATATTATGTGTAGGTAAGTAAAAAAGCTTTAGATGCGGGTACATGGTTTACAACTGACGTAAAAATTTATATTGTGTTAAATGTCACGAGATCCAGGTAATAAATTATAATCAACCTTTAAACTTCATTTTACAGAGTTAATAGCTGTTAGAGAGTACTTAACAAAAATTAATATGTTATGGTGAATAACACGGCATCCATTGGAATATATTTAATTTCATCAGTAGTCTTGTCATTTTTTATTTTTTCTCCAATAACTGTTGTGTACTTATTTTATGCATACATCTTCTTATTGTTAGTTCTCTTTATGTTCATTATATATTCATTAATATGTCACAGGACTACAATGTAAAACAGCCTCTGTGCTGATTGTTTTTATCCTGTTTAAATATGTTTTAATAAATAAATAAATAAATAAATAAAATAAATGCATACATTAAATCAAACGCATCAACCATGATCAGAACCTCATCCAAACCTTTCTAATAAAAATCACCTACAAATAACGTTAGCTTTTATCAAATAAATCTTTATACATGTACATGAAAATGATTATTGTCATTTTTATCTTCCAATTTTGGTGATTTTGAAAATTTTGTATTGATAGAATTTCTTGATTGTTATATGCGCCTTCTGTAACAGTTAGACAGATATGTGGGCTTACAAACGTAAAATTGTTATTGTGATTACTATCATTATCATCCTCCTCCTCATCATTTTTATTACTATTATTATTATTATCATCATCCTTACTATTGTTGTCGTTCTTCTTATTGTTATTATTACTACTATCATCATTATTATTATCATTGTTATCATTATTATGAATAATGACTCGCATCAGCATTTCAAGGTATCTTTGAGAGTGGAGAGTGCTGAACAATACAGATGACAATGCCTTGACTGCAGCCGATCACTTAAATGTTTTCGGAAGCAATCTGCTAAAGATGTTGAAGAATGAGAAACTTATTTATCTTGCCACCGGAGATGCTACGTATATTAACGACATAATACTACATGTACTATAGGAGTTAGGTCGCCTGGTGACAAGGTCGTGTTACTTTTCATTTGCTCGTAACTTAATCTGCATCCGTTGCAGCTGTGTGATACCGAAATAATCACATGATGGTAATGTTTGACCTGTTTATGATGATCGTATAACAGAGAGGGGAAGAGAGAATGTAGGCCACGAGTGGTCTTCAATTCTATGCTATTGAAACCCGAAACATCGCAAACAAAAATTGTTGGGGATGTTTCATTGGTGATAACGCGCTGAGACTTTCGTTTTGCTTTTTACCGTAATATGACATATGGCATTTATCCATATATTTCATCCACGAAATTAATGAAAAATTTATTGATATGACAGTGACTGTAATTGTGGTGATACCAGAAAACCATTATTCAATGGTCATATCAAAAGATTCTCCGTATCTTGGTTGAAACATGTGGAAGAAACACATAGCCACGGAATCACTTTTTATTCTATGCAGCTGAACTGAATCATAAAGGCATCTCAGATGGTACTGATCAAACCACTTTTTGGACCGTGTGTGAACTGATCAAACCATTTATTTGACGGTGTAGTGTTAACGCCTGACTCTTCAATGGCCCAAGACATAACTACGTTGATTTTTATGATGCTTGTATCTGTATGTTGGATCGGAGAGCAATGTGGTGAGTAAATGATACCAAACGTGTATTTAACCCTTTCAAGACAGGTAATTTTTAAGGGCTAAATTGATAACATTTTATTTTTCAAATTGGTAAAATCAATATTTTACTTTTAGTGCTACTTGGTTCTAATAAGGTATATTGTCCTTGAAAACAATTTTGATACAGTACGTATAGAAATGGGTGATTATGAACATTCAATATAAGGAACAATTTTGCTAAACATGGAAAATTTAGTAAACATAGTAAAGGTGCGTGCGTGCATTGAGTAAAGGAAGGATATTAATTTTTTGCCCAGAAGGAAAAACCAGTTACACCAGTTGGAAATTTCAACCGGAACCAGTTACATGTATCTGGTTCTAGTTGATTCCAACTTCCAACTGGTCTCTGACACATCAATCGGCTCGTTTATGTGATTACATGGACACCAGCTTTTCATGACCAGTTGCACCAGTTGATAACTGGTCTATGAGCATACATGTATTTCCAGTTGTACCAGTTGACAACTGATCATGTGCATGGCATATTTTCAGTTGCACCAGATGATAACTGGTTTGCGGACATCTTTCCAGTAGTACCGTTGATAGCTGGTCTGTGGGCATATTTCCAGTTGCACCAGTTGATAAGTGGTCTGTGGGCATATTTCCAATTGCACCAATTGATAACTGGTCTGTGTGCATATTTCCAGTTGCACGAGTTGACACCAGTTCATTTGAATAATAAATACTGGGATACCGTACGTTAGATCTGTACTTCTGTAGAGCTATATTTCATACAATTTATTTGGATTTACAACATATTTCTTTATTACTGATTATTTAGTTTCATGCAATACATTTACAAAATACAAAGAAACATCAACCAACAATTATTAGGACATTTCATTACTGTGTATCAATTTTAGGTAATTAAACATGAATTAGGAAAACACTAACCATCAACTAAAATACATTCATTAAAATACAACTAATTATATCATGTATATGGACGGTAAGTTTTTGCATTAAATACATCAAGTGTACTTATTGCGAATGCCTTTAAAATGGAAATATTGTTGAAATGAACCAGTTGATCCAGACCTATTGAATTCTAACTGGTCTAACTGGACCAGTCAGAATTCAACTGCTCAAGCTTACAAGTTGGCTTTAACTGGTTTAACTGGTTTTTCAATCTGGGTGGTACTTCCTCTTGTGATTTCCATAGTTTTCCATCTTTTTTCATGTCATTAAAAATTCATAACGTTCTTATTAGTTGTTTCAATTTCCATCAAGCTTTAATGAAAGAAAGAAAAAAATCTGTTTGCCTGATTTTCTGCTTGTATTGGAAGCAAAATACTCTTGGACAGGGCTTGCCTTTTCTGATACTTATTAGATATATCGGGGTTTCACCTGGTCAGAGCATCCCCAGCATTGGTAACAAGTGCGTTACAAAAAAAAAACCCAACATGTTTATGATTGGTGTTTAAAGAGTTGAGTTTGGGTAAAGGTTGAAAATAATTTTTGAATTTTCTCATTCTCATTCCCATGTGGATGAATATCATATTATAAAAATTCAAAATATATAGATTTAAGTATGTATCACCTTTCACATTTCAAATTTCAACATAGATTTAAATGAAACTAGTTTCATTTATGACCCCTTCATTAACCTGTATGTCATCAGGATATTCATAAACCTGTGCCATGCATGCAGAGCAGCGTTGTCACTACGGTGGTCGGCGCCGGTCGGAACCTTCTACCACTCGAAATTTCCGACCGGCACTCAATGCAATATCACACCCGTCCGCCCGGCACTAATTTCCCCACTGACAAAGAAAAATACTACAATTTTTACCAACGAACATGCAACTGTGGTTTAAGAGAGTAATTTGACAGCACTCACAGCAGGTATATGTACAAAGTAAACCAAATACTAGTACAGTAGTTACAATGCTTAATACTGCAGCTACAGTACAGTATGTACTGTGTAGATACATGATATTTTTACTGTTTAACTATAACTTATAAGCCCTGAAAACTGACTAGTTTTTGTCCCCCTGAACCCCCGTGGCAAGGTTTCGGGCGATAAAATTTCCACCAATAAAAAGTCTCTGGTGACAACCCTGCTGCAGAGGATATCAGGAACTGGTTTTGATAGAGCGTAAAAAGCAGCGGATCCAATACCAGTCCTTGCGGGACACCGAACTCCATCCTTGTGTTTGGTGATTTCATTTCGTTGATACGCACATGTGACTGACGTCCATTAACCCTTTCAGGACAGGAATTATTCAAGGGATAAATAGATCACATTCTGTTCTTCAAATTGGCAACAATAATATTTTTATTTCAGTGCTACATGGTTCTAATAAGGTGTAATGTCTTTGAAAACAATATACATGATTACAAATTTTGTCAAAAAGTTGAAAAAATTGCAAATTTTGATGAAAAAACAATGATTTTGACATCTCAAGTTGTTGCCAATTTAAGGATTTCAAGTCTTATTCCCGCTTTTTAAATTCCTGGCATCAAACGCAATATGGTCATGCAACAAAAATGGACATAGTGTGTGCAGAAATTTTTGCTCTTTCTATTCATGCATCTGGTATATTTTTTAGAGCTCTGATTCAAAAGTTATTGAGTCAAACCACAAAATGTGGTCAGTTGTCTTGAAAGGGTTAAACTATGACTTAAACCACTTAAGTGCTGTCATAGCCTTGATGAAAAAAGTAGAACAAATCTGTAATTCAGAATCGAAATTTATTTATTAGCCTTTTTTGAAAGATTTTACTCTGTGTTTTTCTTTAGAAACATCTGCATGTAATGATGATCCTACAGGGGTGAACTACAGGGGAAACTTATCTCAAACAATCAACAATCACACCTGCCAGCGATGGACTTCTCAGCTTCCCCATAATCACACTAGGACTCCAACGAACTATCCTAACGCAGGGCTTGGAGACCACAACTACTGTAGAAATCCCAATGGTGAAGCTACTGCTTGGTGTTACACCAATGTTGTTGAAATAAGATGGGAGTATTGTGCCGTAGGTCACCTTGACCCCAAATGCCAAGGTAAGTAATGCATTGTGCACTGTAAAAAATCCCGGGTCAGATTTGACCCGGAAATCAGTCCGTTGGGGCCACACTCCGTTCCGAGTCAAAAATGACCCGGAATAAGGTCCGATGTGACCATTTCTGGGTCAGATCTGGTCCTTTCTGTGTCACATCGGACCTTATTCCGGGTCATTTTTGACCCGGAACGGAGTGTGGCCCCAACGGACTGATTTCCGGGTCAATTTGACCCGGGATTTTCAAGTAATGCAGTGTGGTGTTAAAATGTGAGGGTATCGCTGCTAGAAATTAACTTGTATAGATATACGAAGTTGTGTTTACAACTGATGCAAGAAAATAAACGAAGGATCTTCTGTTTTTGTTCATGCTCAGTATTTAAAGGGGGAATAAACCCTTTCATAGAAAAAGGTTTGGATGAAAGAAGAAGAATTAGAGAAACATATTGCTGAAAGTTTGAGATAAATCAGACAAAAAATCAGAAAGTTGTGAATTTTTGAAAGTTGATATCACAAATAACATGGAGATCCTCTCATTTGACAATGCGGTCATGATGTGTGATGTCATACATGGAGAACTTACCAATGATGTATCATGGACAAAAAGTCTGTTCTATGATTAAAATGGACAAAGGATTATTTGGGATAATGTTTTGTACACACCAAATGGAAGAGTTCTCCATTTATGACATCAACACGATAAAAAATGTTTTCAAAAAATCAACTCAAGGCGATTTCAGTAGCCCTGTCTATCACCTTGAGAAATGTGCGAACATTACAATGGCATATTACGTAATCCGAACCCGATTTCTATGGGCAGTACAATAGGCCTTTGAAATTACCCTTGAGTTTATTTTTCGAAAGTAGTTTTTGTCGTGTTCATCACACATCATGACCGTATAGCCAACTGGAGCTTCCCCATAACATTAGTGATCTTAGCATTCAAACATTGATAATTTTCTTATTCTTTGTCGATTTTTCTCAAACTTTCACTATTCCCCTTCCTTGGGTTTTCTACTTCTACTGAATCCAAGTTTACATGAAGGGTTGATTCCTCTCTAAAGCTGAAGAGGTTAAAGTGTCAGAATATTATTGCCTTTGCACTTCAACTTTTCCAGCGGTTCAACTACCCATTATATCTAATTTTTAATGATGTAATGCTTCCCTCCTACGTTATCCTGTAAAATTTAGTTCTTTACTTAAAATAGATAAAAATTTCCCATCTATTTCAAGGGTTGACAGTTACTGTGGCAATCCTACTGTTTAGGTGGGGTATCATTTACGTATCCCTGAGCTAACTTAATTCTTTTGGATTTCCCCTTTTTTACTTGCAGTTCTAACTAAAATTCATAGAATTAACCCAAATATTAAAGCTTTCTCACTTCGCGACTTTTGGAGGGCTGGCGGAGAAGAAAAAAATTCTCGCCCCCGGCCCCCTTGAAGCCCAGGGACCAAATTTTGTCAGAAGGAAGAGCTGTGGATGTACATTCCAAAATGATAAAAACTGACAAAATGTCCATCGGAAAGGGGGTGTCAGACCCCCTGAAGTGAAAACCCCAAAGTGCCCTTTTAACAATTTTGTCAGTTTTTATATTTTTGGAATGTACATCCATAGCTCTTCCTTCTGACAAAATTTGGTCCTTGGGCTTCAAGGGGAAGAATTTAACCCAGTTTTTTTTTTTTTTTTTTTTTTTTTTTTTTGGGGGGGGGGGGCTCTCTGACACCCCATCCCGACGTAAATTTATGTCATTTTTTGTTGTTGTTGTTGTAATGTATAGTCATACTTCTTCCTACTGAAAAAGTCTGGTGCATTGGGGGGGGGGGGGTGAAATCGACCCGACCTTGGTGTTTCCTTTGGGGGCTCTGGGGGCTAAACCCGACGGCTACGGTCAGGCTGACAACTTTTTTGTCAATGATTTAGACGGTCTAAATAACTTTACATTTTCAAATCTTACGGGTAAAATAGGGTGACTATTTCGGGACAGGCTCCTGGCCCATATGAGGTTAAAGCTTGTAAAATCTGAATATCGTTCACTCTGCAATTAAAATTAAATAAAATATGCATAACGAGTACTGAAGATTTTTTACAAAGAGGAAATTCATATTGCCTCCATTAATCATGCTAATATTTTTTACAAGTCAGTAACGAGAATTAATTAAAATCAAATCATACGCAAACAAATTACAAAAACTTTCTTAAATCACATTCACAAAAAAGTGTTGGTTTTGAACCCCAAAAAACAAACATTTTAAGCTTCAAATCTTGAATATTTCTGTGTGCTTTGCATTTAAATTCAAGGTTACATCATCTTACAACATCAAATCTAAAATGTTATGTATAAACACCTATACCAGAAAAGACCTAGTGGAGTTTGATTTTGACATCGTCACATAAATTGACCATGACTGCAGTCAGCCGTGAAGAGTTGTCAAACGAAATGATACCAAAAGAAGCGCCGGGGAGGAATATCTCTATAAAGTGTAAAAATACACTCTCAGGCACTAATGTTCTTATTGGTCATCAGTATCCCGATGCGAGGATCAGGGCCAAGAACAGACAGTACAGATTCAGAGCCCACGTAATATATAAATGATACTAAAAATATTACCTGACATTTAAGGGTAACACGAATAATTATATAATATTGAATGGCCTTGAGTGGGATGCAAGGATATATCGCACGAGCTATGAGCATATTTCACGAGTCGGCACGACGAGTGAAATATTTTCAAAGCGAGTACGATATATCCTTGTGTCCCACGAAAGAAAAGCCATTCAATATTATTATTATTAATTGTATGATACCAAGTTCCTCAATTTTCACCATTACATGTCCTTGTTTTTGTATTGACTTAGACATAAAACACAGGTAGAAAAACATTTTTGTCCTTACCCAAGCATTTTGCAAGAGCTGCGCGCATACATCCATTGTCTTAACCTTTGCGTATTTAAGCGCGTATTCACTTTTTTACGCCTCACGCGCACCCCAAACCATGAGATATGGAGATATATTGCACGGTCATCCGGGTACTTTTACACAAACCATGAGATATTGTTTTAAAATTGCACGGTCATCCGGGAACTTTTGCGCAAACCATGAGATACGCCAATTTTTCTGGTCGCCTGAAAACCCTTCATACAAATAATAATCATAAATATTTCTCCGTTCACTGTTTCGTTGTACAGATAAAGATGAAAGTTGACTGAAATGAAATGGATTACTTTTACAGTGATTTCACACACAAATGCACGTATTACTTCTTTAAAACGAATATTACTTCCTATGACTAGATGTCTTCCCCAGTGCTAGCCCTTTGGGCATAGAAAGTGGGGCCATCCCAAATTCGAGCTTCAGTGCTTCGAGTATAAATGACTCTGACCATGGTCCATGGAGAGGGCGACTAAACATAGCTCGAGAAGGAATGTTACGTGGAGGCTGGTCAGCAGCGCAAAGTGATGCCAGTCCGTTTATTCAGGTAAGATTGCATTTATGAATTTCTCTCACGTCTGTTTGTAGTCCCGGCCCATGACTTAAGATAACAATTCTCTGAACGCCAATACCTTACGGAGTTCTAGGCAAGGGACCTGGGTTTGATTCCCGACGGGGACATTTTTTTTCAACCCTTGCAAAAAATTCAAATAGGGAGAAAAGTTATGGGAAAGTTTAATTAAGCTACGCAGTCAGTATTCCTTTTATTTACTTTTCGCAAGGTATAGTTTCAAGAGAGATTTCAAAGATGTTTGTACATGTTATTTCCACACCGTTATAAAGGCCTATATACATGTATATACATAAATCCTACTTGAGGCGAAGTCCGAAGCAAAATGGTCTCAAGGGGAATTTTTCGATTCGCCGTAACGTTTTGGGCATTGTTTTTTCCCTTTCCATCGGTGTTGGAGGCATTCTATCTATATAAACGTAGAGGGCGGCAAATGACTTATAGGGAGAGAGAAATCATTGTACAGTGCGTATAAAAAAAAAAGGTAATCCAAGTTCAGAGATTTAATATTCCAAAGTTATTAACTATGAAAATTTACATTAGCTCATGGTGCAGTCACGTATTGACGATTTAGCCAACCTAATGCCCGACGTATCAACATTTCTCTAAAAAGCTGGCATATGCATGCTGAACTATAGATGTGTTTTTTTGTTGTTTTTTTTTCAATTTTAGGCGTAACTTATATAGAACGTTTTGATAACTTATACAAACGAATGCGTAGCGTGTTGCCGGCGTTCACAACTTACGCCCAACGATAGTCTAACTTATGCATAGCGTTGGCGATTGACATACCGTTGGCGATTCAGCTAGCGTATGCCGACGTATGAAAAATTTGGCAAATACGCTGGCGTAGGTCGAATAAGTTATGGGTAAGTTTTGTATGGTATACGTCGTAGTACGGCGAGGTCGTCGAAACATTTTATGCATGCAATTTCTTTTTTCGAGGTATGCCAGCGTATGGCTCATACGTCCCGTATACCCGAGCCATAAGTTAGCCCACCGCACACTACACGATCATCTACGATCCGATTTTTAAAGAAAATGTAATAACAGTAGATATAAACAGTTAAGCACATAAAATATGTTTGATTGAGGTTCTGAATAGTTACATAGATTGTAAAATCGACATTACGACCTATTACGAGCCTTCTTGTCAGAGGAAAAGCCAAATCGGCTCCGAATCGTAGTGACGTCAGAGCAGTCCTACGACTGTCTACGATTCGAAACTGATTTGGCCCTTATTCCGGATACAAGGCTGACATCGCACCAATTTCCTATGTCGAGTAATTCATATTAATGTTCAAAACCTGAATCAGGTAGTTTTTATTTGTTAAAATGCCTATATTTAATATTATTGCGTTTAATTTCCAAAATCGGATCGTAGTCGATCGTATAGTGTGCGGTGGGCTTTATGCGATCGTTGACACACGTTCACACTCGTTACTTGTAAGTTACTCATAAGTCGAAATACGTCGAGATAATGTATAGCGTACCCAAAACTTATGAGTAACGTGCTTTGAACCTATGTGTAACTTATATCAAACTTATCTCCAACGCATATTGACGTATCATGTAGACTTATTTGACGTGTTCCGGATGACCACAGAACTTATTGAACGTCTTTCTAACTTACAGCTACCGTATAATGGCGTATTGGCAGCGTTCTTCGAAGTTTTCTTTAGCATGACGGTGATGTTGATACCGTGATGTTGATTCTGGGATGTTTAGTGCTGTAATGATTTGAATCGTTGTTGTTGTTGTTGATTCGTGTTAAATGGCAATCAGTCAATTTTGAATATTATCACCAAAAATTCACAAAGTTAACGTACTTTAATCATATAAAACAGTACAATTTAATGCTCTCAAATCGTCGAGCGGCAGCCTTTTTATAGGCTACGACACGTGATCTTCGGCGATACGCTGCCGTGCGCTCTGCATAAGTAAAGCAAGGTTCCCACATAGCCGAGTTGGAGTCTCGAGTTGGAGTCTCGAGTTGTGCCGAGCTGCGCGAGCTTGAACTCGCGTAAACTCGCGCGAAATTTGCCTATTTTATGAGACTTGCATGAGTGATATACGACGCAACATCGAGTTTATTACGATAACTGTACGAGTGAACCGAGCGCGAAACGAGTAACACCGAGCTTGGTATGAGTTGCGATGACCTGTGTACGACTTATACCGATCTATCAACGAGTTATCAAGATCTTGTTACGAGTGATAAGAGCTTTCTACGAGTTTCATACGATCCAGGAGGGGAGGGGGGGGGGGGGGAGAACGCATAGATTTTGGCGCTCTGCAAAATAAAGATGGATGCCAGAAGCATTTTCGCTCTGCTTGAGGAAGAAGAGCCCTTGATCTTCTGCACAATTTGTGCGACCCTGTTGTCAAGGAGGCGCTGTAGAAAAACAGATGTTCAGGAGGAGACCAAAGTGATGCAAAGGGGCCATTCTTAGTCACGTGTGTGACAAAAAAACCCAGGGAACTGGGCTATTGTGCGCTCTATATAACTTTAATAACCTTCCAAGTGTGTTGGTTTATCCTGTATATACAGTAAATACAGACATAGGTACATGGATTAAATAACAAAAAAATTGTCAATGATGATACCTGTTCTACGTCAGAGGTCAACACGTTCAGATCACGTGTGTGACCTCGCACAGAAGCAGGTTTCTGAAACTTACATTATCTTTAAATCTCTCTGAATTTTCAGAAGCTTCAATGTCCATATTTATGGTAGTTATATTTCATGGTACTATTTCTTAGAAAATGGCATTGATTTTGTTGAAAGTTGCATAAGATTTTTGTTATGTAATATTTTGTATCATGATGTATGGTCACGTGTGTGACATGCCATAGGTAATGATTTGGTGTACTATTGAAAAAATCGTAATATTTAGTATTTTTAATTCATTTTGCAATAGCTCTATATGAATTATCATCAATACGGTAGAAAGTGATTCTCAGATCTTTTCTTTATGAAAAATACACAGAGAACACACATCTTTTTCCTTTTTCATACATTTGTGGATATCATTTATTGATATATTTATTGAGATACTGTGGAGGTGTTTTGGTCTAGTAGATAAGTAACCGACTAACCGTACTGCAGATCACAAGGTATGGGGTTCAGTTTAATTGCCATTGCACTAACGTCCTTTGGCAAGACATTTATCTGCATTTGCCTTGCTCGATCCAAGTGTAGTAAGTGAGTATCTATAGGATTTATTTCTTGAATGCACTGAGCGCTACGGTTGTCGTGCTAAAACCAGGGTAATAATATGTTTGTAGGGCCCTCACAAAGAACAGTAGTTAGCATTGATGAGGCTACCCTGGGTAAACAAGACATATAATTATTATTATTATTAATTCTTATTATTATTGTTATTGTAATTGTTATAATCATTATTATTATTATTATTATTATTATGATTATTATTATTATTATTATTATTATTATTATTATTATTATTATTATATATCATTATAATTAATATCTTCTATTATCATTACCATTAATGTTCAGACCAAAGAATCAAAGTAACCAAATCAAAAGTTTTCATGCTGATATACAAGTATATTCATCTTCAGCTTGTTTTCTAAACTTTACAGCTTATTACACTTTGATCATAATTATTGTATAGGGTTACGCAATCAATTCAGAGGATTAAACAAGAGGAATACAGAAAGTGAAAACAGAATTAATAGGTCAAGAAACTCAACAGTAAATATGCACTTGACCATTTGCACTCAGGTCACGTGTGTGACAAAGTTAGTTGGGCGATATTTAAAGAACGAGAATCAAATTTGGAATAATATTTGGTGAGATGGAGGACACATACAAGTTAGCTTATGACAGGAAAATATAACTTATCCAAATTGTATTTTTCAAACAAACTTATTTTATTTTTCATAAACTTTTCATGTTTTGGGGTCACGTGTGTGACATTATAATTTACTAGTACTTAATAATGCATGTAAATTATCACATAATGCATAGACCAATTTTCCTTTTTCCCTCAAATTAATTACTTGCAAAAGGACCTAGGAAGGGTATGATTTCACTATATAGTGACAACAACTCTTATAGCTCATACTGAGAGATGACTATTATATGGTGAGAAAGGGATTTTTTTTTTTACTTTAACTTATGCCAATGTAATTGTATGAAAATTAGCATAATTGAGTTTTCAATTATTGAAATAATGTGAACCATTTAACTTAAGACATTACTCTTCAAGAATATACTATTAAAAAACAAGAATTAACTTCATTTTTGTCAAAAAAAGTTTCACTTTACAAAGAATGGCCCACTACCGCAATGTCCACTACAGCAATGTCCATTATCGCAATGTCCACCACTCTTGGACTTCTTGAGCCGAGGCATGTTTCCTGCCTTGTTTGTTGGTAGTTGTGGAAATGGAACGGCGATTACCTATTTTTCTGTGTACACGTGCGTTTAGGGTTGAATAAATGTGTTCTATCTTGAAAATACTTTTGGGAAAATGTAAATCACTGCATATTTATAGGCCATCTGACATATTTATCATGGTGCGCTTGCAATGCACTCTGAATAAGCTCATACGAAACTCGCTGTAAGTCGCCGTGCTCGATCTAAACTCGCTGTTAGTCGCCGTGCTCGATCTAAACTCGCGCTAATCTCGAGGGCAACTTCGCCTGACTCGTAACACAATCGTAGTGCTCGTATCTCACTCTTGGAAACTCGAATAGCACTCGGGTATACTTGAAGGTGGCGAGTTATGAAGAGTGCATCTCGAGCTTCTTACGAGTAATGCGAGTATGTTGCGAGTATTGCGAGTATATTACGAGTTTAAACGAGTTCAGCACGAGTTACAACGAGTTAGTGAAAATTTTGAACATGTCCAAAAATTTTGGAACTGCTTGCGACTTCAAGGAGAGTTGTGCAGAGTTCCAACGAGTTACGCCGAGCCGTGCCGAGTTGTTGCGAGTTATCCCGAGTTACATGAAGAGCTTTACGCGAGTTATCGCGAGTGCCTCCTTGAGGCAGCTCGCCACAACTCACCATAACTCGCCACTATAACTCGGCTAAGTGGGAACCCTGCGTAAAGCTCTTCATGTAACTCGGGATAACTCGCAACAACTCGGCACGGCTCGGCGTAACTCGTTGGAACTCTGCACAACTCTCCTTGAAGTCGCAAGCAGTTCCAAAATTTTTGGACATGTTCAAAATTTTCACTAACTCGTTGTAACTCGTGCTGAACTCGTTTAAACTCGTAATATACTCGCAATATTCGCAACATACTCGCATTACTCGTAAGAAGCTCGAGATGCACTCTTCATAACTCGCCACCTTCAAGTATACCCGAGTGCTATTCGAGTTTCCAAGAGTGGGATACGAGCACTACGATTGTGTTACGAGTCAGGCGGAGTTGCCCACGAGATTAGCGCGAGTTTAGATCGAGCACGGCGACTTACAGCGAGTTTAGATCGAGCAAGGCGACTTACAGCGAGTTTCGTATGAGCTTATTCAGAGTGCATTGCAAGTGCACCATTATATGTCAGCTGGCCTATAACTATGCAGCGATTTACATTTTCCCAAAAGTATTTTCAAGATAGAACACATTTATTCAACCCTAAACGCACGTGTACACAGAAAAATAGGCCATCGCCATTCCATTTCCACAACTACCAACAAACAAGGCAAGAAAAATGCCACGGCTCAAGAAATCCAAGAGTGGTGGACATTGCGATAATGGACATTGCTGTAGTGGACATTGCGGTAGTGGGCCATTCTTTGTAAAGTGAAACTCTTTTTTGACAAAAAAGAAGTTAATTCTTGCTGTTTTTGAATAGTATATTCTTGAAGAGTAATGTGTAAAGTTAAATGGATCACATTTTTTTTCATTAATTGAAGACCCAATTATGCTAATTTTCATACAATTACATTGGCATAAGTTAAAGTTTTTTTTAAAAAATCCCCTTTTCACCATATAATAGTCATCTCGCAGTATGAGCTTTAATAGTTGTCACTATATAGTGAAATGATACCCTTCCTAGGTCCTTTGCAAGTAATTAAGTTGAAGGAAAAAGGAAATTTGTCTATGCATTCTAATGTCACTCACGTGACCCCAAAACATGAAAAGTTTATGCTATTTGAAAAATACAATTTGGATAATCTATATTTTCCTGTCATAAGCTAACTTGTATATGTCCTCCATCTCACCAAATATTATTCCAAGTATGATTCTCGTTCTTTAAATATCGCCCAACTAACTTTGTCACACACGTGACCTGAGTGCAAAGGGTCAAGTGCATATGTACTGGGCAAGTCATTTGTACAGTCTGTTTCATCTATTATTGTTGAGTTTCTTGACCTATTAATTCTGTTTTCACTTTTTGTATTCCTCTTGTTTAATCCTCTGAATTGATTGCGTAACCCTATACAATTAAGTTTAGAAAACGAGCTGAAGATGAATATACTTGTATATCAGCATGAAAACTTTTGATTTGTTTACTTTGATTCTTTGGTCTGAACATTAATGATAAAGGTAATAGAAGATATTAATGATAATTATATATAATAATGATAATAATTACAATAACAATAATAATAAGAATTAATAATAATAATAATTATATGTCTTGTTTACCCAGGGTAGCCTCATCAATACTAAATATTGCTAATCCTAAGGGCCCTACAAGCATATTATTACCCTGGTTTTAGCACGACAACCGTAGCGCTCAGTGCATTCAAGAAATAAATCCTACAGGTACTCACTTTACACCTGGATCGAGCATGGCAAATGCAGATAAAATGTCTTGCCAAAGGACGATAGTGCAATGGCAATTAAATTGAACCCCATACCTTGTGATCTGCAGTAGGGTTACACGGTTACTTATTTACTAGACCAAAGCACCTCCACGGTATCTCAATAAATATATCAATAAATGATATCCATAAATGTATAAAAATGAAAAAGAAAATAAATTGTGTGTTCCCTGTGTATTTTTCATAAAGAAAAGATCTGAGAATCACTTTCTACCGTATTGATGATAATTCATATAGAGCTAATGCAAAATGAATTAAAAATACTAAATATTATGATTTTTTTCAATAGTTCACCAAATCTGTACAATTGCCTATGGTATGTCACACACGTGACCATACATCATGATACAAAATATTACATAACAAAAATTTTTATGCAACTTCGAACAAAATTAATGCTATTTTCTAAGAAATAGTACCATGAAATATAACTACCATTAATATGAACATTGAAGCTTCTGAAAATTCAGAGAGATTTAAAGATAAACTGTAAGTTTCAAAAACCTGCTTCTGTGCGAGGTCACGCACGTGACCTGAACGTGTTGACCTCTGACGTAGAACAGGTATCATCATTGACAATTTTTTTGTTATTTAATCCATGTACCTATGTCTGTATTTACTGTATATATAGAGGAAAACCAACACACTTGGAAGGTTTTTAACATTATATAGAGCTCACAATAGCCCAGTTGCTTGGGGTTTTTGTCATACATGAGACTAAGAATGGCCCCTTTGCATCACTTTGGTCTCCTCCTGAACATCCGTTTTTCTGCGGCGCCTCCTTGACGACAGGGTCACACAAATTGTGCAGAAGATCAAGGTCTCTTCTCCCTCAAGCATAGCGAAAACGCTTCTGGCATCCATCTTTATGTTGCAGAGCGCCAAAAAATATGCACCCCCCACTGGATCGTATGAAACTCGTAGAAAGCTCTTATCACTCGTAACAAGATCTTGATAACTCGTTGATAGATTGGTATAAGTCGTACACAGGTCATCACAACTCATACCAAGCTCGGTGTGACTCGTTTCGCGCTCGGTTCACTCATACAGCTATCGTAGTAAACTCGATGTTGCGTCGTATATCACTCATGCAAATCTCATAAAATAGGCTAATTTCGCTCGAGTTCACGCGAGTTCAAGCTCGCGCAGCTCGGCACAACTCGAGACTCCAACTCGGCTAAGTGGGAACCTTGCGTAAGGGGCTTTCACACCGGGATTTGCGTAGAGTTGCGTAGAGTTACGTAGTGTTGCGTAGCGACTACGCAACACTACGCTGCCATACGCTGTGCCTACGCAAGTCTACGCAAGTCTACGCCGAGGAACGCAAAATAGGTACGCGGGAGGGGCTCAAAAAATTAAACATGTTTAATTTTTTGGCGTACTCTCTGCGTAGAGCCAGAGAACGCAGTTTATACGCAAGCCTACGCAACACTACGCCACTGTACGCCATTCCTACGCAACACCACGCCAAAATGCCCCGGTTTCTCGAAACACATTTTGAGACTTGCGCATGGAATGGCGTAGTGTTGCGTACTGTGGCGTATAGACCGACGTAGACTTGCGTAGACTTGCGTAGACCTGGCGTACATTTGCGTATAGTTGCTTATAGTTACTTAAATTTGGCGTACTCATGCTGGATCCTACTGTTTTTCATCAGTTATTATTCACTTGACTGCTAGTTTGAACAGATTCGTCCCATTTGACATTAAATTGCTGCTGAACAATTAGTCCTCTATAGATCTGCAAGGCTTGATTGTTCCTTTTTAATAAAGTCTGCAAGATGCCAAAAAGGAAGAGCAAGAGTCGTGGTCGGGGCAAGAAATCTTCTCCTGCTCATTCTCCACATGTTTCTAGTGACCAAGATGGAGATTCACCTGCACCATACTCTGAACATAGTGATGCAGCTGGCAGTGAAACTCCAAAACCACAGAAGAAAAAGAGACAGGCGAAGCTCCCCCCTTTCACAGTTTCGACTGACCAGGAGAGGTCGGAAATTATGGAGTGGGTCCAGCAACACCCAATGCTCTATGACAAATCGTGTGAGGACTATAATAACAAGGAATGGACAAGGAATGGACTTAAACAACTCATTATCTTTTGATTCTACTTCACAGCAGTACAGTGTTCTGGACAGCAGGCAAGAGTGGCTTGAGAAGTTCATAAGGCGGGAAATGCTATAGGCCTAATGCTTTTTTTTTTTTTTTTTTTTTCATCTTCGCTTGCGCACAGAATCCGTACGCAACCGTAAGCAACGCTACGCAGACTTAACGCCTGACCTACGTAAGTGTGCGTGGACAAGTTACGCAACCCTACGCTACCCTACGCTACCCTACGCAGGGACTACGCCGATCCATCATTTGTTTTTTCATGAGTACGCAGCGAATTTTGGCGTACTCCCTACGCAACTCTACGCAACTCTACGCAAATCCCGGTGTGAAAGCGCATTAAGACTGTTGTTGGGCGTAAGTTGTGAACGTCGGCAACACGCTAAGCATTCGTTGGTATAAGTTATCTTTAAGTTATCGAGACGTTTTATATAAGTTACTAATACGTTATGTATACACCCAACTCGTTATGAGTACACTATGTATAGGCCCAAAATTGAAAAAAACTTCGTCCGGAACACGTCAAATACGTACATACGTCAATATTCGTTTGAGATACGTTCGACATAAGTTACACAAAGCACATTATTCATAAGTTTTGGGTACGCTAGTTATTATTTTGACGTATTTCGACTTATGAGTAACTTATAAGTAACGTGTGTGAAAGTGTGTCAACGATCGCATAACATACCTACAACTTATGGCCCGCGTAAGGGGGACGCATGAGCCATACGCTGGCAAACGTCAGAAAATTTTTGTGCATGCACAAAATTTTGCGACGATCTCGCCGAACTACGACGTATACCAGCCTGCTCTTAACTTTTACAAAACTTACCCTTAACTTATTCGACGTACGCCAGCGTATTCGCCAATTTTTTCATACGTCGGCATACGCTGGTTAAAACGCCAAGGTGTGACAGCTACATTAGATGGAAAGAGTAAGTCCTCACCTTTCCATTGATACATTATATAATAATACATAATATAATATCAATAATCCCATGCATGACCGAGAAAAATGTTATTGAAGATGACAGGTACGAAGTTTTGCAAGTTTTGGTATTGCAATTAATGAAATAAGTTTCTGATGTCAAACAGAGTCGAGTAAGTGTATTGTTATTGAAAATACCAAGTCAAAGAAAGTTTCTCAAAATGATAATTGGAAGATTATTTTGTTCCTATTACCTGTTATGCACCCACACCTTCAACATGTCCACCTGCCCTTCAGTGCAAAGCTGGCAGCGACGTAGCATATCGTGAAGGCTCGTCTTACCATAGCCGGGTTATTGCGCAAAGCATCCATTTCATGTCGAATGCGGCCTTGTAATTCTTAAAGATCATGGGGAGGAGATGTAAACACTTAGGCCGGAATTCACAAAGGTGGTTTCAATTCAGACCATGGTTTATGCAGATTTCGTGGTATAAATATGCTTGATTTAGCGCATACACTTAAAAAGATCCAATAATGAACGCGCGCCGGTCGGGCGTGATTGGCAAAAGAGCTAAATTTAGCGCTTTTGCCAATCAGGAATAACGCTGTACTTGGCCATGCATGGCACAAGCGATGTAAATAAGGTGAATTACATGAGAAAAAGAAGAAGATAAAAGGAAAAACAAAGAATAGCATAAGGAAGATAGAAAGAGGAAATGAAAGTGATTTAACTGGCGGCCGCCAGATAATTCACTGGTTCTTATTCTGTAATAGTTCCCCCTCTTTTATCTCTTTTTTTAAAACCCTTAATATGGAGAGGGGGGGGGGGGGGGATGCCCAGTCGTTTTGGTCTCCCCCTCCCTCCTTTTTAGGTACCTTGTTTCATTTTAGGAATTATGGACCCTATTTCATTTTCGGAACTACGAACCCTATTTCATTTTCGGAATTACGAACCCTTTTTCATATATTAGGAAATACGAACCTTGGGAATTATGAGCCCTGATTCTTTTTTCAGAATTATGAATCTTCGGATAAACGAAGCTTCGGAATAATGCAACAAATGTTCGGAATTATGAACCTTCGGAAATACGAACCTTCGGAAAAACGAGTGCCCCATAAGATTCGTATTTCACATATATATATATATATATATATATATATAAATATATATATATATATTATATATGTATATATATTTCGAAAGGAAACGAGATATTAATATTCTATTTAAAATAGTCTAAATAATCTAAATTAATGTTTTCACACACACATCCACACACACATGTGTGTGTGTTGGGGGGGGGGTGTGGGTGTGTGGGGGTACATTTACATACTATAGATTTTCCCGGTCAAATTCATCAAAACAGCGTCCAAATTGATGCACAGTCGATCAATATCATGTGAATTTGAATGCTAGTCAAGATCAACATTTAATTGCTTTAAATGAGCATTCAATTGTATTTTTAAGGCAAGCGATCGCATACTTTTATCAAGCATTTTGATAGAATGAGCATTCAAATTAGAATTTTACCCAATGAGCATTCAAATTCACGGGAGCTTCGGATTGCGAACATTTGGGAATTCGAATTCATCAGTAGACAAGGATGTTCGCGATTTAAGCAATGGATTTAGCGATGCACTATACTGACTACTTCCCTTCGAATTTTCAAATTGCTTTTAAAAGATACGATTTAGAAACAATATGTAAAGTCGTGTTCTTGCAATGTCATAGTTCGGGAATAAATGATAATGATGAAAAATGATATATATTCTACAAAAAGGTAAAATCATGGAACAGAAAAAAGTTGATAAACAAATTCACGCGCCGCGGAACGATTTCAGACTGTGAAGTGGGGTTGCTGGAGCCCCGTAAGCGCGCCTCCTATATAGAGGGGGGGGGGGGGCTGAGATTATATAAAAAAAGAAGAAATAAGAAAGCGCATTGTCAACTTAAAAAAAAAGACTAGACTAAAAAAAAAAAGACAAAATGATGTGAAAGCCTACTTTGAATACGCTGTACACATTTGAAACGATTCAGTATGAAAAGTTAAGGGTAGTCCAATAATTTTTTCACTCATGTGATTAGATGACTACATCACTTTGCAACTTGAACTAATGAATTTTTAAAACATGAGAATGCGTAAATGATGAATAAATTGGAGAAATTAAATTCATAAAGAAGGCAAAGCGTGGCTATTTTGTACTTCTTTTACCTTTTGGAAAATGAATGAACATACTGCTAACTTGTCCAACTATTAATGAAAAGGAAAGGAAATCTCGAGCAAAAATCCGTACCCAAGTGGTCATAAATGAATTTGAATGACGCTTTGGTCTCTTTAAATTGAGCGACAATAAAATTAATTTGGATGTTCGAAGCACATTTTTGGACGCTGGAAAATGAATTTGAACGACTGAAAACTAATATGAACCAAAGGAGTAAACGGGACGAGCAAATGGCTTGAATACGAGCGTTTGAAAATAAATTTGAAAACTAATAATTTTGCGAATTTGACCGGGAAAACTTATACTACTTTCGTTTATCATTACTGTGGTCATAATCATTATTAATTATCAATAAAATATAAGGTTGATCTGTTAACCACCTACCGCATCATTGGAGTGGCAACGCAAGGTCGTCAGGATTTGGCCCAATGGGTAACTAGCTTCAAGATCAGCTGTAGCTTGGACGGTGTTGCCTTTGATACAGTGAAAGACCCCGTCAACGCCACGGTTGACCAAGTAGGTGTCTATTTGTTTTTATTCTTTATACGTCATTTTGATTTCTGCTGCTGCAGCAGCGTATTAACTGCGCTACTCAAGCCTGTATTGGCAATCAGCCCATACGACTGTAACTGAAAGCAATGAATACACTGTTTATTTTGCAATCATGTTTTGTATGACATCACTCTCTCATGGCGTGTCAAACAATCGATGACGCAGTCCTACCTCAGACAAAATGAGGCATCGTGTACAACGGGCATTAAAGAGATCACATACTATGTAGCTAGTCATTCTTTACAAGCATTACAAACATAATAACATCAACGTTGATCATGTTGATTGGTAAATGATACATTTGCTTTGGAGGTAGTGAGAAACGCTTGAAGACCCTTGCCTTGGGATGGGACAACAGTAATGAGAAAAGGATTGAAATCCCGTAATAGATCAATGTTGAGACAGCTTTCATATTATTCACTTTCAGTTTCGGTTTCAGTTTATTTGATATTTCAAATCACGTAATTGGAACATAAACAATGACCGTTGCATTATTACAATAATATAGGAACATATCTTCAATACTTTCAACAAAAGAAGAAGAAGAAAAAAAAATGCAAGTAAATATACAAAGACACAGATCATTTTAAAGTTGGGATAACACAAACTAATTTAGCGTGAAATATGAGGGAATCTAGTAAGAAGCTAGGCTTGTAATATTGTAGATTCCCTTAAGAATAAAAAACAGTCTTTGAGACTATGACATATATATGAGAGATGATCTTAATAAAACATTTAAAAAAAAAGAAATAGAATGGGGGAGACGAGGACATTACTAGGGAGCCATAGTATGGATTGCTTAAGTATTTAAGAGGGATATTTTGAATTTGCGGTTAAATGTATACAGTGAGCCGGTATTAGTTAAGTCTGGGGGGAGGTCGATCATTCCACAGTTTTGGTTCTGTAAATATAATTGTATTGTGTGCAAAAGCTGTTCGAGTACGTGGAAGGTGATAAGAATGGCTTTATCTGGTTAGATAGGAGTGAAGTGAACAATTCATAACGAACACAGAAGATACAGGGTTAGGAAGTTCATGCCTGGTGAGTTGAAACTTGAATATTCCTAGATTATATGTAAATAGTTCGTGAATCTAAAGAGTATTACACGAGTGGAAGAGTGGGGCTGTGTGGGTACGAAAAAATGTATTAGTGATTATTCTGATCAGTGGCGCAAATCATTTTGAAATTTGGGGGAGGGGACATTCGCCTCCAAAAATCTCTGACAAGCAAAAAAAAAGAAAGAAAAAAAAAGGTTATTCAAAAAGGTGGGGGGGGGGGGGGGGGACATTCGCCTCCAAAATTCTCTAACAAGCAAAAACAAACAAAAAAACAAAAAAACAAAGGTTATTCAAAAAGGTGGGGGGGGGGGGAACATTCGCCTATTTTCAAAAAGGTGGGGGGGGGGGGGACATGTCCCCCTGTCCCCCTGGATTTGCGCCCATGATTCTGATAGCAGGTTTTTGTACAAGTAGAAGTTGATTGATAAGGGATTTACCACTATTCCCCCATGCAAGGATTCCGTAGTTTAAGTATGGTAGGATTAGTGTAGAGTATAAAGAGAGTAAGACATGAGTAGGAAATGAAGCTTTAAGCTTGTCAATGACTCCTGTATTTCTCGATATGAGTTTACTTATGTTATTTATGTGTGTTTTCCAAGTTAATTTGTTGTCGATGTATATTCCTAAGAATTTGGTTGTTCCAACTTGAACAAGAATAATGTCGTTTAATTAATCTGGTCTTGGTAGATGTTCAATTGATTTGCCGAATAAAATGAAGTTTTTTCTGTTTATATTAAGTGACAGTTTGCTTGGATCCAGTTTAATACAAAGTTTAATTCGTAATTTACAGTATTCAGGAGGATTTGAGGATTACGATTTGAGAGAAAAATGTTGGAGTCATCAGCAAATAAAAGAAAAGAAAGATTATTAGAACAATTTTGAAAATCACTGATGTAGAGTATAAATAGCAGTGGACCAAGTAATGATCCCTGCGGCACTCGGCATATGACACTTTTCTTTTGAGATTCATGACCATTTATATTAGCATACTGCTTACGGTCTGTAAGGTAATTCCTGAACCACTCCGAGGCCTTCCCACGAATTCCATAGTTTGAAAGTTTATAGAGAAGAACATTATGATCGATGGTAACGAAGGCCTTGGAGAAGTCCAGGAAGATACCGACCGTGTGGGAAAAATCATCAAAGCTGTAGCTACTTTATTAATAAACATTAGTAATGCATGGGTAGTTGAGTGTTTTTTCGTAAGTCCAATTGGGACTTAGACAAAATGTTGTACTTATTTAGGAAGTCAGCAGTGCGAGAATATACTATTTTTTCAAGAATCTTAGAAAATGAAGTTAAGAGTGAGATAGCGAGATAGTTACCGGTATCCATGGTATCTTGCTTGTAACCCTTGTTTAATAAATTGGAATTACTTTAGCTATTTTCATTTTATCTGGAACTGTTCCGTTTATTAAAGAAACATTAAATATGTGAGCTAAAGGACTGGCAATTTCGTTGATATTTTTTCAAATAAAATAATTCGTAATACCGTCACAGCCAGAACTTCTTTTGGCTTTCATATTATCAACAATGTCATTGAGTATCATCTGACACAAGATGGAGTTATTAGATGCCCCTTCACTGCATTGAAATGGGTGGGTGGGGGGGGGGGGGGGGGGAGGGGTTGGCAGGTGGGCGATGCCCCCGAAACTTTTGTCAGCACACATTCTTTAACAATAAGGTAAAAAATTACAAAAGAGGTTGTCACACTTTCTGTGCCCCTGCCCTCCCTCTAGATCTTCCACTGGTTCCATCATCATATGTCATCAAATCAACCTTTGCAGTGGGTCGATACAGGAATCAGCCAAAACAGGATAATCGCTATCAGAAACTTTATTTTAAATATATATTTTTTTATATATGTGAAGCTCAATATGGAGAAAACACTGTCGCCGGTTAGTTTCAGGCTAGTTTGACTTATCTATCAATACAATCACTCACTTACAAAAGAAACTAATATAATTATGTATGATTTTAAAGAAAATGACTCAACTTTTGATAGGCCTCTTTGATGATCTTTTGTGTTTTCGTGGAAGATCTTTCCGGGCAATAGTGACCAAGACACCGTGGTGTACAACCGCTTGCCTGTATCCATGTTATGCCGATATGTTCGTCTACTGCCTTACACCTGGCAAGCTTGGGTTTCCCTGCGTATGGAGCTCTATGGAGAAGGACCTATTGAAGGTGAGTGTGAGGCCTAAACTAATCCTATGATGATCCTGGATCGCCAAGACGGAATTAAGGAGACTCTAGGCCCATTTACACAGTGAAAAAGACCGGGACTTTTATACACGGTGTTAAAAATTGTCGCCAAACACGACTCGAGAGCCCCGAAAACCGCAGTTTCGGGGCAAAAATGTGGGAATGTGCTATTGATATTGGTAAAGATAATTTGCTGCTGCTAAACGTCCCATGTGCGTTAAGTCCTATATAATTTGATCCATTTATGTTCGAGATTATGCGACAGAGCTAAAGATTTGTTTCTAGTATTAAATATTGAGATGTTGCGTTAAAGAGTGCTTTTCAACACACAGGGAAATCGGATTCTACCTACCTTCATAGGATTTCTTACGAGCTAATCTTGATATCATATGAGGGAGTAAAGCGACCGAGTAAGAATTTTTGCGCCGTTTAATTCACTTATTGTTGAAACTGTGTTTTTCTTTAGAAATACCCGCATGCAAGGAGGATCCTACAGGGGTGAACTACAGGGGAAACTTATCTCAGACAGTCAACAATCACACCTGCCAGCAATGGACCTCTCAGTACCCACAAAGACACACTAGGACTCCAGCTAACTATCCCAATGCGGGGCTTGGAGACCACAACTATTGTAGAAACCCCGATGATGACGACACTGCTTGGTGTTACACTACTAAAGTTGGAATAAGATATGAGTATTGTGCTGTAGGTTTCCTTGATCCTAGATGCCAAGGTAATAATGAATTGTGGTCTTTAAAATGTGAGGGACTGCTGTATGTTCAAATTTATATACATGCTTATGTGCAGGTCCAAGTTATGTCCCGTACGTTACCAAGTACAATTGAACTGCATAAAAAATATTGACATCTTACTTGGTAACTTATTTGATTCAAGCTCTTGGAGGGTTATCAACTTGAAAAAATCATCTAATATACTAAAATCTTAAATGTGGTACTTAATGTAAGGGACAAAATAGCTTGGACTTGTCAGTATGTGTCTGCAAGTGATGCGAGAAAATAAACGACTTTGAATGATATGATCTTTTGGACCATGACCAACTTCTGAGGTTAAAGCTGGTAAAATCTGAATATCGTTCACTCTGCAATTAAAATGAAATAAATGTGCATAACGACGACTGATTTTTTTATAAAGAGGAAATTCACATTGCCTCCATTAATCATGTTAATATTGTTTCACTTCGATATAATGCTTCTCCCCCGCGTTATTAACAAGTACTAGTTCTTTACTTTGATAAATGTTTCCAATCCATTTGTGTTATTTTGACTGTGCTTGTCTTACTGTTTCCGTAGGGTATCGTCTACGTATCATGGAGCTAACTTAATTTTTTTCTTTTTTTTTTCTTATACCTGCAATTCCAACTGTTACGAATATTGGAGTATTTGTTTATTAACCCCAAATTTATGACTTTACGATAAGAAAGCGTTTTTGAGAGAGAAAAAAAAGAGACAATTCTCAGTTACCTCTTCCTGTCTATTAGTATCTCCTTGCTATTTTTCTTGTTGTCGTTGTTTTTCCTCTTTATTATATACATTTCGTCCCTGTTTTCATGAAGTAACGGTAATGAGGAACAACGCACATTATTTCAATTTTGAGTTCTTTGCATTTTTGGACACCATTCACTAACATCTTGAACCTCACAAAGTTTCAGATCATAATAATGTATAATTATGTAACTATGGCGATAACGTCAACAAGAAAATACCTAGTAAAAGGATTTTTTGTTTTCACGAAGTGACGGCTTACAACCGTCCCGTATGTTTTACGTGTGCGGCAGAGATCCGTCACTTCGTGAAAAAGAAGAGCGAGTCCTTGAATTGACTTTGTGTTTTCACGAAATGACGGTTAAAAGCGCGGCGATCAAGTCCCATGTCTTTTACACGCGCGCGGCTGAGATCCGTCACTTCGTGAAAATCCGTCACTACGAGTCCTTGGAATTTTGTGTTTTCACGAAATGACGGTTATGTTTACAGCTCATTCCCCCCCCCCCCAAAAAAAAAAATACCCAGCAACCAATAGGCAAATGATTAAAAATAGAACTAAACACTGAAATATGATCTATCCCAGGATATAAAATTTATTCACCCTTCATACATTAAAGAGGTTGAGATTATGCTTTAAAACTTTGAAAGTGATTTATTCAAAACTAACTTTCTTTTAGTTACGCGCTCATCCGTCACTTCGTGAAAACACTAACGATTTGCGTTCATTAAGATTATCCGTCATATCTTGCATATTTGTTCGAACAGTGATTACTACCATGAACGTACCCTCAACAAGCCCGATGACAACGTTTTCTGTAGAAGTAACATCTCAAACCCCTGCTGGTAAATTATACATGGTTTTAGACATATTAATGTATTAAGAATTTTGTTAAAGGATATTTATGGTCTGATTACCATTTTTTGCGGGGGTCGATGTTTTTGTCCTTGAATCTTTGAGTTCCGGTATAATAGGATTATGGTATGAAACTGGCTTACAATTCAGAAATGGATCGTTTGGACCAGCAAATTATTTACTAAGTAACGAGAATTGCTTAAAATCACATTCATCCACAAAAATTTACAGAGTAACGAAAACTTGCTTAAATCACATTCACCAAAAAGTGTTGGTTTTCAAACTTGTTGAAAAAACCCATTTTAGGCTTCAAATCTTGAATATTTTTGTGTTATTTGCATTTGAATCAAATCTTACAAATCTTATCTTGCAACATCAAATCAAAAATGTTTTGTGTAAACACCAGTACCAGAAAAGACCTGGAGTTGCCGCAAATGGATTTTGAAATCATCACATAAATTGACCATTGTCATGCCTGTGCAGTCAGCTGTGAAGAGTTGTAAAACGAAATGATACCAAAAAGAAGCGCAGGGGAAGAATGACACACTCAGCACTAACGTTCTTATTGGTCATCATTATCCCGATTCGAGGATCACGGCCAAGAAACAGACTGTACAGATTCAGATCCCATGAAACATATAAATGGTACTAAAAATATTACCTGACATTTTAGGGTAACACAAAATAAGGCCTATTTATCCGCATTTCTCCGTTCACTATTTCGTGGTACAGATAAAGATGAGAATTGACTGAAATGAAGTGTAGTACTTTTACAATGATGCCCCACACAATTGCACGTATTACTTCTTTAAAACGAATATTACTTTCTATGACTAGATGTCTTTCCTAGTGCTAGCCCTTTGGGCATAGAAAGTGGGGCAATCCCAGATTCGAGCTTGAGTGCTTCGAGTATATATAACTCTGACCATGGTCCACGGAGAGGGCGGCTAAACATAGCTCGAGAAGGAACGTTACGTGGAGGCTGGTCACCAGGGAAAAATGATGCAAGTCCATTTATTCAGGTAAGATTGTGTTTCTGAATTTCTCTCACATTGCTTGTAGTCCCAGTGCCCATGACTTAAGAAAATAATTCTCTTTTCAACCCTTGCAAAAATTTCACAAAGGGAGGAAAGTTATGGGAAAATGTTACCAAGCTACGCAGTCAGTATTCTCTTATTCACTTTTCGGCCTTAGGCCTATATACATGTATACATAAAAAAAATCGAGTGACGGTGGAAATGGGTGATTAAAAGGGGAATTTTTCAATTCACCGTAACGTTTTGGGCATTGTTTTCATCTTGCCCTCGGTGTAGGAGGCATTCTATCTATATAAACGTAGAAGACGGCAAATGACTTATATTGCTATACATAGTTTCATTCGGGAGAGAGAACTCATTGTACAGTGCGTATAAAAAAATGTAACCCAAGTTCAGAGATTTAATTTTCCAAAGTTATTAATTTTGGAATGCACCCACACCT